>JARHVA010002295.1:12500-585000 GCA_037957365.1 Torreya grandis | reverse complement strand
TAATGAAGAGGGGTTTTGACAATCACAACCTGATAAAGCAAACAAAGTAAGATTTTTTTGGAAGAATATTTTAGTTGGAAATGAATTTTTATTTTATTCCAATGCATTAAAAAAACTTTAGGTATTTTAATGTGGCAGCTTCATTAACCATCTCCAATAAAAAACAAGCTACAATTGTTGTTATAGGTAAGAGACAAAAATGGATGTATGTGTGTAAAATAATGGTTACATGTATTGATAATTTTTTTATGAGTATGAAACCCCTTAAAAAAGTTTTATATTTAGTGAATATTCACATTATTACTTATTTCATCTTATAATTTCATGACTTAATTTATTATAATGAATACATCCTCATCATAATTTACCTGTAATGATTGACATACTTCTTTTGGAATTGATAAAGTAACATGAATTTCCAATGTACCCTCCAACTTAATGATTTAAGTTCATATCAATCTAAAAGATATAATGTAATTTATATCCTTATTCTCCCCTCCAAATCAAGGTAGACACTTTATCTCAAGTGAATTGCATGGTTTTATTTTTGGAAGGTGGTTAATAAATGTGGTTTACATGGGTGAGATTATAAATTTAAATAGTAATAAATAGGAAAAACATTGATGTCATGAGGGTATATGGGTGGATGTGACAAAAATTGGGATGACTAGGCATGAGGTTGACTAAAAACTACATATAAAGTGGATATGATAAATGACATGTTTAACTCAAGACTTTTTAAGGACTACAGATGGTATTGGAACATAAAATATAAAGAAAAAAAAACTATACATACCTATTGAAAATGGAAAAAATCATAATTATATTAAATAAATAGTATAATTACCTAATTTTATGCAAAGGTTTACTAGTGAAAACAATGATGTTATAGAATATTTTAGTAGCCAATCAGTTGGAGTAAGAACATGTATTCCCTTATAAAATTGGACTAAATTATGAATTCAATAATCCAACATCCTGAGTGATGAGTGAAAATTTAGAATATCTAAAAATTGAAGAGGGAGCTATCAAATTTTTTGATATTTTTAGATTGTTGAATTTGAATACTACAATTATGAATCACATGGGAATGTTCTTGTTGAATGGATTGAACATCCTAAGTATATATAAATGAGTTTTTAATGAAAAAAAATAGGCTTGTCAAATATCATAAAATTTGATAATTGACTAGATGTTAATCATGCAAGATGAACATATAAATGGAACAAGAATAGGTGGTTAGTTAGTGGTAGTGGTTGCAGAAAAAAAAATACTTTAGTAGATTAAAAAATATAATAGGTACTATTTCTTGCAAGTTCATATTTTAGACATGAAACAATTATTTAAAGTGAATTTAAAACCATATAGACACAATAAGAACATTTTCAACCCAATAATGTATGGGAGAAATTTGTAGTAGGGTAAGTGGTAATATAAGACATGAAATAAAACCATGAAGCCTAAAAACTATGAAATATAGGTGTCTTGATCATATGCAGTGATGGTAGTGTTTTTATAAATGTTATTGGTAGAATAAATAGTAATATAAAGATAACCAATATCCTTGCAATAAATATGTAAATTAAATAGACTTCTTAAACTATAAGTATTGTATTTGTATCAAATTAGGAATAAATAAAAATGAAAAAACATGGTAGATTACTTTATTTCTTGATTTCTTTTAATTTTTTGATGAAATGATGAAAAATTAAGAAGAGGTTGTAATATATCATATTAAAATTTATAAATAAACTTGACTTAAGAGTCATGAATATATCCATAGTCATGTGATTGGAGTTTATTTCTACTAACTAAGAAAGAAATCTTAATAAAATTAGTAGCACATAGCTTCCTTTCCTCATTTTATATCATCCACTCAAATATAAATAAAACTTTTCTAATTTCACCTTGGTGGTATTTTTGAATGAATATAAATCATTGTCTAGTCTTTTATTGGAAATACATGTATGAATAAAATACATCATGCAACAAGATGTGTAGACTGACTTTTAGGTGATGAAAATTTATTTTATATATTTCATCAAAGCATGTTGGTTTCTCTATACACTGACATATCTCACCTTGGTTGGTGTGTTCTATTTTATATCTTAACAAAGATAAATTTTTGGAATAATTTCTTGCAACCAATTTGTTAGAAAACATATGATATTTAATAGAAAGCACAAAAAAGGTCATCATCTACCTTAAGCCTTTTTTCATCAAATATTAGCTATAAAAGATAATCAATAATTATATTATAAAATTCAAGTTTATTTATGATGGTAAAATTTAATTCATAAGGTAATAAAAACTACACAATAGTGGAACCATTGAGATTTAGTTTGTGCATTAGATACCAAGATGCATAAAAACATGTGATTTAATAATGATAAAATGATTAATAACATATATAACCATGAGAAATTCATTTGTAGTTATGATACAATTGAGCTATGTGATAGAAAAGTTTTGGATGATGTTACATGGCATCATTCAACTGTCTATCTATTTATACAAGGACAACTCTTCATTCTCTATTGAGTTCATAAGTGAGGATATGGAAAGGAATTTTATAATATAGCTTTTTGAGAGCATGTATTTGCATGAAAATTTCATACAAACTTGAAGGGATTCTTGACATGTATTAATAAAATCATCATTATGAGATAATAGTATACTTATTAGCATTTTAATTTTGATAAGATCTCAAATGGACTTTCGATAAGACATGCATGCTCAATTTAAATCATAAAATATATTTATTAAGGTGTGAAAAATAATTTTTGATTATATCAACCTCATACCAGTTTACTTAAGGTCTAGTAGATGATGTTTATGGTTAATTTTGTTAAGGATCCCACTAGTTGTTTAATTTTAATGGATCATCTATGAAGGCTTACAATAATATTGGTTAATAAAGTAATGGATTTAACTTATGCTAAAATATTCTCAAAACAAAATTTATGTGATAAGGTTATGTAAATTAATAATATCTTAATAGTATTTAAGGGTCCTATACATGGGATGATATTTCAATGTAGACAATCAAGATATTGGAGAAATTATAGATGGATTGATTTAGTGTGTGCATTTTATGTAAATAGATAAAGATGAAAGTTTATATAGTTATTTTTCATAATTTTAGCCTTTGACCAATGGTACAAATTTATAAAATATAATATTGGTCATTTCTCATGATGTTTAGCTATAGTGATGGTTTTGTCTATAGTGAGGGTTGTGTGGTTTTTACATTAAATTTTGAGAGTTTGTTTTCATCTTGAAATGACCATGTTATAATATATATATATATATATATATATATATATATATATATATATAGCTCATGTATACATTAGTTATGGCCACTATATATTTTTCATCACATAATCTTAATTGTAACAACTTTATATAACATTTTTTCAGCAAGATACAACATGTACTATAGGTTGGTATGCAGTAATTGTTATAAGATGACTTGCATCATGTTGCTACATGCTAAAATACAACACTTGTTATGGGTTAACATATAAAAACTCATATATGTTTAAATGTAGCACTTGATATAAGCTTACCTACAACACTTTCTATAGGTTAACCTAAAAAATGTTGCTAATAATTGACCTGAATTACTTGTTAAATTTTAATATGAAGCAATTTGCTATAGGCTAACCTAAAATAGGTTTTTATAGGATGACATTTATTAGTTTATATGGGATGGTTTATTATAACTCATAATTTTAATTCCAAATGGCCAACACTATAAAATAATATTATAATATTTAAATCATAACAATAAACACATATAATGTATATAGCAGGTTCTAAAATGGAAATAAAGCTATGGATGGGCACAAAAATATCATAGTTACATTAATTATTTCTAAGAGAAAAATAAATGTATCATATAGATATCACATTGGTGGATGATCGAGGGATATAAAATATTAGTGGTTTCCCTACAAGTGGGATTTGATTTATGGTTTCCTATAACACACATTATATTCATTTAAATCCATATTTTTTATAAGGTCTATATGAGTAATATCTATATGAAACTATCAATAATCCACTCAAAATGTCCAAAAAACATTGTGATGAACTCAACATTTAACAATAATCTACATATCTCCATGTCACCTATGAAGGCCAAGCTATCTAATATAGATTTTTTGATGATGTGAAATTATTATAATAAATATAGAAACTAGGTAATGATAAAACATCTCCATATTCACCATTACCTTTACAAAATATCAAAAAAAATTAAAATAATATGATTTTGATTAAAAATAAAAATAAAAAATATAACTAAAATAAACTAAAATAAAAATGGTCCTTATGTTTATAATGTTATATCTATTCTATAGTTTCTCCATTACACTGGCTACCTACATTTCTAATATATTATCTATTTATTTATTTCTATATTATACTAGCCATAACTATACTATATTTTTCCCTTAGTACCTTCCTACTACATCAACCAACCCCTATGGTATAAGTCATGTTTATCACCTTTATGAATGCAATGACCATAGCATATTATATCAACCAAGCAAAATCTTCCTTAATGGCATTAGATAAATGTATACTATACTAACCATTTTTCCCTTCTATTTTTACTATATTGGCCACCCCCTATAATACTATTCATGTCAATATACTTTGCATTACAACTATATCAACCACCCTATACTAAACTGAATGTATTAGTAAATTATTCCACACAACTGCATTGGCCATATAATACAATATCAACTAGGGCTATGACTTCCCTCTACCCAACTATACTAGCCTAACTTATATAATTTCCCAATGGTAAAGATTTATTTTTTTAAACCTAATACATTCTATTGACCTAAAATATGATGCTTCATGAACTACCCATTATCTGTTATATTTTAAATTAAATTTTGATGTTTATTGGGGAAATTTTCATTAAGTGAATTTAACCAATGCTTAGACTTCTTAATTTTAGCCTATCTACTCACATTTAATAAATGAAAAATTAATTACATCACCTACCTATATAGATCTAGTGATTGTACCCAATTGACCTCCTACACATCCACCTCATCATCCTCAAGCCATCATCTCTTATAGTTAATAACTTGGACAATCAGAGCTTTAATTTTCCAAAAATAGAAAATAAATGAATGAAACTATTCACATATTTATAGTAAAATTTTCAAGTTTTCAAATTTTCATTTCTTTGTCTCAATATTTCATATTTTTCCCATATCTTTATTTCTATAAGTATTTTCATGAATTAAAAAGAGTACTAAGATCCTAGAAAAGTAGAGAATTTTTAGTTTCTAAATAATTTTATTTTGCCAAAAAATGGATTTTATCTTATTTTTTAGGTCCACCCTTCATTATTCTTGATTAACACCTTATTTTATCTACAATAAATGAAACATTATTTATTAAGTTAGAAAGGTAATTGAATATGTTTTTCATTTATTTAATTTCATTTACTTTTTGATATTTAGAATTTATTCTCAGTTATGCTCTTTTGTGTTACTATGTATTTATCCCAAAGCACCATCTCACATTAAACTATTATGACATGTGATAAAATTATGGTGGGGAATATGTATACATTATATATTTATAAATTTATCACTTTTTTGATAGTTTCTCCAGTAGGGTCTTGTCAATGCATTAATATCCATAAGTTCACACATTAAAGGGTTCACCGATAATGGGATGGGATCAAGTTGTGGTAATTTGAGAAAGATGTTTTCACACTATTTTGTCATACCTTTATTAATATAACTCTGACCTCCTTTGAGTCTCTTCTCATATTACCTCTATATTATTTTTTTCATATTGTATATGTTCCTTATATCTTACTATATCAGCTAGGTTGATAGAATATGTTCCATACTTGTATTTCCACATACTATATGAGAATGACCAATATATTTTTGAGTCATTATTATATATTCTAAAGTGTATTGGTATATCTAATACAATATCACTCCAAATTATATTTCTAATTATAAATACCTATAAGACATCATTAGCTTATAGTTTAGGGTAAGTTTCAAGTATTCAATCCATATATAGATGTCATATTTCATTCCTAAACCATATAACATACTATTATTCTCTACTTTCACTCACATTTTATTATGCCCTAATATACACACCCCATATTTTAAATTTAAATGAAGACTTTATATTACCCAAATATTTTTATTTAGGGAGCTCATAGAATTAGAAATTCATGACACTAGTCTTAATTTATATGAGTCTAATGTTTTCCTTTGAAGTCTAAAGTTATAGAAATTCAAAATTTAAAAATCAAACCTTGTGTGGTGATTTTGATTTATTTTAAACCTTTGATTTTCATAATTTTCATGATTAATTTAGAATAATAGACCTAATGTATTTCATTCTAATGTTTCTTATTTTTTATATGACCATAGGATTATTGATAGAGACTTACCAAGCATTCGTGGGTTTGTCCTTACTTTATTTTATTCAATAATTTGATAGGTGGCATTCTTATGTTACTAGAAACCTTTAGGCCCTCTAAAATTTTAATAATTCCTCCATGTCCCTAAGTTCATATAGTTCAATTAGTTGTATTCATACATTACACAACCTTTTCAACTTTGAATAAATTCTTAAGTATTTAAAGTGCATGAGCTCTGAGAAAATGAAACATGACATGTTTAAGTCAACTTAAAATCATGGAAGCATTAAAATTAAATTTAATCATTTAATGGTAATAATATTTTATAGTATTTAGGATTGAAATGAGGAATTATTTCACTAACATAGAATCATAGATTCATTAAAATAAGTCTAATGGTCTTAATGACCTGTAGTCTAATACCTCTAAGCTCTTCAGTTTTGAGTAGTTGATATTAACAAAAAATAATTATTTTAGAACTTTAAATAATAAAAATTAATTTCAAGGCTTATTGGTCCCATGGATCTAAGTCGTTGAGTCCCTAAGGACCTGTGATTCAATCCACATGTTGACATCTCATCTTTCTAGAGCATTCATAGGAGACTAACACATTTCAAAGGGTTGATATATCTATGGATCAGATCCTATGAAGTATTAAAATCTTGAAATTACTCCATGTGGCATAATCACATTATCTTATGGACCCAAAGTATACAAAGTAGAATTGTAAATTTAAAACCCTAAACAAGTAAAAATCAAACACATATCATAATCTAAGAGACGCATAACTAAAGTATGAATAAAGTAAATTTGAAAACAAAGTAAAGAAGTTGGTAAGTGAGAAAATGATAACTATCTCAATCAATATGATTAGAGATGTAAAGTTAATAAAAATTTTCCATATGGAAAATATGAACCTACCAAAGTTGACTAGTATATTCAAATTGAAACAAGAATCAAATCAAAAGCCATTAGCTAAATTAAAGGTACACGAATTAAAAGTTTAAGTCATGAAATTTGGGATATATATGTAAAATATAGTGAAAATCAAGTCACTTCACCATTAATCCATGAGTCAATATTGCATTTTTGAGATTCTACATGACCAAAATCCCTAATTTTATATCAAACCTATGAATAAAATTCATATAATTTATAAAAGAATTATACAACTCAATATTGATAAAATGGATTTCTCTTCAAATAAATAATATATTTAGGTTCCTTATACATAATATTGTGAGTTAGATATCTAATACATGGAAAAAAACATTTGGAAAATAGATTCTTTAGTTTAAGTTCCTACACTACATGGCACTCTAAAATGTAGTCAACTCTGTGGACCCATAATCTACATAGGACTGGTTGTCTTTGGATGAAAATTAATACATTGTTGACTTTATACCCATCAAATTCATTGGAATTCATAAATAAATGACAAAAAGAGAGGTAATGCATTACATACACATGATCAGGGATTTATCATTAAATGGTACTTGTTTTGAGGATTGTTTACACCTTAGGAAATGAAAGACTGCAATTGCTTATATTTCTACAAGGGAATTTGAGAGGTAACTCAAACTCTTAATGCTTGAGGTATCTTACAACTAAGTATTAGCTAATGGGTGGCTCACTCATAATACCTGTTGACATAGAAGATTACACCCTTGGTAGGAGGTTGAGCTCCTGCCTTCTTCATGAAATTATGGAAACTCCCCTCTCACCTGTGGGACCAGTGAAGCTAGAGGGGAGAGTCTCTAGATAAGGTCTATCTCCCTTTGATGCATCATGTTCATTCCAGCAAGTGCGAACACATATATATATAGATATATAGTGGGGGGGATGAAAAGGGAGAGAGATTACAGGAAAACAAACTACTCTAAAGAGGTGATGCACCAAAATTAAGTCAACATTCTCACATCCACACTTTAAATTAGATATACATATACATACACTTCAAACATGGCAGAAGGACTAGGTTACAAGAAACTCAGTAGGGAGGCTTTAATGGAAAAATATAAAAAATAGAGATTCACCAGAGATGCTGTGAAATGCACACTGCAAGTGATTTCTTCTATTTCTACACTTTCAAATACTACTCTCCTTGTCAGCTACAAAAATGGCACCTTGTAGACAATAGATATGTTTGTGTTGGACCTATGAAGGCATTAAGAAACAATGACTAAACACACGCTAACACTCCAAACATATGTAAAAATATCTATCCAAGATAGAGGTAAAAATGTGTTTATTGATTCAGGTGAAAATATTGCTAGGGCTACACCTTGCAAATGTGGAAGATGATCCCTCAAAATGACAAGTCCTCAATATATAGGAGAAGAAAGGAGGCCTTTTGGCACCCCTTTTTACAAGTGGACCATTTGCATCCCCTCATTGGGAAGAGTGGGCTGCCTAAAAAATAAATGTTGTGTCGACCCTAGCTTTGACTTCAGGCATTTTTTGACATGGCCGCATTGTTTCCTCATTAACTGAGGCTACTTCTTGAAGACACCTACATGGTTTGTCTACTAATAAATATGAAATGAGGAAAAAGGATCACATGGTTGGTTGTTCGCATCTTGTAATGGTCAATTTGTAGCCACTATTTCACCTACTAGAGTCACTTCTCGAATCAGCACTTTTGTTCACCACTTGGACTATCTACCTACTCCATGCTTGGCACTTTGTCTTTTTCCTATCTTGTCTCTTTTGGCTCTTTCAGCCCTTGGGGGTGATCTTCTAGCAGGTCACTACATTTTTGGGCTTCCTTTCAGTTAGCATCCTTTTAGTTTGAAAACAAATGACTATTTCATTGTGTTAATTTTGACATTCACGCAACCATCATCACTTTGAAAACCAACAGCTAATTTGCTTTCTTAAGGTTGATGGCCTTTTGGACTTCACCATCCATAGCAAAATGTGATCAATCCTTTGCAAGCTTTTATACTTGAAGTCCCTTTTTAGCACCTTCTCTGAAGGGAAGGTGACCCTTCAGCTTTTGCTTTGAACTGTGGTCCAAATTCCTTTGGACTTTTTTTCTGAAGGAATTCATTCAAACAAAAAGCCTAAAGGAATTTGGGACTTTGCCTTAATCAAAACTCTAAAACATAAAACGTCCCTTTTGTGATCCCTTTGAAGTGTTCGATGCCCTTTGACTTTTTGGGCACCTCATTGAACCAACCCATTGAACTGAATTGGTTTAATGGTTCAACATTGTGCGCTGAGCCGATTGAACCAAGGTAGTTAAACCATTCACTTTGAACCACTACTTTGAACCACTCATTGAACCAGTTCAACGGTTCAATGTTGTGTGCCGATGAACTTGCCAATGAGCTGACTGATCGAACTAGGCCGATTGAACTAAGGCCAATGAACCAAGTGGTTGAACCAAGCTAAAGAACTATGGCATTGAACTTGTGTAACCTAAAATTGACTGGTTTTGAATAGCAAGGGAAGAAGGGGACCAATTTTAGCCTATTGGGAAAAAATGGTCAATAATACCATAGAAATAAAAATGAAATAATAGCTACTAAAAGGCTAAAGGTTAAATCTCGAGGGGGCATTTCTTCTAATGGCATTATCAATTTGAGGATTGAAATTAGGATACCCATTGTTCTACTAACTATATTTTATGTTTTTTTGAGCATCATATATGTATAAGTGTAATGAATCCTTTTTTGGGACATTCTATTAACTTTAGACATGATTGTTTCCCTAGGTGAGGTTATGAGTCTTCGGATAAGGGCTTAAATGTATAAAGGTGAACAAAGGTGTACCAATGTAAACTTTTACATGATTTAATATTTACTAGATACAATCCTTGGCATAATTCATAGGAAAAATGGATAATTATGGAAACCATCGACTGAGTATGTTGATAATATAAACTATGAAGATTATTCCTTTATGTTCATCTACATATTCAAAAATGAGATCATGAGGATTCATGAATAAATATACCTTCAGGTGCACCAAATAATCCATGGCATTAAAATTCCTAGATTATCTTAGAATTTAAGAATAAGTATTGGTAAATGTGGGGACTACTAGTACTACCATAATGTAAAAATTATTAGGATTGAAGGGATAAAGGCATCTCCTTTGTTACTACCTCACCATGTCCCTGAAAAAATTTTAGAACTAGAGGTAGCCTACCAAATTTATAGTAACATAGATGATGATATGGGCCAAAAACATCTAGCACACTAATTCTAAACTTCTTTGAGTATTGGGGAGCTTAAAATTTTGGTGAGGGACAATATCAATTAGGTTGGGAACATAAGATCCCATTATAATTTTTACGAGGCCCAATTTAAAGAGTTGGATCCTAAAAGGAAAATCAATAATTATCTCCAAATATTGAGGGAGAAGAAGAAGGTGAACTTTTAAAATGGTCATCAAGAGTATGAGCCTGATGTCATTTTCTTAAATGCATCTAAGGATTCAGAAGTATGGATTATAATGAAGAATGAACAAATGTCCATATTGGTAACTTAGGCAATCTAATATAGTCAAGACATTATAAATGAGTAGGAAAATCAAATGATGGAATAATCCATGAAGGTATGGACCAATAAATGCCCTCTCTCTCAACCATAGGATTTAACAGGCTTAAGATACCCCCTATGCTATAAAATAATAGGCGGATCCATAAAAATAGGAGTCTTGTATCTAGAGGGATGAAAACCTCTAAATATAAAGATAAATTATTAGAGTCCTCCCTGGTCCCCAACCAATTATGTTCATACTATTACCATTTCCACACATTTTGGGATAAACACTATAGTGGAGAGAACCCCATCTTCATAAGACAATCAAAAGAGTGCATTCTTTGTGGCACATATACCACCTATCACAATAGTTACATAGGTAAGTCTTTAAAAGTTTATACAATCTTATTTCTTATCTCTTCTATCCACTTATACATACCCTCAATTAGTACCATCTCCATCCAATCCATATTCCAATATCATTATTTTACCTTCCATTCTACCACCACCACATATAGTAGTAGTTCCTACTACTCTGTCTACTTCAATTATTTTATTAGCCTAATCACCTCCTATCTCTTCCATATCCACTTACTGGAAGAGATCCAAAGTCCTTCTATCTCCCCCCATAACTCATTGACTAGATGAAATATGATCTATTTATCTAACTACTATAGAATAATCCCCTTATGATGAGTAAGCAAAGGAATAGTAACTGATATCTTTGGTTGACTATGCCATTGATGAGGAGGAATAAAATTCATAAATTATAATGGCAATAGGATATAGGGTAAGTAAAGAGGAGATGTTATGTAAGGAATATAAAGTGATTGAGTTGGAAAATGAAAAATATCTAACCTTGGGTAATCTACAAGAAAGACAAACAATAACTCATTCTCTAGACCTGCAAGTCCTCAAAGTGGAACAAACTCAAAAGATAATTGAGGTAATCCCTTCTTTAGTGTCTTATGTTCTCATTGTGGATATTTTAGTTTTTGATTTACCTTCAACTATTCCAAAGCCAATAGTGTATATCTCTTTTGATTCACCAATTATTTTAAACAAAGATCCTAATAATTTAGTCCATTTTAATAATTTTTTCACTATTTCATTTTTCAATTCCAAAATGCTACTATTCCCTAGGAAAACTCCAACTCAATTTCAGCTACCTATACCACTATCATGACCTATATAGTCATCCACCTTATCAATTGAAAATGCCCATGGATTGACTAAATTTATATATGAGGTTGATCCATAGAGTTATCTTTCATTGTGGTAGAGGATTGTTTATGTCCCATTACAATTTACAATTTAAATAAGTGATTCATTAGCACCATCAACATTAAATCCTCCAAAATTTATTTCTACTATGACACCTCCACCCTCTACCTCTGAATACTTGAGTCCATTGGGAGAATAATGATAACTTATTATTCTGAAATGGGCTAAATAAATATAGGGAAAGAAGGATGAGAGATATAATTTGGTTGTCACTGAATTTCCTATAATCTCCACCATATTTGATAGGTAGAGTAGTAAACTACATAGGAATAGGAAGAGGAAGGAAAAAAATATTGATACAATGGAATAAATTGAATTTAAATAGAGAGAAAACATACTTCCCTTACATAAAAAAGCTAAAAATAATCCTAGTGATCCAAATGAATACACAAAAGGTTTCTATAGTTTTATGGATTCTACTGTGAAGGTAATAAAATAAATATAAAAAATTAAAAAGGAGTCACAATAGAGGATACTATAAAGGAAATTCTACATTCTCCTTGTGAAATTTTTAATGGTGTGTAGAGTACAACCACCAAGATGTATGGCATTTTGAATAACATTTGGGCTTCCATAGGTGAAATATAATCATAATGAAATAAGGTTCTCAAGATGTGGCACCAATATAAGGAATATGATAAAAGGTCTAATTTTTTGGTTGAATTTTCTAAGAGTAGTGATTTCAATCAACATAATTTGATGTCGAGTTAGGACGTAGTGTGGGCATTAAATTATGTAATTAATGAAATGTATGTTACTTTTACATGACATAATTAGATGAAGGATCTATTATCAAATCTTATAAAAAATGAAAACTATGCCTTAATAATTTTTAATGATATGAGGGTCACTAATGTGATTGCCTATATAAGTGATTTGGTCGATTGGATAAATTTTGAAATACTCCTTAGAGCACCATCAAATAAATTTAAGGACGAGGTCAAGGGAAAGATATATAAAAATAACATTGATATTTTATAACTAATCAATTTTGCTTAAGACTAGGTGGAAAAGATTGAATCCATTACAATAGAATTTAATAGCTCATAGGTAGTGAACATGAGGTTGAGGGCTAAGGCTATACCATTGTCAACAAAGAGTTTGAATCTTCACATATATTATTTCAATAACTCAAAGCTAAGGATGTAACTTTAGGATCAGTGCTTATTACACACCTAATTGTAAGTATTTCAATTTCATCACATGCTTCCTAGTTCCTTGTATATTTAGTCATGCATACTCTATGTGGGCCAATCTTGATCCGTTAAGGAACTACAATAACCACTTTAGTTTCAACAATTGTCACTCCACTGACACCTTCTAGTGGTGCTACATCATCACCCCTCTGATTATACATATGTATTAACTATTTGGATAGGTTGGGATGTTATTTCATATTTTGATTTACATTTATATATTAAATTTTAGTTGAAGAACTGTATTTATGAAAATTTACCATTATACATGCATACTTTGCATGCAAGTTGGAATCTAGTGCTATTTATGGACATGCATTTTTAGATTTAAATTGAGAGATGAGACCTTCCCCATAAAAATATTATATATAATTATATAATCCCTTTCCAAAATAGAGTATAACTTTGGATGTTGATATTAATAATAAATTCTACAAATTTTTCTGTAGTTATTCTTGATGTGCAAATCTTGATTATTATTCAAACCTATGGATTGTGTAAGAAGTTATATCATTTCAGTGTCTTATTCTTATAGTTTTTTATGATTTATATTATTTATTAATAAAATTATTCATATTTAATTAATATTAGTTTTAATTCCTTCTACATATTGATCGTAATCCCCCCTTGTAGATGTGTTAGATCAGTCTTACAAACATAATGACCTTTGATCAAACATGTTTTAGTTTTCTATATTTTACTTACCTTTGACTTATAACTATGATTTTTGGTGTGTTATAGTATCCTATAGTATACATTGGTCCATGATTCCTTGCCTAACCTTTAGTTCAAGTGCAAGCTTATAAAATTTTCATCTTGTGTGGTCCATAGGCCTCCTTTTCTACCTTACCTTTCCCTCTTTTTGAGTTTTGTCTGGTCCTACCCACCTTAGTTTAGATCCATAATTCGTCCTTTCATATAAATTAGATTTAAATTCATCCATATATGACCCATTTATGGTAAATAAAATGATTCACTTGTTTGTATTTCACCAATAGGTTATTTACAAAACCAATACCTTGTAACTCATGCCTTCGAATGAATCTTTTTCACCAATACTAAAATATTAGAGGCTACCTCATAACATTTATGAGATGTACATAAAACCCACATCAATAAGTACTTAATTTTTTTCTATAATTAGGGATTAAACTTCCACCTCTATTTATTTGAAATGAATCACTTGAGTTGTACTAGAAGCACTCAAAATATTAACAAGGTTTACCGTAGACACCGACTTGTTATACCCACATTTTGAAATACATATTAATTTAGATATAATAAGGGAGTTAAGAGAGGACCCTATTCTCAAAAATTATCTCCAATTACACAATCCCATCTTCCATTGTTCTCAATGGCCCAATTTCTAACATGGCTAGTTGGTTTTGCTACCGACATCACTAGGGATGTGCATGATTTACCAAGGAACCCTAAGAAGTATATTCATTTTTTTATCCCTTGGTATGTAATACTATTTAATAACACATAAATTCATTTAATACCATCTTTATAATATTTAATCTAACACAAATACATGACATGCAACTGTTTTACCTTTACATTGTATGATCTTGTCTATGACTAGTTTCATAATATCTTAGAATGTTCACTTACATCTTGGGGCCAATGTCAAAACACCTTCTTATCATAGTTTTTCCATGTCAATAGCAAAAGTTTAGTTTACAAAAAAAATTTAAGTGTGATAATAAGACCAAATAATTTAAGCCAAGCCTTTAATGCTAGGTTCTATAAGATGTATACCTAGTTTAAAACTTCATAAAAACTTATATTCAAGAATACCCTAGACAGACCCTAAAACTACTATTTATCTATTAAAATTTTTAAATTTTGATAATATACCTTTTAATTATGCTAAATATATCAATGTGGATACACAATTGAACCATCAAATGTAATCATTAGCCCCACTTAGTGTTCGTCCTAATTTTCTAGACTTCAGCCCAATCTCAAATGCAAATTAGAACATTCTGGACAAAGACAAGAACCAATTATACTCTCATGTGACTTTAACCCATGATACACCGAATTAAAAACTTATATTCCTAAATAATTCTATGCCTAACTAAAAAACTAGAACCATACCCTACTACAGGCAATACTGCTACTACACAAGGTACTAATTTTGATTTTATTAAAATAGATTTGGAATATATTTAGGATGATATAAAACTTAATAATTGAGTTTTTCAACATATAAAAACACATGGGGTGACACTAGACGACATAATACCATTCATAACTTTGGATTCGAAAGGTAAAATAGGCCTTTCAATAGGTCTAGAAAAAATCTAGAATAACATCCACATAACATGACATCAAAAATAAATATCATGGAAGTAACCCTTCCTAAATGTTTTTGAGTCCACAACATTGTGTAACATCATGAGATAGATTTCATAGATTTATACACTACTTTCAATCTATTTTAGAAGGAGATGAATAGTTAGGAAGGTTTTGTCAATCAAGTAAAACCATATTCCTTTGTTGATCTATGACATTTAAGTACAATAATGGTCTTTGAGAGCTATGACCTTAAATTCTTAGTAGAGGATGAGAATGAATTAGATTATAATATAGATTAGATTTATACATTGTATTAGATATATAGGAAAAAATACAATCTTAGTAGTAATCATCTTGTTACTACTTAAACCCCTATTAATAATAATTATACCATTCCTCTAGATTCTTTATGAAATTAAAAATGCATCATGTCTATAAATAATTCCTAGCTCAAAGAAGATAAATCATGCCTACACTTTCAATTGGGAATACATTTTTTAATTAGGAGCATGACCAAGATGAGGATCCACTAGACCTGATTAGGGTATCACTTCTCATAATACAATATGATAAGGAGGGTTACAAAGCCTCTAGACTAAAAAAATCATGCAATAACCCTAAGGGGGTCCTAGGTTTTGATATTTTACTTATGTATAATAAACAAGAAAGTAAATCTAATATATTTCTCACCAAATCTTATGGCACAAAGTAGGGGTTAGGAATAAAACAAACCAAACTAAACATTCATAGTCATGTCAATGTATATGGAATCCTAATGCATGTAAGAGATGCATAACTACATTATCTATCTACTCTTATAAAGGAGAAATAAAGTTAGGAATACTTACCTTTGAAGTCAAACCCATTGAGACTCAATCTCTACCTTGGCCAAGATGTTTTGTAAGAGATTGTTGTGGTATGTAAGGATAACAAAGACAAATCATCTCTAGGATACACAACCTATCTATTAATCTAAAAGACTTCTCCATAATATAAGGTCTATATCTCCAAATAAAGTATGGAACCCTAAGATTTATCCCTCAAGTAGAATGCTTAATAAGTAGATGTTAATTTTCAGTTATTCTTCTTCACTTTTCTATATTCAAATGATTTCAAATGAACTTGTATATATAGGTAGATCTTACCCTAAATCCTTCTAAATATATAAATTATATAGGGTCAACTTAATCGACCCTATATGTTTTTGAGAGATAATTCACTAGGTGTAAAGCTATGTCAGCCAAAGGGATAACAAGCTCTAAAGTGAAACACAACCCAAAAAAGTATATGGTCAATCTAGTCAACCTTATATAGTAATCAGAGGCTAAAAACTATATAGGGTCACCACAGTCAACCTAGTACAACAAACTATCAAAAGGGGGATGAGGTAAGGAATAAGAGGATAAAAATGTGATAAATGTTTGGAATGGGTAAAATTGGGAAGATTAAGCTTATGGTAAATAATTTAGGAGATAAGTTTTTAGATGGAAAGTGGAAAAAGGGAAAATAATCTCATGAAGCACCAATGGCCTACCTACGCCTTTCCTAGTGCACCCATTAAGGTGTGCACTCAATGAGATTGAAACTTAATGGGTTCTTGTAAGATAAAAAGCATCAGTAAGTGATAAAATTTTGAAAATATTATGTCTATACATATTCCCCAATTGAATCTCATCACATGTCATATGAGTTCAACATGGGATGGTTCTTTGGGAAATCAAACATGATAACATATAACATTGGTGCTAAGTAAAGTGTAGTAAACAATAAATAAGATAAAGGAAATGATATAATTAAAAAACACATACCTTTGCTTACCTTACTATTGTAGATAAAGATTTAGACTTTAAGAGAAAGTGAAGGAATCCATTGCAAAGATGACTAGCCAAACCTATGTAAGTTAGTGTAAAAAATAGCCAAAAATTAAAATTTGAGCCATGGGAAAGACAGACGATCTATAGACCACTTAGGCATAGGCTAAGGTAGACTTGAGCTATGATGACAAGATTTATAGTTAGAAGGTGACCTATAGAGGATGTGTTCAGAGGTTGCACAGATGGAGAGACTATGCTCAAAGGTAATATGGATGGTGATACCATAGTAACTAATACACAGATAGGTAAGAAAGATGGATAAATTATGAATTAAATTTTTATTATTTGGAAAATGGAGTAGAGATAGATATTTTGAGATATAATAGTGATCTAATATCTATCTAGTGTGATTTTGTAGGCATAGTATAAGATGTTTTTGAGGGTCATTTATGAGGGGAGTACTCTATGACATCTTGGATGAAGTTTCAATGTTGTATGACCCTACTGAACTAGAGGATCTCAACATACCATCTATCCTATCTCATACGTGCTAGTTCAGATTAGTTGTAGAGGCATCAAGATAGATATGAACATAGAGAGAGAGAGAGAGAGAGAGAGGATAAAACCACTAATAAAGATGGGTGTAGGAGAGATACAAGCATGATAGTCACTAAAAAATGAGAGAGCTATGCATTTATATATAGTGATGCAGATGACACAGGCATATACAATGACCCTAACCCATATGACACAAGTGTAGGAGTAAGAGAGAGAAACACACATGATGACCTTAGCCTAGTTAGCATAGGTATAGTAATGGGTGGTGCATATAAAGGGATAGGTGGATGGATTGAAAACTCAAATATCCTTGTTATAGTGTTTTGTGTGGAGGGGTCAAATTGAGGCATTTATAGGCGGTGTGGTTAGGTCATGAGATAGATAGGATGGGACCCAGCCATAGAATTAGATCCTTGTATATGGTTGTACTTATATCAAAACTCATGATATATATATATATATATATATATATGTATGTATGTATGTATATATATATGTATGTATATATGTATATGTATATGTATATATATATATATATATATATATGTATGTATGTATATATATATGTATGTATATATATATATATATATGTATGTATTTATATATGTGTGTGTATATTTGTATATATATATATATATATATATATATATATATATATCTGTATATATATATATATATATATATCTATGTATATATATATATATATCTGTATATATATATATATATATATATCTGTACATATATATATATATATATCTGTACATATATATATATATATATATATATATATATATATATATATATATATATATATATATATATATATATATATATATATATATATGTATGTATGTATATGTATGTATGTATATATATACGATGGATCGTTTTGGCATATTGATGTTGATTGTGTGTGTTATTGATATCATGGTTGTGGTTGTGGATAGTTTGGATATATTTATTTCTATCACATGTATTTAGTTGTTTGTTGTATATTATATAGGAAATATATGAGATGTGGTTTCTTTTATAGAATTATGTAAAACACATGAATGGTTAAAAAGAAATATCGAAAAAGGATTTGGTAAAATATAATTAATCAAAAATGTACTACACACTTTTTCAAGTTGGTAAATGTGTAATAACAAGAAATTATTAAGTATAAAGAAACAAAAAAAAAGGTAAAACAAAATGGTAAAAAGAAATTTGTTTTTAAACCAAACAAAATATTTTTACACCAAATTAAAACATGTAAATTCACACTAAATCATGTTGATAAATATGAAAATAATTTAATAAAATGGAAGGTATGTAAAAGGAAACAAATGGTATAAAAATATATCAATTAATCCAATCAACCATACTATATCATGTTGGGAAGTATAAGAGAAAAACAAAATTAGTAAAAGGTTTGGTTTGGAATTTGTCATACTAATTCAATTTGAGAAGTATAAAACTTTCAAGAAATGGTTGGATTGTTATACGCACTCAAAAAATATGTAGATAAAAGTGAAATAAAAATGAAGTATTAAAAAAACATACTAAACCAGGTTGGGAAGCATGTCAATGATGTGTAACTTCATAATCGATCACATCTTATGTCATATTTGAGACATGTAATTTTTATTTGTGACTTGTATCATTTGAAAACTTTTTGAGGAAGGCCAAGTCCTATGCATGGTCTTATACTATAACTCCACAAATGGGACACCACTGGGGTGGAATAATTAGGACAGTCAAGTAATAAAGGATATGGGTTATAGGAAGCTTATATGATGGTAATTTGTGAGGAATATCAGGTCTTATCCAAGGTATTATAAAGCAACTCCAAAATGAAATCCCAAGGGTAATGATCAATAAACAAATCATTATTTCTCAAGAATAAGTATGAGGGATATATGGAGTGAAAAAGGGGTTACAAAAATCAAGATTTAGGCATCTTATGAAAATAACTTAGGAGGCAAGAGGCATACTAATAAAAGGAGAAGATACTAAGTGACTAGTGACCATTAATGTACAAAGGAAACTTATTTGATATAGACACAAATATTTGTATGAAAATAAGTGTGCTACTAAGATAGACTCATGAAGGTAGATAGGGACAAGAAAAAGTAGCATAGACCTACCTTCCCACGATGTGTTCCCCATTATTTAGGACCCCTTATAGAGCTATCAATATAATATAAATATTGGGTACTTACATGAGAAAGTAGGTAGCACTAAAAGATTTTATTTTTATTATCCTCTTCTAATCTATTGGTATACCACACCCCAAAAGACCTCAACTCCATCATGAGGCCAACTGTGGATTTTGAACTTCAAATAGAAGAAGAAGATGTGATTTGAATCATTTTTTTAGTGTGATTTAACTTTTAAGAATAATTTTTCCTTTTATATCATTGCCTTTTTTTTTTAAATGATTTGGATTTTTATTTTTTATGGATTTTGAAGATTCTTCCTCCATATAGATTTGGAATAACCAATCATGAGAGATGTAGTGATACACATAAAATCAGATTTAGGTTAAGGCTAAAGGAAGCTAAGTAACCAAAGACAAATATGGACTAAGACACTTAGTCTTAATAATGAACTAGAATGTGATCTCAAGTCTTAACCATGTATATGCTTAGTTTACAAAAAGGAAATCAAGGAAAATAAGGAAATCCAAAGTGGAATGGTATAAGCAAAGTATAATCAGATACATTGATTGGTAACTGATCATATGGTAATAAAAAACATGAAAAAAGGGAATAAGGTTGGTATAACTAAGTCACAGTGATAATTATCCATGAAAAATAGAGATAAAAGAGCAAACAATCATGAAGACACAAGAAGAGAGTTTGTATAAAAAATCAAGAAAGAAAGAGAAAGAAATGATAAAGAAAGATAATCAAATGCAAATATAAATGATAATATAAGTAATATATAGTATAAAAGATAAAACCACTATAAGAAAAATATGAATTTGGCATAGTGTTAAATGATATACTAGATAGATAATATATAATATTGAATCACACATCCAATCCAAGTGTAAATGTAAAATCACCATGATTGTGCTCATAAATAATGTTAAATCTACCCAAACACATTATGTAAAACATCAAATAGATATCTATGTAGCTGGACATGAACTATTGCTAATGTCTCATGAATATTTAATAAAAACTAGGAAAATAATTCTCTTATAATATATTTAATAGAAAAAGTAGGAATACTCAATGGATCATGCAAAGGAGGTAAATAAGGCAAGAGACACTCAAGAGAATTCATGGGAGTGGGCTCTATAGGAGTTGTATGAATCACTAACGGAAAAGAATCCATAGGAGATGGAAGATCCATAGGTGAAGGAATGATGGGTGGAGGCACAAAAGATTATAAGGGACCACAAGAGATGATGGAACCATAAGAGGTGGATCCATGGGAGAAACAAGAGGATCCTTCTTGTATAAATGACCTATGGTAGGAATGGAAGAAGGTCTAATAATAACTAGAAGATGATCCTTGAGATGTTGTTGGAGGATACAATAATGATAGATGTGATGAGTGCCAAATTGGTGCCATAGACAATATACCTCAACATACTTAGATATATTTTAGGTAGAACCTTTGGGGGAGGCATGGATTTATCAAAGGATAGAGAACAAGGATGTAAATTATCAAGATATTATCACAAATTATGATAATGGGTAAAAGAGTGATTATCTATTTCATGGAAGTAACAAATATGCTTGTGAATGGTCTTAAGAGAAACACTCATAGAAGGGGATGTAACATGAGTGGAGTAAGTTGGAGAAAACTTATTATCCCATTTAGTGGGAAATAGAGAATTCTTAGTGAAAAGAAGCAAACCATCACTAGGAGAAGGTGGTGATGGATGAGGAACATAACTAAGCTCAATAGAAGGAGCAATAAAATGAGAGGCAGAGGTAGACTCAACAAAAGTGGAAGTAAGAATAGGATCAACTATAGCAGAAGCAATAATGGGCTTTGATGAGGGTTCCACTGAGGGAGGGGTAGGATCTATAATTTTTTTAAGGAGAGTCACATTGATCTCAAGGGTAAACTAACTATGGTGGTCAGGGTACCTAGTAAAGTGGTAAGGCCCAGTCATAGTATGATTTATGAGCATACTCTTACAAGGCTCCTCAAAAACTGGAGGTGTTGGTACCATCTCTACCCTATGATAAATAGGGAAAATACTAAAATTAGGAATTGTAAATTAAGTAAAATAGGAATATACATGAAAATACTTAGGTAAAGAAGAACGGTAATATGTAATCTCAACATCATGTGTCTAAACAAGACAACCTAAAATGGATTATCTAAGGAATAAGCATCATTACAATCTATGTTGTGAAGGTCAATAATGAAATTAGTGATGACCTTTTCATTTGATGAAGTGTGGTGAATAAAATTCCGAGTCTTGGTCAAGACTATGGGAATGTCATCACAAGGAGGTTTATGAGAATGAGGTTGTAAGGAAGTAAGAAGCCATGAGATGAGGTGAGGTAAGAGATTATAAATTTTAATTTTTAGTTTAATCTCATTAGGTTCATCATCATCATAATCTAAGAAGTTAGGAATAATGTTCCCAATGAGTTTACAATGACCATTGTAACCTCTAATTAAGTTAACAATAAAGCTAAGACATTGAGACTCATAATGAAATGCTAGGCAAAGGTTCAAGAGTATAAATTTTGAAGACATGATGGTCTTGGAACTATTATAAATTCTAAGGGTTAGTATCACCTTGAATCCTATAAATGTCTCTATTATGGGTAATTTAATACATTGGTAGGTGAATGAAGTAATGGCTCTCATATAGTGAGTCCATAGTCTACCAAACAAGATGTTATAAGAAAGGTGAAAATTGAATATTATCACATTCACATGAATGGTGATAGGTGGGATAGTAATGGGAAGCCATACATAACCTAGAGGAGGCATTTACCTTATAACATAACCTTGGCAGGTGATATGTGTGGACTTGAGAATACATTATGAATATCCAAAGGTTTTGATAAATTTAAGAGAGGTAACATAAGTTCTATAGCCTTCATCAATCAATGCATCCTTAACTTAGATATCACCTATTTGAACACTAATGAATAAGGGAGGATCATCGGCATGAAGTAAAATCTTATCTATAATCATGGAGGCTATAGGAAATATTAAGGAAAGAGAAGTTTCCATAGTTCTGTCAACATTGATAGACATCTCTTCATATTATTATAGTATACTATTCTCAAATTTAGATAAAGCTTATTCCCATCCTATTAGGGGAGGATGAGGGATATTAATCTCAAATAATAGATATATAAGATAGTTTTTATGACATGGAGAAGTCCTCATAATCTCAAGGAACAAAGTTTGGGATGGGAGATTGGTGAGATCTATAATGGGATCCCATTCATCATAACCAATGATTAGGTTGTTATAAATAGGTGCATAATGGTTAAGAAGGTCCTTAGAAGGAGGAGCTAGAGTACATTGGAATTTTTGTTGATAAGAAGTTGAAGTCTTAAAACAAGGTTGTAATTGATGTTTTGAAGATGAATTATTTGGTTTAGGTTGATGTTGAGAAATGGTAGAAGAAATTTTAGTATAATCTTGATTGTCATTAATGTTGGAAGTAGAATTAATGGTGGTTGAAATAGAATGGGAGGTTTTATCCAAGGGAAAATCAAAAATAGGATCATCAAACGTTATAAGGTTATCTTACCCCAACTCATTTAAATGAGTTAGGGAAGAATCTTGGATAACATGATATGTTTGAGATGTAAGAGTGTAAATAGGCTATGAATCAATTAAAGACACCACCCTTCACATATTAGTCATGATAAACACAATATTTTTAGAAGTGGGGTCAAAAAGACATTCTTTAAAGCTATTGGAAGGGGTGGGCTTATTTTGGTTGTGTTAAATAAGTTGATGATTAGGAAGAGGGTCTTTATAGATAGTTGAATGAAAATTAGCATAAATTAAGGTTTGAGATTTGTCATGTGTCTTATAATCCTTAAAGGTAATTTCATAGGCCTATTCATACTTTTAGATGATATAATTATGATCAAAATTAGGACCAAGAATAAAATACATAGATAAATTATGAAGTTTTCTAAAAGTCTCATGAAAATGACCCCAACTAAAGTGAAACCAAAAAAACTTATTAGGATCATACCAGGATTTCATAGGGTGGGTAGGATCAAGTTCTATTGGAAAAGGCCTAGCTAGATGCTTAAGCAATTTAGCTAAAGATAAAGGTATGTGAATGTTAATTTTTTAGGTGATGATAAGTGAGTATTGGTATATTTTTGAGAAGGGAGAGCTGGTTCTAAATATTGGTTGAGAACAATAGCTTGAAAATTATGAATGGTGTCATAATAATTCCTAACACCATCATTGATAGCATTGTGAATTTTGTTCTTAAGTAAGAGACAAGGACCCAAAGAAGGTTGGGGTGATTTGAATTGATGCACAAGTAAATCTTTATGTTTATCTTGGTCAATAGCCTCCTCCAAAATATGTCGATAGAGAGTGTGGACCTGATATTGTAAGTTAAGAAATAGGTCATTAGTAAAGAGATGGAAAAGATTGTCATTAGCCATGTTATGTTCACACTTATTTGACAATTGTTTTCACCTTTTAACAAATTCTCGAGTAGTTTCATTTTTGAGTTGTTTAAAATTTATGAAGTGGGCAAAAGTGTTTGTAGGAAGATCATTAGTTTGAAACTATTGAACTAAAGCATTCACTAAATCTTCCAAACTAGAAAAATAATGAATTCTATGTTGATTATACCAATCCAAGGCATCACTTATGATGGTTTTGGCCAATAGTTTGGTAGCAAAAAAAATATTAAATTTGACCCAATCCTTATAGAGATTTCAAAATGTTTTAATATGAAGGGTAGAATCGATTGATCCATTTAAAAAAAAATAGGTCTGATACCTCCTATATCAATGTTAGTAATTTGAGTAGTAAGTGCTCATTCTGAAGATGTTTAATGGTTTTATTGATTAAAGGAGGTTGAGGGATGAGATTTCCTTAATAATATTGAAGAGGAAGAGGGGGAACACTTTGGTTATGTACCCCAAGCCATTAGTTGAGAAAGACATTGAAGATGAAGCAGGTGGTTTTTCATTATCATAATTTGATTTGTGTTATGATCTCAAAAGGTATTCATTTGCTTAAGTGTTTGTAAAAATAATTGGTATGTCTGATTAGCAATATTAAAAGTATTAGAGGTGGTATTAGTGGCTAGGGTACCATTATTAGTGTTGATAGGGGCTTGAGAGGAACTATGAGAGTGTGAGGCACTAGTGGAAACATTTGCTTGTGTAGCAAAAGATGGAATAGTGAATGGTTGAGAGGAAGAACCATGAAAAACATGATTACCATAGCTAGAAAATGAAGCAATAGTATAAGGATTAAGGATAATGGATCTTATGAGAGGCTCACTATATGTTGATGAGTCATTAATTCAATATTTAATAATGTCAATCCAAGGCTGGTGTCTAAGGTTGTATGCAATAGGTGAAAGAGATCTTTAGAAACCGGTCTCTTATACCACACTTCACACTTGCAAGAATTGAAATACACACTTGTAGGAATTGAGAAGCACACTTGCAGGAAAGTAAATCATACCAAACTTTGTAGAAAAGTTAATTATTGAATTGAAAATAAATGATAAACATAGAAAACACCTAGAGGTTTACAACAAACTTTATAGAAAATAAATATTTACATGAAAAATAAATAATAACAATTCAAATAATTACATAATAGAGAAATAAATAAAAATACATTTATCCATCTTCCTTGGAATGAGTGGCTAGCTCATTCTTTGGAAGATAATTTTAATTAGAACACTAGATTTACGTCATAAATATTCAAAATATATTATTGACAACCAAGATTAATTAAAATGGTGTAGGAGGTTGCATTTATAATCTCATGCTTCCAACCAACTACTTATTCAATAATAACAATCCTAGATGCTCTACACCAAATATGGAGAGAAACATAATAACTTAGATATTACAGCTTATCTTAATATTCTACAAAATATGGAGATAGATGTTATTATCTATTTACAACATAAACTCAATCTTCATGAAATATGAAGAGGCTTATTTATAGAAAAAAAAAATATAAATCTAATTTAAATACAATCCTAAGCTAGTCTGTAGATAGACTTGAACAATCCATATATATGTCACATAGTCTATAGATATACTTGTAGAGTCCATAGATTTTAGAATCTATAGATTCAATAGATTTCAAATTTGTAGAGTCCATAGATTTCAGAACCTATAGATTCCATAGATTTTAGACCTGTAGAGTCCATATATTGTAGATCCTATAAAGTTCATAGCTTTTAGAACCTACAGAGTCCATATATTTTAGACCTATAGAGTCCATACATTTTTAAAATTATAGAGTTCATAGATTTTATACCTATAGAGTCTATATATTTTAGAACTTGTAGAGTTCATAGATTTCAAACCTATAGAGTTTGTATATTTTAGAACCTATAGAGTCCATAGATTTTAGACTTGCAGAGTCCATTATTTTCTCCAAGTTGCATTCTTCAAATTTTTGATGACTATGATGTCTCCCTTGATGTTTGATGCTTTAAACTAGTATTCAATCAAAAAACTATATGTATGTAGAGCTACTGATTGAGTCTATAGATATGAATTGAGTGAGTCCATAGATATACCCAAGTGCTTGTAGCTCACTTCAAAGGTGATATTTGGTTGGATATTCATGCTTAAGTCTAATATATCTTATTATGGGTTGAATATACACACATTAATAGTTTTTTTTCTAAATATTTAGTAACAAGCATCAACAAACAAGAATACAATGATTTATAAAGAAATAACCAAGCTATAGTTATCTATTTCATTCTAAATAAATAATAAGTTCATAAACTACACTTAGATCCACTTCTCATGCAAAGAAAAAGGATGTTATTTCATGGATATAATGAGCCATTTTATGGTCACATCATCTCTCCCGCACCTAACCTCATGCATGCCATTATTTTATCAAAAAATTCCTTAGGATACAAATGCATGAGTTAGATGTTATCATTTTCTAATAGAATTTATAGATTTGACTTTATATGAGTAAAATGATTTTTATCTTATAGAATCCTCTTGGATTTCATAGGCAAAAGTCTCCAATGAAAGTGGTTAGTAAAATACATTTATCAAAGATAGGTTCTTTAGTTGAAATTTTCCTTTTATCCTTGATTTCTCTTTGACACAGGTTTTTGTATGGAATTCTCATGTTTCCCTCTTTTTTTTTAAAATGAGGTGAGAGTAGGTTCTTGTGTTGAGAATTTCTTACTATGCCTACATAACTCTATTTTGACTACAAAACAATTCTTGTCATAAAATAAATTTTGATGCTTGAAATCTTTTGAAAAATATTAAAAACTATATACCATTATCAAAGTCATTAAATTGATTTTACTAAGCCCCATTCTTTATTTATTTCCAAGACCTTTTTATTTCTCCTTCTCTCCCACACCTAATCCCATGCATGACAATGTAAATATGTATAAAGTGTGGGGACATTTGATTATTTTTCCTTCTTTCCAAAAAATGGATTTTTATGTAATAATATTACAAGTAAATCTAAAAGTGAAATAAAAGAAACTAGATACCTTGGCACAACTTCAGTTCACCTTGTCTTTCTTGATGTCAATCCCATGGAGTATATTCTAAAATATGTTTGAATAATGGAAGCTTGAAAAATGATGAAAATGAGAGTGTAAAACATCAGAAACTAATAATTTATTGGAGGTGGAAAAAGTAGCCATTTGTTAGTTTTCAAAAAATTTCAATGCTTTTTTTGCAGTTAAATTAGCTAGTAAAACTAGTTTTCTAATCAAGACTCATTTTTCCAGTACTTCGCCCACCAAAAATCTAGTTTTCAAATGAATATTGCCAACAATGCTTGAGGGTTTTCATTTTTTAAAAAAATATGCAGAAATGATGATAGAAAAAATGTTAGCAATAGATAGTATACATCCACATACTATTTTCAAATATATCAATAAATTTCCTTCATGTTTGGCATTCTTCAACAATTATCTATGTAATGATGACCAACCAATGGTGGAAGATTCTTGTTGATTATATTCTTATCTTAGGATAATGTCTAAAGTACTTGATGAAGCTATGGATAAAAAATGAGATATTTTTATCTTCTTAAATGACTCCCTAATCTCCAAACTTTGAGTCCATATACACGAAGTTGAAGGCCTGTAGGTGATTTTTTTCCATTAAACTTTTTCCTATTGATTTGTCTCCTTTAATCTCTTTCATTGAGGAACAACGTTGGGAGAGAATTCACCCTTTTGATGAAGAAACTTTGTGTTCCTCTATTTTACCTTGAAAGCTTCTTGTTTATCTATCTTCATGAAATTATCCTACAAGAACTCAAAACCACAAAAAAAATTTAGACCAACATAGTATCAACCACATCAAATAATTAAAAATATATATAAAATAAATAATGGAAGGAACATTTAAAAACACATGAATGAATGTATTTTAGTCTATTTAGGAATTATTGGTGGTTCAAAAATTCTAATGGATTTTTATTATAGAAATAAGAACTCCCTCAGATAAGTTCTATTATTATGATTGGTGGATATGGGTTTGACTAATGGATGGAATGGAATGAAGATAAATGTCATCAAATTTTTTTATTTATAGGTTAAGTAAGAAATTCTAATTTTGATGTGCATAACGATAATGATAGTTCTTTAAAAATACTTAGCTAAAACTAACCATTAATTTTATAAAAATCTAACATACCTTAGATGATAATGCATAGATGGAATAAATATATAATGACCTATGATTTGTATACATAGTATATGATGGAGAAATGATATGAAAACACCAAACTAAAAATAAAATAGGGTACAAGAAAACATACCTAAATATTATTCATATATAAGATTGTACTATAGGATATCCTTGCTACTACTACTGTATTAGACCAAGGTCTTTGTTAGCCTCAATAATAAAAGACTCAATCAAGGTCTCTATTATAATGTTAATGTCAATACCTCAGCCTTAGTCTTATTATTTATATTAACATTTCCATTCATATCAATATTAACCCATCTAATATTTATAGTACATTCCTATTCATTTACCATTGTTTTCTTGGGCTTCAAATAAAACCTTCAAGCCTCTCCTTGCAACCTTAAATTCTATGTGTTTGTCTTCATTTATCATTTTTAAAATCTAGCTCTAAATTAGTAGCATCAATAATTCACTTTTATTATTCTTGTCAAATCCATTGATCCACATGAAATTCATTCTAACTTCATGCATAGTGCTTTATTTTCATGCAATTCTTGATTTTTGCATTGACCCACATGCATGATAATTTATTTACATGCAATTATTGATTTATGTATTGAACCACATGCATGGAGATTTATTTGCATATAATTCTTGATTTATGTGTTGACCCATATGCATAGAGATTTATCTGTATGCAATGTTTGATTTATGCATTGACCCACATGCATGGAAATTTACTTTTATGAAATGCTTTATTTATACAACTAACTTCATGCATGTTATCTTTCCACCTAGTTTTATGCATTCAATTTAAATTTATGTAACTAACTTCATGCATGCTATCTTTCCACCTAGATTGATGCATGCAATTTAAATTTATGAAACTAACTTCATGCATACTATCTTTCCACCTAGATTTATGCATGCAATCTAAATTTATGCAACTAACTTCATGCATGCTATCTTTCCACCTATATATATACATGCAATCTAAATTTATGCAACTAACTTCATGCATACTATATTTTCACCTAGATTTATGCATGCAATCTAAATTTATGCAACTAACTTCATGAATGCATGATTTATAATATCCTTCTTATAATAGAATGAGATCAACTTAATTGAGTATTTTCCCTTATTCTATTATAAAAATAAAATCACATGCAATATTTTTAAATTCAATTGACCTAAAAATTGTGTGATCCTGTGTTGATAGTTTTAGAAAAACTACAACTATATTTTATCCTTCATATAGTTGATATCAATTCTTTTCCTCAAATAAGTAGATTAATGTTTCAATAGACATGTTAAGCACATGGGCATAAATTCCATATTTATCTTTGTGAAAAATTTTAGAAATTTAGCCTAGTTTTATCCATCTTTTATTCTATTTTAGATCATCATTTTCTTCATCCAACTTGCATCAACATTTAAATCCTTTCATATGGTGTTAGCAGTTGTTATTTTCTACACATTAACATTAGTATGTCATGGGGGGCTTTACATAAAATTAAAATTTCTAAAGCCAATTTCATAAAAATAAACTTTAATCTATGTTGCAAAAAAATAAATTATAATCTATTTTGTAGGAAAATAAATTCTAAAAAAAACATTAACTAAGTATCTCTTGTCACAAAACTCATAAAGAGACATTCACTCTCAGTAGAAACTTCTTTATCTATTTCCACTATATAATTCTCTTAACAAATTTTGAATCTCCTAATAACATCATGTCTTTGGTAATGGTGCCAAAAATGATGAGTCATTAATTAATCATTTAATAATGTAAATCTTGGGTTGGTGTTTAAGGTTGTATGTAATAGGAGAAAGATATCTTTAGCAACCAATATTTTCTACCACACTCTACACTTACAAGAATTGAAAAACATACTTTTAGGAATTGAAAAGCATACTTACAAGAAAGTAAATAACACCACACTTTATAGAAAAGTAAATTGTTAAATTGAAAATAAATGATAAACATAGAAAACACTTGTAGGTTTACAAAAAAAATTATAGAAAATAAATGTTTACATGAAAAATAAATAATAAAAATTCAAAAGCATAATTACATAATAAATAAATAAATAAAAATACATTTATCCATCTTCCTTGGAATGAGTGGCCATCTCATTCCTCAAAAGAGGATTTTAATTAAAATGCTAAATTTATGTCATAAAGCTTCAAAATATTTTATTGATAACCAAAATTGATTACAATGGTGTGGGAGGTTGCATTTATAATCTCATGCTTTCAACCAACTCTTTATTCAAAAATAACAATCCTAGATGCTCTTCACCAAATATGGAGATAAATATAAAAACTTAGATATTATAGTTTATCTCATTCTTCCACAAAATATAGAGAGAGATGTTATTATCTATTTACAACATAAGCTCAATCTTCAAGAAATATGAAGAGACTTATCTATGGAATAAAATTATACAAATCTAAATTTAGATACAATCTTAAGCTAGTCTATAAATAGACTTACACGATCCATAGATATGTTTGCAAAGTCCATAGATATATTTGTAGAGTCTATAGATTTTAGAATCTATAGAGTCTATAGATTTTAGAGATATAGAGTCTATAGATTTTAGAACCTATAGATTCTATAGATTTTAGACCTATAGAGTCCATAGATTTTAGAACATGTAGAGTCTATAGATTTTAGAATCTATAGATTTTAGACCTGCAGAGTCTATAGTTTTCAAAACTTGTAGAATCCCTAGCTTTCAGACCTACAAAGTCTATATATTTTAGATCCTATAGAGTCCATAGATTTTAGACCTACAAAGTTTGTAGATTTTAGAACCTATAGAGTTTGTAGATTTCAGACTTGTAGAGTTCATAGATTTTATCTAAGTTGCATTCTTTAAATTATTGATGACTATGATGGCTTCCTTGACATTTGATGCCTTGAACTAGTCTTTAATTAGTGAACTACATGGATTTAGATCTCCTAGAAAAGTCTATAGATATGAATTGAGTGAGTCCATAGTTATGCCCAGAGTGTCTATATCTCACTTCAATGATGATATTTGGTTTGGTCTTCATGCTCAAGTCTAATATAGTTTATTATGGGTTAAATATACACACATTAATAATTTTCAACAAATATTTACTAACAAGAATAAAAAAACAAGAAGACAACAATTTATAAAAAAATAACCTAGATATAGTTCTCTATTTGATTCTAAATAAATCATAAATTCATAAATTACACTTAGATCCACTTGTTATGCAAGGAAAAAGGATGTTATTTCATGGATATAATGATCTATTTTATGGTCTCATCATATGTAGAACCTACTATGTTAGTGGATATACTAGGCATGGAGGTGGAATAATTTAGTTAAGAAGAGGTCATGGTGTGATAAGGGGTGATAATCAAAGAAAGTGATACCTAAAAATCTAGTTGAGAATGTAGGAGTAGGTGAATGGTGTTCTTTATATTGATCACTAATCATAAGATTGTAAATGGTAGAGGGATATTTTACTTGATGTTGAGGAAATTTAGAGATAAATAATAGAATTTCAAGGGTACACTCTAATTCAGGTTGGTATTCTAATGAGAAGAGATTATTACACTATAAAAAGGTATTAAGAATCCCATAATTCATTGTGTGAGTGCCAATGTGAACATTACTAACATCCAAAAGAGGATCCCTACTATGTTTATAAGAAACCCTATGAGGATTAGTGAAATTCATCATGTTTTTTAATTATAATTTAGTTTTGTCATCAAGTAGAAAGTCTATGATGAAGTGAAATAAAGAGAGATGAGAAAGCAAGGAAATAGAAAATGATAGAAATAGTAGAGGGTCAACTTGGTTGACCTGGCACAAAAATAGGGTCTATAAATAATATAAGGTCAATTGGATTGATCATGTATAGTGACCATAGGTTGGTAAAAGAGTAAACATGGTTTGAAAATAGCACAAGGTTAACTGGGTCAATCTAGTAGAGTGAATAGAGGCTAGAAAAATATATAGTGTCAACTAGGTTGACCTAGTACAACGTACAAGGAAAATTAAAAATCCTATAATAGATTGTGAATTAAAACAAGATAATTTTTTCAAGTAATTTGAAAGGAAATAATAAAATGGAAACAAAAAATCTATAATATTAACACTAACCAATCCAATTGAGGCACACAACATAAAACCTTGAACCAACACTGGCTAATTCAAGTTTTTGTAATACTAAATAAAATTGATCAAAGAGTAAGCAATCAACTTAGAAAGTAAATAACTAGCTAAATGGTCAACTTGAATATAAGTTGGAATATGACCAATATGTAGATCTACTAGATCAATATGTATTTTAAATGTGATGGGAAGTTGGCTATAAGTAAGGAACTAGAAAGTGATATAAGGATAGTTTTAGGTAGTTTGTGTTGAAATGGATCTGTAGCGATAAAAATATAGGCTTGGTATTAGGACCTAATATTTTAATTAATACACTATAATGATAAGGGTGTTAGGTTATTATCAATAATATACCATTAAACATGCTTTATACTTAGCTAGAATATCAATTTGGCTTCCCCCTTAGTGATGAATCCAAGTAGGTTGGCCTTAGGTAGTTAAATGTTAAAATGTTTGTTTAAATTTTGTGATTTGATCACGTGTGCATAAAATATAAAATAATGAAACTAAATGGTTAATTTGAAACCACCTAGTTAATCTATGTGACCTATTCTAATTATGTAAGCAACAAGAAATGAAAGTATAATCTAATTACTGGCACACAAGGGTTAATTCTAACTTTAAAACAAGGTATAGTGTCAATGTAGTCAACAATGTATGCATAAAATATAAAATAGGGTTGATAAGGTCGATCTTATAATATACACTCTAAAAATAAATAGGGTTGATAGAGTCAACCTAGTTATCTAGATAACACACAAAATACAAAACTAGGTCAACAAGGTTAATCTAGCTGACTATACAAGGGCAGTTTTAAAGATAATAAGTATGAAAGGAAAGACTAAAGAAAGAGATAAAAGGATAAAAAAGAACCTTGGTGGATTAGAGATGAACAGAAGGAATATTGTTATTATATATCCTTTTCGAATGCTTATAAAACCTTCTAACTAGGTAGATTGGGTCGATCAAGCTCTACAAAAACCTATTGTTGAGTGCCTATATTATATAGGGTCAATTGGGTTGATCTAGTATAATGAACAGGATATCTAAAAGTATATAAACTATACTAGGTTGATTTCATCATTTTAGTATTCTATATTTGAAGTTTAAAAATCTAAAAACCTATACTAGGTTGAGTGGGTCGATCCAATAACATGTACATAAAAACCTATGCACTAAAATTAGAGATAGGTCAATGAAATCAACCTAGTATCAAAAATATACAATAAAATTAATGATTAAAAAAATGAAATAAATTAAAAAATACTACAAGGGTTATTTCACATCAGGTTCACTAGAATGTATTCAATTATAAATGCATCATGTCTATAAATCAATCCTAGCTTAGAGAAGATAGAGCATACCTACACTTAAAATTGGGAATACATTTTTAAAGTGGGAATATTACCAATATGTAGATATTATAGACCTAATTAGGGGATCACTTATCATAATACACTATGGTAAGGAGGGTTCCAAAGCCTCTAGACTAACACAATCATGAAATAACCCTAAGCAGGTCCTAGGTTTTGATATTTCACTTATGTCTAATAAATAAGAAAGTAAATCTAATCTAGTCCACACCAAATCTTCTGGCATGAATTAGGGGTCAGAAACAAAAAAACTAAACTAAAAATGCATATAAGACATATAATCATGACAATGTATATAGAATCTTAATGCATGGAAGAGAAACACAACTGCATTATCTATCTACTCTACAAAGGAAAAATATAGTTAGGAATACTTACCTTTGAAGATAAACCTATCGAGCCTTAATCTCTTCCTTAGATAAGGTGTTTTTTAATATATTATTGTGTTATGTAAGGATAATAAAGATAAGATTATCCACAAGACAAGATCTATATATCGAAGAAAGTATGAAACCTTAAGCTTTATCCCTCAAATAGATTGGTCAATAGCCAAATTTTCATTCACACTTATTCTTCTTTGCTTCTCTATATTCAAATGGTTATAAATGAAATTGTATATAGGTAGATCTTACCCTAAATCCTTTTGAATATGTTGGTTGTATAGGGTTGACTCAATTGACCTTGTAAGTTTTTAGGAGATAATTTACTAGGTCTTGAGCTATGTCAACCAAAAGGCTAACAAGATCTAAAATGAAAAATACCTCAAAATAGTACATGATCGATCCAATAGACCTTGTCCAATTTTAAAATGCTAAAAATTGTATATGGTCAACCCAACCGATCTAGTACAACCAACTATTAAAATCTAGATGAGGCAAGGAATAGGAGGATAAAGATGTGACAAATGTTTATAAAGAGTACAACTGAGAAGAATAGGATTAGGGTAAATTTTTTTTGGAGATAAGTGTGTAAATGGAAAGTGGCAAAAGGGACAACAATCTTATGAAGCACCAATGGTCTACCCACCCCTTTCTTGGTTCACCCCTTAAGGTATGCACTCAGAGAGATTGAGACTTAATAGGTTCTTGCAATATATAAAGTGTCAGTAACTGATAAAATTTTGAAGACATTATGTGTATATAGATTCTTGGGATAATAATAATCCACCTCCCCCCAAGATGGATGAGTAGTTTAAAAGTGTATAACCATAAAGTAGATCTATGTACAACATCATTAAGGATGTGAAGAGGATCAAGGATAATATTAACTTGCATAAATTGGCTCAAATCATTGAATAAAGGGAGTTATTACTCAAATCCATGATTAAGAGATCCCATACATTAGACAAATTGAAATATGCACATGCAAATTTGATGGTATTTAAAGATAAAATTGAAGTACCACCATTTCTTCTAGCTGTCTAAATATTAAAAAAGAATGTTCAAAACTATTTGGTTGATTTAGGTGCCTTAGCCAATGTGATACCAACATTTATGTGAAATAATCTATGTTTGACCCCAAATAAGTCAAAAAAGTGGTACTATAATTGGATAAATATTTTTTACCATGCATTAGAGAACTACCAAATGTATACATCTAACTATCATCATACCCACATGCACACACACACACACACACACACACACACACACACACACACACATATATATATATATATATATATATATAATGGTTATTACAAATCAAGAGGCTTATGGCTTATTATTGAGCTAGGATTAACCCAAAACATTAAACAAATACATAGCCACTGATTTTTCAATACATGTGGTTTCCCTATAAAGAAGTAACCAATAAGATTTGGGTGGATAGAGAATTAAAGATGAAGTATTTGATTACCAATTACAATGCAATCAATAAGAATGCATAATTTTAATCTCCACATGTGGAAATATACACATTCACTAATAAGTATGATAATAATATACAATAATTTTAAGGTCCTTAATTATGGACTCTCCATTTTGATGGAGCTAAATCAAAACAAGGTTTTGGTATTGGCATATCCCTGACGATCCCAGATGGCAAGCATACCTAGATACCTAAAAGCTAAAATTTCCTTGCACCAAAAATAGGTTTTAGTGTGAATATCTAATCCTTGGTATGTATTTTGTGCTAAATTTAATGCTATGTAGCTACAAATCTTTGGTGATTCTGAGCTGGTTGTTCACTAGATAAAAAAAAGTATCAATGCAAGCTCACTTACTTAAAAAGGTATAAACATTAAATTTAGGATATGATTGCTTTATTTGAATGATTTAACATTAGATCCATCCCAAGATAAAAAAATCATACAATAGATTAAATAGTAGCTTCATCTACTAATCTATAATGACTCTAGGAATCTAAAACTTAGAAATTCTCTATGGATTTGGTTCATTGTCCCTTTGTTCCATACAATGTGGTCAATTTTTTTGATGTTTGAGGATCAATAGATTTTAAAATTAATGATTATTTTTGGGATCTTCAAATCCTAACCAATGATGAGAAAGATGTAGAGTCCATACATATTAAATACTTAGTATAGAATGGTGTCCTACAACCTAAGGAAAACAACATCCCTTTGGGAATGGTTTCCCTATAACGATCTTTCTATGTATATCCACAAGATCAAAATTAGAATTAGTTAAAATTAATCAAGCCCTATTTCATCAAAAATAATCTATGCACTAACCAATATCCTCAATATGTAAACATCAGTTTGAGTTGTACTGATATTGAGAAACAAAAATTAAAGAATTTCATGATAGAATACAAATATGTGATCACTTAGACATATTAGGAATTGAATATTTTTTACCATAGATTTATCACTCAAACCATTCCATTGAAGAGAAAACATAATCCTTTCAAGTAGATATATAAGACAATTAATTCAATTGTATAACCTCTCATTCAAATAGAGGTACAAAAACTATTAGATGTTGGGATTGTATTTCCAAATAGATATTTTAATTGGGTAGCCAATCAAGTACTAGTTAGGAATAATAATAGATAAATTAGACTCTATGTTGACTTTGGGAATGTAATTAGAGCATTAAAGAAATAAAATTACCCATTTCCTTCATTGGATGAAGTAATTTATATGGTTATAGTATATGAGATGATGTCATTCTTAGATGGATTTTTTGGTTAAAATCAAGTACCAGTAGAAGCAAAATATATAATGAAGACTACCTTTACCACCAAGTGGGGAAATTTTGCATACAAAAGAATGAATATAGGCCTAACTAATATAGGAACAACCTTATAGAGAGTGATGGACTTCACCTTTCAAATAATTATTAGTAAATAATATATATGGATAGACTCATAGTATCCTCAAAAGATAAATTTGATCATGAAAATAATAGACAAAGAGTATTTGATTGATGTTCAAGATATAGAGTCTCTCTTAATCTAAATAATAGTATCTTTTGGTTCACCATGGGGAAATTACTAGGTGATGTCATCACTAAATATGGGATCTCTATTGATTCAAAATGATTTTAGGCCATCTCCAAGCTGACATCTCCAAATAATAAGAAAGAATTAAATTCTATCTTTGGTAAGATAAACTTTGTAAGGAAATTCATTTTTGGTTTTGTAGAAATTTTCAAGCCATTGAATGCCATGGTGAAACAAGATTATATGATATATTGGACAATAGAGGCTAAGAGAGATTTTCAAGATATCAAGACATCCATTTCTCATGCTCCAATTCTGATTAGCCCATGCTTCAATAAATATTTATATTTTTATTCATTCACTTCATAACATACTATAGATGTTGTAAATACATCGAAGGTGGATGACAATGAACATCCCATTACATTCATTAGTACCAATATAGAGGATGAAAATTTGAAATAATCTATGATAGGCAAGTAGATATATACCTTGATCAAAGTTATGAAAATGTTTAGGCATTATATTTTGAGGAACAAGACATTCACCATTTTTCTAGACCAAACCATCAAGCTCACATTTGGATAGACTGAGTTGGATGAGAGAAGAGGTAAGAGGATGGACAAAATTTAAGAGTTTAATCTTGAAATTAGACCAACAAAGATAGTGAGAGTCCAAGGAATCATCTAACTAATGATAAATACTTATCCATGTATTAATATTAAAAAAATTAATTAGACTCAAGTAGCTAGAATTGAGTGGTAAACTAAAATGATCCATTATTTACTCACATGTACATGTCCTCATGAGTTAAACAAAGAGTATAGATTATATGTAAGGCTCAAATAAGCTCATTATATGATCAAGAAGGGAGGCTTATACATTATGAACTATGATTTCATCTATTTAATGTGTTTTAAAAGAAGAAGCTATGAACATATTGAATAACCTACATTAGAAGATAGGTAGTGGGCATTGCTTAGGTAACAGAACAACTCAAAAAATTCTATGGGATACTACTAGACCATATTGTTCAAAGATGCACACAACCATGTTAGGACATACCATGAGTGATAGGTATTTAGGAAAAGATAATTTAATATTACCATGCCTTTGTAGCCATTCATTGAAGGACACCCATTTTCCCAAAGGGGTCTTGACTTTATTAGGATGACAAACCCAAACTCTTCAGCATGGTGTAAGTTCATCCTGATAGCTACTAACTACTATACTAGGTGGATAGAAATTGCATCAACAAATAATTCTTGAGCAATTGATGTTATCAAGTTTCTGAAAGAGATAGTATTAACTAGGTTGGGCACTCCCATTCCTTAATTTGTGACATTTGTCCAACATTCTAGTCTCTTGAATTCATAAAATGGGATTATGACAATCAAATCACCATCAAGTTTTCTTTGAAATACTATCCAAAAGGGAATGGAGTATGTGATTCTACTAATTAAGATATGATTAATGGAATTAAAAAATAAACACAATATAAACCAATAAAATGACACATCTTATTAAAATATGCACTATGGGAAGATAGAACAAGGCATAATCAAGCCCTCAAGTCTTCAATTTGTTTGCTAGTGTATGAGAAATAACCAATCTTACCCATTACTCTTATGATACCAAAATACCAATTTATGCCAGAGTACATGTGGGAAGATGAAATAATCCATCATAGACTACATGATATATTCTAGATGAAAGATGGAATAACTAAAACACTATATGGATTTAGTAAACATCAAGATATTATCAAGATATGGTTTGACAAGAGATCTAAAATTAAAGCTTCCACAATTTTAGACCTAGTGATTTTCTGGGATAAGGCACATGAAAAGAAATGACAATATGATAAGTTTACTCCTTTATGGATTGGACCATATTATATATCAAAATCCCTAGGAAAAAATTCCTTCCATTTGAAGGACCTGCAAGGTAATGACCTCACCTTTCTAGTCAATGGACAATTTTTGAAACATTATTTCATGGCTGATCCAACTAGAGATACCTCAAAATGATGTAAGTGGAGATTTATATGTAGGATTAGAATAAATTTACTAATTTATAGAATATATTTCATACTTTAAAGGTTAATATTTCATGTTTTCTTCGATTAACATTTCCTAATTTCTACATTTGATTTAAATAGATTAGTTTTTATGATTTATATATTAGTTTTCTAAATCTATAGAATAGATCCAATTGATTTCCTACATTGATATTATAAAATAATTTCCAAAACAATGGAATGCTATAATAGAATGAACTATTGGTATTCATAAATATTTTAATTCTAATAGTACTTGAGCTTCTAGGATTGAGGTATTTACTATGATTAAATTAGGTTTTTCTTTGACTGAATGAATTTGATAAACATCTGAGATTTATTCCGATATACTCAAAAAAATTATAAAAACCTTCAATTTTCAAAGATTATTACATGATAAAACTTGGATGATATATAATAAACATAGAAGTGGAGATACATTGACATGGACATTTTGATAAAATAAGTTCTCATCTACATACACCCAACCAATGGTGGTTCCCAACCCATATTCTATCTATGTTCCAAACAAAAATCATCATACAAATTGATAGAAGATATGTGATTTAAGCAATATATATTAGGGTTATGGATGCCTATCTAGAAGTAGAAGAAGGATTTGAGTGGAATTATAATTATCTTTGTTGGGGATATATATGCCTAGATGGTATCAAAGAAATGAAAAAGCCTCCCTTACTATTTGGTTATAAAATTTGAAGTCAACATGAAACCTAAAATATTTATGTAAGGCTTTGTCAAAACTCTCGTTATAGGGGAAGTTAAATTCAAAAAATCACACATAGATCCAATGATTAAAAATTTTTAGTATGTTACATGAGGAAGTATGAGTCTTTTTCCAAGGAATAATGTGTTTATTATATTCTTGTTATAAATAAAGTTTTATTATGATGAATTTTTTGAGATTCTATATTCTTAAATAATCAAGAGTATTTTCCTCACTGAGTCATGAATTATTTTTCCCTAACACACACACACACACACACACACACACACACACACACACACACACACACACACACACACACACACACACACACACACACACACACACACACACACACACACACACACACACACACACACACACACACACACACACACACGCACACGCACACACACGCACGCACGCACGCACGCACACACACACACATGCACGCACGCATGCACACATGCACACATGCACGCACACACGTGTGCATGCGCGCATGCACGCACATGCACACACACGCACACACACGCACACACACACGCACACACGCACGCATGCACACACACACACACACACACACACACACACACACACACACACACACACACACACACACACACACACACACACACACACACACACACACACACACACACACACACACACACACACACACACACACACACACACACACACACACACACACACAACACACACACACACACCTCATTTTTAAAATTTAAATGGGGACCCACTATTGAGTAAATATATTTATTTAGGGTCCTTAAATCCTTATAAATTTAGACATTAGTCTTAATTTATATAAGTCTAAATTTTTTTCTTTAAATTTTAATGTTATATAATTTCAAATTTTGAAAATTAAAGCTTGAATGGTCATTTTTATTTATCTTAAACCTTGGGTTTTCATTATTTTCATGATTAATTTAGACTAATATAACTAATGTATTTCATCCTAGAGTTTTCTATGTTTTATATGACCACATTATTATTAACATAGACTTGAAAATCATTCATGAGTTGAGCCTTTGTTTATTTTTTCCAAAAATTTAATAGTTGGCATTCTTATGTTACTTATAACCTTCAAGCCTTCACAAAAGTTTCTCAATTATTTAAGTCCTTGAGCTATGATAATCTTATTAGAGGCATTCATACATTACATAGAGCCTTTTATCTTTAAATAAATTCATGTGTTCAATGTCACCAAGCTTTGAGAAAGGCCATGTGACACATTCACATGAAATGAAAACCACAAGAGATTTAAAATGAAAGTTAATCATTTAATGTTTATGAGATTCCATAGTCTTTGGGATTTATAGGTGACTTTTCACTAACCTAAAACCGTAGAGTGATTAAAATAAGTCTAATTGTCTTGATTACACAAATTCTAATACCTACAAGATCTTCATCTCTGAGTAGTTGATAATTGGCACAATTTCATTGGTCCTGAGCATTAAAGAATAAAAACCAAGTTAATGGCTTAGTGTTCCCATGGTTTTGAGTCCTTGAGACCACTAGATCAATCCACATGTTTACATATGATTAATTTTAATCATTCAAATGGGCTAACAAATTTAAAAGGGTTAATACTCATATTCCTTCAAACCTTTAAGCTCCTATAAATTTGAGATTACTCCACATGGATTTATCATGTTAATTCATGACTGTGAAGCATATAAATAAAAAATATAAATATAAAGGCCTAAAAAGATGAAAATTAAAAAAATATTATGATACAAGATATGGATATCTAAAGTATGCATAAATTAAGTCCAATATAAAAGCAAATTAGTTGGTAACTAAGAAAATGATAAGTATCTCAAGTATGATGACTAGACATGCAAAGTTAATGAAAATTTACCATATGGTAAATATGAACCTTCCAAAGTAGATTGAAACATTAAAATTGAAATGAAAATAAATAAATAAATCCATTAGTTGCATTGAATTCCCTTGAATTTAACATTCAAATCATATCTATCAAAATGTAAGTCACTTCACCATTAATCTATGAGTGCATATTGCATTTTTTTAATTCTCTATGAACAAAATACCTAGTTTAATAGTGAGCCTATGAAGAGAATTCATCTAATTTGAAAAATAATTATACAACTTAAGATTGTTGAAATGGCTTCCTCTTAAAATTAAGCACACATTCATGTTCCTTCTACTTATTCTTGTGTGGGAAACACTAAATACATGGATATCTTATTTGAAATATTTTATCTGAATTTTAAGTTCCTAAATTACTCAAAACTTTGAAATGTATTCAAATATGTGACCTCATACTCTGCACAAGACCAGTTGTCCCTTAATTAATTATAAAACATTGATAACCTTATACCCATCAAAATCATGGTACACCATCAAGAATCATTAGAACTAGAGGGAATGCCTTGTATCAACATGCTTAGGGATTTATTTTTCAATGGTACTTGTTTTAAAGATTATATTCACCTTAGTAAAGGAAAAAATACAATTGATTATATTTATGTGAGGCAATTCAAGAGGTACCTCAATATCTTAGCGTATGAGGTAGCCTATAACCAAGACTCAACCAATAGGTGGCTCAAACATAATACCATATAAATTAAAAATTAAAAAAGGGTTACTAAAAGGCCAAATTTTAAATCCCAAGGGGGGCATTTCTTCTAATGGAATTATCAAGTCCAAGGCTAGGACTAGGATAGGCATGGCCCTGTTAAATAGGTTATATGGTTTTCCTAGTATCACATATGTACAAGTGGAATGGGTCCCTTTTTTGGACATTATATTAACCTCATAAAATATGTACATCCTGGGTGAGGTTATAATTGTTATGATAAGGGAACAAATTTATAAATTTGAATAAAGGCCTATTGATGAAAACTTTTATGTGATGCCATATTTGCTAGATGAAGTCCATTAGAATAGTTCACATGATAAATGAAAAATTATGGCAACCATCGATATGATATATTGATAATAGAATCTATGAATATTATTCCTTTTATTTCATCTATAGATTTTGAAATTAAATCAAGAGTATTTTTGATGAAATCTACCTTGGGTGTATGAAGAAATCCATGGCACACATATTCTTAGATTATCTGATAATTTGAAAAGAAGTATTGACAAATAGGGGGACTATTGGTACTATCTAAATTTAATAATTATTAGGATTGAAGGGATAAGGGAACCACATTTGTTCTTACCTCATCATGTCCCTACAAAAATTTTAGAAAAAGAGGTGGCATACCAAATTTATAACAACATAGATGAGTAGATATGACAAAAACATCTTCCATGTTACTTCAAAAATCCTCTAAATATTGGGTAGCTTCAATTTGTGGTGAGGTCCCATCTCAATCAATTTGGTAAAATAAGATCCCATTATAATTTTTATGAGGCCCAGTTTAGAGGGTGGGACCATAAAAGGAAAATAAAGATTTATCTCCAAATCTTGAAGGAGATGAAGAAGGTGAAACTTACATATGGTCACCAAGAGTATGAGCATGATACAATTTTATTAAATGTAGTTTATTATTTAGAATTATGGATTAGAATTAATAATGAATGAATGCCCATAGTGGTAGCTCATGCCATCTAATATAATCTAGAGATTACAAAGTAACATTAAAATAAAATTGTGGAACAAGTCCAAAAGCCATATATCTATTAGTGTCCCCTAGCTCCACCATAATATTCAATAGGCCCATGTCAACCCCCCTCTCTTACAATCAAATAGGTGAATCCATAAGAGGGGGAGTCTAACTATTAAAGATAAGAAAACCTCTTGATAATAAGAGAAATCTTAGAGGTCTCCCTAGTCCCTATAAATTTTTGCCCATCTAGTTACAATTAACACACCTTTGGGCACATCCATTGTAGTGGAGAGAACCTTGTATACATAGGAAAAGCATAAGAATGCATTATTTATGGCACCTATACCACCTCTAAAAATATTTAAAAGGTAAGTCTTCTAAATTTTTTACAATCTTATTTATTGTCTCTCTCATCCACTCCTCCATCCCCTTAATGAGGACCATCTCCATCCACACCCCCTTCTACTATCATTGTTACATATTCCATTATATCACCAACAACAACATTATTATTTACTACTACTATGGATTATTTAATTATTTCATCATCTTTCTCACCTCATGTCTCTTCCACATACACTTAATAAAGGAGATAAAAATTCCTTCCATCTCACTCCATAACTCAAAAAATAAAGTAAAGACCATCTTTTAGTCTGATGACTATTGAAAAATCTCATAATGAGGAGTAAATCAAGGAAAAGTAACTTGAACAAGTGATATCTTTGGTGGACTATGCCATTAATTAGGGGGAATAAAATGCATAAAATATGATGAAATAATAATATAGGGTAAGTAAAGAGGAATCCTTAGCTAAGGAAGATGAAAGGGCTGAATTTGAAAAGGCCAAATCTCTAAGTTTAGGATGCCCACAAGAAGGAGAAACACTAATTGTTGTTCTAGACCAACAAGTCCTCATAGTGGAGAAAAGTTAAAAGATAAGTGGTGTAGTCTCTTATTTAGTTTATTATATTCCCACTGTATATATTTTAGTTATTTATTTACCTTTGGCTATTCTAGGTCCAATAATGTTTAGCTCTTTTAATTCATCCATTCGTTTAACACCAACATAAATAAATATACCTGAAAGGCAATCCATTTTTAGAATTTGGTTACCATTTCAATTTTCAATCCTAGAATGGCACTAGTCCCTAGAAAACATTCATCTCAATTAGATCTACTTATGCCACAATCATTACCTATATATTCAACCACCTTGTTAATTTAAAATACCCTTAGCTTGACTAAATTTATATATGAGGTTGATCCAAAGAGGGAGCCCTCACCATGGCATATGATTGTTTACCCCCCCCCCCCCGGCCCTCCAATTATAGTTACAAATTTAAATAAGTGCTTCATTATCACCTTCAACATTTAATCCTCCACCGGTAACTCATCATATGATACCTATGCCCTCTACATCTAAACACCCAATTCCATCAAGAAAATAAGGGGAACTTATTATTCTTTAATGGGTTAGAGAAATGCATAGAAAGAAGGATGAAAGATATAATTTGGTTGTCATTAAACTACCCATAGTCCCCACCATATTTGATAGTTAGAGTGATAAAATATCAACGATGAGGAAGTGGAATACATAAATACTGATATAATAGAAAAACTTGAGTTTTAATAGAGAGGAAATCTATTTCTTTTAGATAATAAAGCTAAAAAGAATCCTATTAATCCAAATGAATATATAAAATAATTATATAATTTTTGGGTTTTTGATAGGGATGCAATGAAATGAATCTAAAAAAGTAAGGAGACATGATAGAGGTTACTACAAAGGTAAATTATAAATTCTCCTCATTAAATTATTGATAATGTACAAAGTGAAACCACTAGGTTGTATGGCATTTTGAATACTATTCAAGCTTCTAAAGGTGAAAGCCAATCTTAAAGATATAAAGTGCTCAAGATGTGGCACCAAGTAAATGAATATGACAAAAAAAATTATTTTTTGATTTAATGTTTTAGAGAGATGTTTTCAACCAACTCAACTTGATGTCTAGTCAAGATGCAATGTGGACCAAAAATAATGTAATTAAGAAAAGGTATGATGCTCTTGTATATCATAATTAAATGGAGGATATATTATCACATCTTATGAACCATGATAACTAAGCCTTAGAAATTTTTAATGACATTAGTGTCACTGATGTGATCACCTCTATAGGCAAGTTGGTCAACGTGACAAATTTTAAGACTCTCCTTAAAGCAACAATAAATATCTTTAAGGAGGAGGTCAAGGAAATGATATATAAAAAAACCAATGTAATTTTCTAGATAATAAATTTCTCTAAAGAATAGGAGACAAAGACTAAATCCATTACAATAGATCTTAATATCTTGGAGGTAGAGCACATAAGGTTGGTGGTTGAGGCTATCAAAGTATTCAAGCCCACCTTGCTCAATTTTGATATTAAGAATAAAGAGTTTAAATTTTCCCATGCATTATTCAAATAACCCAAGGCTAAGGATGTATTTTTAGGATCAGTGCCTAGAATTCACCCAATATTAAGTGCTTATGTATCATCATAAGCTTCCCAATTTAATAGATATGTATTCATACATACTCTAGGTGGACCAATCATGATCCCTCAAGGAACTACAATGGCCACATTAGTTTCAATAGTTGTCACTCCACTAACTCCTTATTCTAGTGATGCCACATCAACACCCCTCTAATTATATAATGTATTAACATGTTTGTCTAGGTTGTAATTTTAGTTCCTAATTTACTTTGCATATATATATATATATATATATATATATATATATATATATATATATATATATATATATATATATATATATATATATATATATATATATATATATATATATATATATATATATATATATATATATATATATTAGTCAAAGAGTTCTATTTATGACCAATTACCATTGTACATGCATACTCTACATGAAAATTGACATCTAGTTATATTTATGTAAATGTGCTTTTATACTTAACTTAAGGGATGAGGCCTTCCCCATCCCATTATTATATATAGTTGTATCCCTCCAATCCCAAAGGGAAAATAATTTTGGCTATTAATATTAATAAGAAATTTTATAGATTGTTCTACAATTACTCTTGATGTTCAAATCTTGATTCTTATCTAAACTTGTGGATTGTGTAAGAAGATATATTATTTCAATTTCTTAGTATTCTAGTTTTGCATGATTTATCTTATATTTTAAATATATTTATTCATGTTTAATTACTTTTGATTTGAATGCTTTACACATATTGATCATAATCCCCCCTTGTAGATGTGCTAGAATAATGCTATAAATGTGGCAACCTTTGATCAAATATGATTTATTTTGTTGTATTATGGTTCCATTTAACTCCTAAAAATGTTTTATTTTTGGTGTTCTATAGTATCCTATATTATACATTTGTCCTTGATTCCTTATCCAACCTTTAGTTCAAGTGTTAGCTTAGGAATGTTTCATCTTGTGTGGTCTACATGACTCATTTTATACCTTACCTTTCCCTATTTTTGAGTTTATTTTTCTCCTACCCAAATTATTTTATATCCATCATCACTCCACCCATATCAATTAAATTAATATTAATCCATATATAACCCATCCATGGTGAACAAACTACTTTGTTCACTACTGTTTCACCAACATGTTGTTTATAAAACCTAATACCCTAAAACTTTTGCCTTGGAGTGAATCCATTTTGTTGATCCTAAAATGTTAGAGGATAACTCTTAAGGTTTTTGGGGTTTTCATAAAATACACATGTTCACATAATTAGTAAAATGAATAGTTAAAGGTTGAATTATTATCTTGGAGTTCTAGTCTTTCTTAGGGTATTTGGAGCTTAATAGGAGAAGTCATGTCAAGGAGGTATCCTAGTATTTGGAGTCCAAAACTAAGGATATTTTGGACTTCTTTTGATAATTTTAGGTATTAAAAAAAAAACACCTCTTAAAAAGTTCCACTTGAACCAAAAAGGGATATTGAGGTGTTGATGAGTCCACCTAAAGGTAAATATCTCTATCCTTACTCTCTTTCTTTTATTTACTTAGTAGATTAGATATTTATTTTTTAATATTTAATATATATCTATTATTTATCCTTGCTTATTATCCTCATTTTAATGAGTAATATGGTATAGTTACATATTTTATTATGTTTTCCATTTATCACCTTACATTTCATACACCACCCATTGGTTGACCATTACATAACTTATCGTATTACAAGTTTAATACTTGTAGCTATCTTGGATCTAGGTTACCATTTTTCAAAAAAAAAATTGTATGTAGTATCCTCATTATATATTTGATACACACCTTTATTACCATTGTTATAACCATATATGTATATTGAGTACTAATAAGAGATATACACCATGCATAAGCTTAGGATTTAAAACTATTTCCTCATGACAATTGTGTTTAGATTATAATTTTACAGTCCTAAAGATATTATAGGTCAATGCCTACATTCCAATTATACACAAGCTTTATTTTTATGACCTTATTTGATTCTTATTTTATTGAGAGAAAGAGGATGTTTATAGGTCATTCTAGTTCATGCATATAGTAAGTACCATCCAAAATGCACCAATTTATCAAATTCATTAACATTGGATATATGTGTATGTTTCCCACATATGATAATCTTTCATATATTACAAAATGACATAATCTACTACTCAAAGTCAATCATATTTTGGGGATTATTATACAGGATGACCATCAAAACCTATATGATTAGTTTAGATTCTTGAGTATGAGGTAGGTGAATTGATTCAAGTAAATGATAATGAATTAATTGTGCACATTAACTAAGATGCAAATAAAACATCACAATTTATTATAGACAAAAAGAGATAACTTTATATCTCCCGCTTTTAGTAGATTATAAATATCCTAATTACATAGTAAAATATTGGTATGTTAGTGATGAGAATGATGTACAAGACCTTATATATGATAATTTTTTAGGATAAATTTTAATCATATTGATTATAATAAATACTTATCTCATAATATGTTTACACGTACTGGTTAAATTGAATATCAATATAATTTGTATGCCAAGAATAACTATAATTCATAGGTTCATATGCAATCCTAGTTTATAAAAGACCAAGGAAAGGTGTTAATTTCAAATTTTTAGATTCATACATATTACTATTTTGATTTATATGTTAGTTCACACCATGATTATACTATGATAAAAGCACCATTAAGAAAAAAAATTTAAAAGTAAAGTATGATGCATGATCAAGAGAAATTTTTTATTTCAAATTAAATAAAATATTTTGGGTACAATGCAATGAATAATGTGTAATATTCAAGGGAAACATATGATACTAGTATATAAGTGAAAAATATTTAGATAAATAAAACATTAACCTATGAATGTTACTTTCCAGTCACTTTATTTCTCTATTAACTACCAAACATAGATCTATGAGGTGCTTATCACATCATGAGGGTGAATTATATTATGATTATCATATAATATTTGGGCATACAATAGATAGTTGCATTTACATACAACTAAAAATTTGAAAATAAAAGAATGAGGGAGTTTTTATAGTTAATTTATCACTAAAAAACACTCATCACCATGTTCCAATCCAACTAAGATACATCAAGGTAAAAATATAATTCACAAATATCTATAATAAGAGATAGTGTATAGTATACTATTTATTTAGGGGGATTATAAACATCACACATAATAAATTACCACCCCAAAAGTTATCCTATTATAAAATATTCTTTTTTTGTGTGTCAAAATATTCATTTTATTCTATTGCAAATCATTTAAAATATGTGTATAATTGCCAATAACATATACAATAAAAGTTTTATGTCTCTTTAATGTCTTAATAATTGTTTAGATAATGCCCAAAATAAAGTTTAAAGTGAAAAATTATGCTAAAATTACAAAATATTCCTTTTAATGTCAAAATATTGGATTTTTTCATTTTTAAAATTTTAAAATATATGTGAAAATTTTCCAAAAACTTATAATAATAAAGTTGTATCTATATTTAATATCTTTCCAATAGTTTAAAAAATCCAAAAATAGAGGCTAGGGTGAAAATTTATGGTAAAAATATAAAATATTTTTATGATAGGATAGCCATTACTCTTAACTTGTTTCCATAATAACTAAAGTTTGGGAATGAAAAATTGATCATGTTTGATTCAATCCCTTTAATCCTTAGTTAATTTATACACTCAATAAGTACCAATTTTTCTACCAAACTCTATCATAAACATAAATAGATACCTATTTTATCTCGAATACCATCATCCATCACACACACACACACACACACACACACACACACACACACACATATATATATATATATATATATATATATATATATATATATATATATATATATATATATATATATATATATATATATATATGTTCATATTGATAAAAACACCTTAATACATCAGTATGCCTTATTATGAACCGAAAATAACACCTACCCTTAGAGATAAGAACACCATGTAGGGTTAAAGTTGTTGGGTGCCCCTATCCTCATCCTTATTTGGTGTCCACATCACATAAACAATCATATTTTCAAATGAAACCCTCCCTTATATTGGAATTCATATTATTAGACTTTTTGTCATGTGCTCATCCCCTTGGAATCTCTATAAAGGCACATTAAATTAACTTATTATAGAGCTTGGAAAAATTCCATTTAATATCTTAATAAACAGGTGCTAATTGAATAAAATTTACCTATTACTATCAAATTAAGTTTTAAGCCAAGTCCTTAGCCAAGTCTTCAATTAGTTTTAAGCATCCCTAACACATCATGATCAAGTATTCAATTTTATTGTAGATGCATACATATAGTCAAGGGAGAATAATTGCACAAAACACTTATGTGGGAAAACTACATGGAGGTTTGATCATTCTACATATTATGATTTTTAGGTGATGCTCAACATAGTGAAGTATTTAGGTATATCATAACTCTAACTTCCAACCCATTTTTACTCCTTTAAATCATTTGTCTCCTTATGTCACACAATATATGATTTAGAAATTCAAGAAGCTATTTTATAATCTCACACACTAAATAAGGCAAAATTATTGCAAATGAAATATTTTACACAGTCACATAAGATTTTACCCTAGGTTTTAACATTTTACAAAAGGAAAAAAATGATAGAAGGATAATAGTGACCATTACTATTGACTTTTATGGGCATACCTATATGCACATCATCTCAGAATCATCTTCTAGGAGTATTATAGGTTTTCATTTTTATCATTATTATTGAATTTTTCCAATCAACATAGTCAATCAAATGCATAAATAATCTAATTACATATCTATTTTGCATAGTTATTCTTGTTCTTGTTCATTATGTTTTATTAATTAAAATTCCTTGCTTTCAATTTCTTATTTTCAATTGTATTTACAACACCATGTTATATTTCATTCCATTTATCTAAATTAATAATTAATATCAATATTAATTCAAAATTAGATAGAACATTTAGTTAACCCATTTATTTTTCAAACACTCTAAACTTAGGTATTCTTTAGGATTTCAACCTTCTAGGGTTTTAAAAAAATTGGTCCCAGGGATTAAAAAATTTTGTCCCAAGGGTTTCAAAAAAATATTTCTATTTCTATGCATCTCATTGTTGCCTTTGTTTCAATATACTTTTCATGTCTTTCACAATTGATGATATAAATTTATTTAATTATTATGGTAAGATAATTGTCCAAAAATTTACACAAAATTTATTAATCCAATATTTTTTTGAAAGAACAATGTGGGAGCAAGAGTAGTCATATATTCAATAATTTATAATGCTTCCTCTTAACTCTCAAGATGGTGATAAACACCATACCTATAATTAATTCCATGTTATCACTATCCAAATAGGTAAGTTGATAAATCCTAGTGTTAAATTAATGAAATGATTATGATCTTCGTAAACCCCCTACATCTCCTACACATCCTCTTGATGGTGTTTGTATGAATTTTCAATCATAATTACATAATATTTGTGATTTTTAAGCCCTTAAAGATAAAATCATCGCTATGAGAATATGAATATAAGTGTTAAAAAATCAAAATAATTATTTGGTTTCAAATATCACATCATGGTAAAATCAAATCATAGTCACAAAGAATCAAGAGTATTTTCGTGATAATCATGTGTTTGCATCTTCATATAGAAACTTTGTGCCTAACAAGACTTCATGTCAATATTAGACACCAAAAAAAAATACATATACAACTACTAATTTAGAAAGTGCACAAGATGCCACTAAGAGTCAAAGTGAATTTTAAATCGAAATTATTCAAAAAAATCTATGAAATTACCTCATATATATATATCCTCTAAGAAGATCAAAATACTATTGTGAATATCATAGAATGCATGAGCATCATAAAAATTATTATTTTACTTTGAAAAAAATTGCAAAGTATCATTCATAATGGTGATCCTATAATATATAAATCAATCAATAAATGCCATCAAAATGCATCTCCTATAGAACAAGTGAAAATAGAATAATTAAATAAATATGGATAAAAAGAAATGATATGGAAAAAGAAGAGTATAAAAAACCACTTTCCCAAGAAAATGAAATCACATTTGTCAAAATTATTGTCATAAATGAATTTCCAAAGCAAGATATTACTACAAAGTGTACTATAACATATGAAATTATTAATATTCATAAGAAAAAGATGAAAAAACTAAAATCACAAAATAAATTATGAAAAGAGAAATTATGTCAAGATAAGTAAGAAAGGCCTCCACAAGCTAAAGTTATAAGTGTATTTATAAAAGAAGAAATGAAATTACTTATTAAAATCAAGAAACCTCTCACTATCACTACTCATTTAGATGTAAATAAATTTATAAATTTAAAGTTTATGGATTATATGAAAATATAATTGTGTTCTACATAATTTATTCTATCTCTTAGATAAGATTCAACATGTTTTGGATCAATATAGTTAAGTCTTGTTTTCTTTAAAAACATGTTATCTTAATTTTAGTGTTATTTCTCATCCAAATGCATATGATGTTGTGCTTGTAATATCATGGTTAAAATTAATAGAATTAATGATTTATAATAAAAGTTTCATTTCATTTAATAAAAAATATAAGGTCAATACTACACCTTCAAATCAATAAATTAGGGAAAATTTCAATTTTTTCCGAATGCTCAATCAAAGATACTTAATGCTAATCTAGATCAAATTGAGATACAAGATTTTGAAATTGCTGATTGCATTTTCACAATAGATATAAAATATGATTAAAATTACATAGCACAAGTTCAAGTACAACCTAAGAAGTTATTATTTTCCTATGATAACTCTAATTATGAATAATATGATTGGAATGATTCAACTAACATGTAAGATGAAGATGAAAACCTAATTGAAGGATATTATACATGTGATATAGTGCCTTCATAGATGCATCCCATTGATTATATCCTTAGCCTTTAAATAATAAAAATATGGATATACATAACTTTTGGTATGTTACTTCTTATTCTTTCATTTTCTTGCATATGCGACCATTTGATCCCTTCTTCTATGTCCTTGGATCTTATTTATTTTTTACTCTTGGCCATCCTCTTTTTAAAATTATAGATCTAATTACCTTAAAACAAGAATAAATTGTGATCAAAATAGTCATGTTCCTCTCTATTGTTATAGTTTGCATTGACACACTCATTTTTTAGCCATAAATTGCCAGGCTCAGACAAAAGCACCCAACACTATTGTCTTACTGAGTGAACATATCCTTTGCTATTTTCTACCATAAATTACATTTTTATAATATTGATACTTAACACTACCAATTTAAATATTTCTCAATTAGTTTTAGTATGCAAAACACTTTTTGTTTATTCAAAATATTTATTATCAATCCATATTGCTCACACATGAGACATTTTTTGACAAATGTATATTTGATGAAATGAGAATGTAAAATAAAAAAATTTGTATACTCTTATTATTATTTCATAATTCCCAATATCACAATATCATAATAGACGCATATTTCACATGTTTCACCATACTAATATCTTTAATCACATTTATATCATGGACACATGTTGCAAGATGTTTATACCTCATTCATATTATTCTATTTTAAACATCTTGATTCATTTCAATTTTAACCTTGCTATTTTTTTAAAATATAAAAAAAACAAAAATATCCAAATTTTTGTCTTGAACATGTTATCAATTTATTTTACATGTTTGAAATATGTTATTTATCCCATTATTACTAGATATCATATTCCTTATATATCACACATGCATTTCAATGGTATACATGAGTTTTGTGTAGGACATACAAACTTTTCTATGGATTAAGATGTTAGACGTTCATATACTCATTATCCATGCTAATTCTAGGGCATATTATCTATAGGTGAGAGTATGCAGGTGGTATTATTTTACAACCACTATAATAATGAAATTTATCTTATCTACACATGTCTTGATAATTTTTATATCTAATATAGTGTATATGATTATGTTATTTTTAGGATATGATCACATATGTGATGCTTTAGAGTAAATTTATAGATATATGTTCCATATGATATTATTCACTTTTAAATAGTAGATTACATGGTGTTTTTTTACTTATGTTATCCCTTGGCCCTATTTGTGGTTTACAACATTTGAACATGTCCTTTATTTATATGTGCCCCTACGTATGGTGTGAAAAAATTATATATATCTCTAACTTATCCCTTGGCTCTATGTGTGTGAAAATTTTGAACATGTACCTTATTTTTTAAATTATACATGTTTATCATGTGTGTAATATTTCACTTTGATACATTTCAATATGTCTCATGTATGTGGCCCTTGGCATTGTCACTTGACATTTCTAACATTGTGCTTCTTATGTGTGTGCTTATTGAGCTTGTTGAGTTTGATAAGTGTCATGATCTACATCATGGAATCCTAACATTAATAATAATTCTAAATTTTCTCTCTATGGTATTCAATGATAATCCTATAGATCTTGCCTCTTGAGCTACATATAAAGTGCACATCTTACTATTAAAACACATCTCTTTTATAAATGATACATTTTTACTATGTATGTTAAAAGTAAAATTTTATTTTGTGATGAGTAACCATTTGGGATCCATTCCCTCACCTCAAAAGGGGGGAATTTCAATGGTATTTTTATGCATGAAATATTTTATTCAAATAAGTGTAAAAAATTAGTTTGGCATAATTACAATTTCAAAAGTTATAAAGGGTGTCAAAAATCAAATTAGCACATATATAGTTTTAGAAATTAAAAATATTTAAAAAACCAATTATTTAAACATATTATTTGGGTATATTCCATGCATATGAAATCCATTTTCAATTTACACATCATACAATTATATTTAGGGGGTATGATACATATTCATGTTGACTATATTATTCATATTCATGATACATAGCTATGAATGTGGCATTATACATACTCATGTATAAACATATTATACATAATCTTTAAATATTTTAGGGGATTGGAAGACATCCATTCTATTTTGACCATGAATTAAGAAACAAAGTTACAATTGAATCATAATCCATTTGTAGTGGTCAATTCAGTTCTAAGAACAAGTGCATAACTTGGATATTATTTCTCACTCTAGCATTATGTGAGTTATTAAATTTTATATTCCAACCCATTTCATGTCTTGGGGTTATAAAAACTATCTAAGGTAAATTGAGGTTTCTACATTCCTCAATGGGTGGTACTACTATTCTATAAGTTGGGGTTTGATCACCTAGAATATTATCCAATTTTTTAACTAAATAACCACGTTAACCATTTGCTTCATAAGAGACACCAATTATCCAATGCTTAAAGGAACATCATCAAAAACAAAATATAAAAAAGATAAATATCAGTTTTATACATAAATATTTATTCCTTCAATCCTCGTGTCTCAAATTTTCAAATTTCAAACAATTTTTTAAATTATCAAAGTTCAAGTAAATTTTAAAATGATTCAAAAGTTCAATTAGTTTTCATATTTTCAAATTAAAGTGCTTTCATAGTTTATTTTTGAAAAGGAAACAAGTAACTAATTGATGTGTTTGTAGGGTTTTCAAAATCATACAGTGCCTTATTTATTGAAGTATACATCTCAAAATTAAAATGTGTATTACACACTAAGGTATAATCTATTAATTTCATTTCTAGACTAGGGGGGATTTACTAACTAAAATGTAGCCATGATTACTTGATCATTTCATATTTATTCCACTTAATCTTTAATTAACTTATGCACTCAATCAATACCTATTGTATACCACACTCTATCCTAAGCACAATAAAAGACCTATTTTGTCTCTTATACCATCATCTATCAAATATAGAATTTATAATTACTAAAAACACCTTTATGCATCTATATGCCTTATTCTAGACCCAAAACATAGCACCTACCCTTAGTGATGAGAATACTAGTTAGGGTTAAAGTTATTAGGTGGTCATGTACTCATCCTTATTTTGTGTCCACATCACACAAATGGTCATATTTTAAAATGAAACCCTCCCTTAGGTCAAACTTTATATTTTTAGGATTTTTAACATGTGGTTGTCCCCTTTGAATAACTATAATGATACATTAAATTCATTTATTAAATAACTTGGAAAAATTCATTCATAGGATTATTACACAAGTGTATATAGAATAAAAGTTCCTTGTTATTTACAAATTAGGTTCAAATCACCTCAAGTTTTTATCAATTAAGTAATAATTTAATTTTATGCATCCTTAACTCAACACGATCAAGTATTTAACATGATTGTATATGCATCCATATAGTCAAAAGAGCATAATTTAAGCACTAGGTGTGATAAATATGTGGGGCTCTAATCCCTCTATGAAGTATTAATATGTAGGAATCAATAAATAAAATGGTTTTTGAGTTTTAACACAAATACAACTACTAACCCATTTTTACTCAATATCATTTATCTTCTTGTGTCACACAAGTTAGGGTTTTTTAATTTAATAAGTTATCTACCGATATCTCATGCACTAAAAAAGTAAAAATTATCGTAAACAACTATATTTTATACAGTCACACAAGATTTTTCCCTAATTTTTATCCTTATACAAAAGGAAAAAAATTCTAGTGTAAGATAACAATGCCCATCACTATTGATCATGCTAGGTGTACTAGTCTGTACAATGTCTCAGGATCAATTTTTGGGAGTATTCAAGTTTTCATTGTTTTCCCTATTAATATTATTTTTTAGTCAGCTAAATGCATAGAAAATATAAGTACATATCCCTTTTTCATAGTTAGTCTTGTTTTTATTCATTCTATTTCATTAATTCTATTTTCTTACTTTCGATTTATTATTTATAAGTGTATTTACAACACACTTATATATCATAACTATTTATCAAAATTAGGATTAATCCACCATAGTTAACTCAATTCAATATAAAATATTTTTTTATGCAAATATATTTATGAGAATGAATACTAGATCACATGTCTATTACCTTTTTTATAATAACTAGGATATAACATTTATTATTTACAATACATGTTAATTTATCTAAGATCAATTGGATATATCACCTTTCCATTCAATTCTAGACCCATACTTTTTGATGCTTGCATATGGGTAATAAATATCATTAAGGATAATAAATATCACTAATATAACACATTATTAGTCCATAAAATCATCTAATTTGGACATTGTTATACTCCTAAATCATGTTTTCATCCTTATTTCTATATTTGTTGCATATATTTTCTATTGTGATATAAATTAGTGATGTATGAATAAAATAGCGTAATTAAAATATTTTATGATATGGTTTTGATAATGGAGGAATTCAAGGTCATATGAGATACTTGTAGGAATTAAAGGAGGACATAGTCAATATTCACGTTGCATCATGTAGCATATGTTATTTTCCTATAGCCATTGGACAAAATAGGTGTAACATCTATTCTAGCCTATACCACATATAATATTTCCTATAGTAGTTGTTTTTCATTGGCATCAAGTTGGAAATTTGGCAAAAAGATCTCAAAAATTAATGGAAAACTACAACAACTTGAATCTAGTTAGGAATTATTAACTTAACTAAATCCTTCTCTCTTCATTGCATAAATTATTCTCATATGTATTTTTTATATAAGCATAAATATTGTTACTTTTTATTGTATAATAGATCTTCATTTACAAAATTTAGTGTAAAATTTTGTCCCACTGGGTTTTATCTACATGGTCTAGTCAACTTTATTTGGTTTAATAAAGGTCCTTAGTGGAAAATAACCCCACATACATGAGGATGTTAGGAAATGTTTAATTTTACACCTATATAATGAACCTTCCTATGTAATTTTTAGCTAATGATTGAATGCTTTAATTAAAGGATGAGATAATGCTATTTTTCACAACTTTCCTTGTGAGAGAATGTTTTATTTTAGGTTATGAGATTTCACTCTATAGGTTCTTCATGCATGATTTTCTATTCAATTGATCATGGTACAATCTAACATGGTATCATAGTAATTATGATAGTTATTTACTATTAAAATCTTTGTGAGATACTTATTGTACATTCCTGATGTTTTCTTGATTTTAGTATTCAAGGGTTTAATGGCATTTATCGAAAATCTATGTATATATTTATAGTTGGGGTATCTAGATGAAAAACTAACAATGTCATTAGATTCAAAGGGTACCAAAAACTTATGATTTGATGTGAATATGATGCATTTTTATGATAGCCATTTTTGATCTTTTTGGAGGGTTTCAAGAATTTTTCTTAGTTTTCACAAATTTTTGTACCGATGGAGTCTTCAATCAAAAAATCCTTTTTCGGTTTTTTTAGGTTTTATAGATTACAAAGTGGGTCTTTTCCAGTTTTTCATAAGGTCAAAATAATTTTCTTGGATATATGTTCTTAGTATAGGTTTTATTCCACTTAGGTCATTGGAAAAAAAATTATGGACTTATAAAATTACTATAAAATTCCTACGGTCATCCTTCATCCTCTTTTTATGCCTTCATGCCCACACAGGGATGAACACCCAAAATTTTTCCATTTGCTGATGTGTTTGACCTAGCCTATGTGTTTTAATGCTTTCATGGGTTAGAAAATCAACCACCAAAGATGTAGTGATGCAATCCTTTTTATATGCACATTCAAACCCACATGGGTTCGTAGGCCCATTAGCTTATCCCCTGGTGACATGGTGACATGATGATTATTTATATCATGTGTCTATGACTTCATGGGTTTATAGGCTTGATGGATCAATTTTCATCAACATGACAAAGCTATAACCATGGGTCCTCATATACCACTTGAATATATATCCATGGGCCCAATTACTTGGCCTCCCACCTCAAGGTGATGTGAGTGACCCTTCTGCATGCATGCATTCAATATAGACTAGCCACAATATTTTTATTATCATGGCCTCTCCCAACATGTCATGATGGCCATTTAGACATAAAAATTAAGTCCATGAATGGTGAAACTATAAATTTTATATGATGAAGGGTGACACATTCATTTTCAAAATGGGGTCATTTTCAAATGATGTCACCCACACATCAATCAAGGTCACATCAAAAGTGACAGTGGATAGCATGCACAAAAGACATTATCCCCTAGTCATATGGAAGATTATAATTTGGTCATGTCTAACCCATGGGATCTTAACTTTTCATTGGAAAAAATTTCATAACTAATTTCATGCCAAAGTTTTCTCAAATTTATGGATATTGTTTTTTCCACCACTTTGACCACCTAAATTTTCATGCAAGCATAATTTAAAACACACATAAATTTTGATCAGTAGCTGAGATTTGAGTAGCATATTCTTCAAAATTTATTATATTTTATGCTCTATGCATTGACATATTTTTTGGGCCTTCTATATTCACTTATTTTTTTCACATATTATACCTCTTAGATGCACTATTGTTTGAGTTTAATATTGCTCCAAGTCTTTTATACTGACACATAGATTTATCAAGATGCATTCTCAATTGTGTTTGACATCTATATGAGTGTGATTATATCTACAACATTATGGGGGGTCATTGTTTATAGTTATAATGGGGTATTTTATGGTTTTGTGCATTATTTGGTGTTCCTTTTACACATTATCATTTTATGCATTGTGTTTATTCCTACACGTATTCCTCATTTTGATGCATTATCATTTTTGCTTAATGTCCTCTTCATGAGTGTGCATTGTTCTTATAAATATGGTTCATTTTAGTTGTTTCATGTAATTATCCACTTATTTAGTGTCTTATCTCAATCATGTCTAACTCAATTGAGATAAACTAATGGGGAGAAGTTGATTCTACACTAGTGGTTCTTCTTGGAAATACCATCTATACTTCTTTTTGTGCTTACATGGAACACTTGCTCATAAGAAATAATCATACTCAATTCCTTTATGGATAGTTCCTGCACACATTGATCCATTTTTGTTTAATAATTAGGTTAATACTTGTGATATGGTTTTTGGTACCTTATTATTACATGTTTTTATGGATCTTTATTGACATGTGGAACATATCTTTTGTCCCTGCACTATTTGGAGCATTATTTAGTATTTTTTTGAAGATCTGATTGAGATTTATATCACTCCTTCACCACTTCTTATTATAACTTTAGAGACTATTATACTCTCTCATCCTCTTCCTACTTCTTGTGATGAAACATTTATGGTGGAAAGTACTCTTATTTTTATCGATCCACCATTATAAGATGTGATTTTACCTAACCTTAGCTATCCCATTGTATATTATACTTTCACTCATGTGTATAATGCTTTTTTTATATATCCATCATAGACTGGTACTTTATAGGATACTATTATTTCCAATGATAGTACACCTTATAAGAGCATCAAACAAATCTTCTCTTCCTATGTATATTCTTCTCCACCTCACATTGACATTCATTCAATGAATGTTACATGTCATTCTTATTTATTAGACTCACTTATAATTGATGACACTTTTGATCCTAATTATATATCTAAGATTGATAACTCTTCTTCTAGCATAAGTAACTATAATAAGGATGGGGACACACCTCCACCATCTCCTTATCACCTTCTAGATATTGAGGAGTTAGTTCCTAATCAAATTACCCCTAATTTATTTCAAACATTATAGGGAACATGTATACTAATCTAGGACTTGTTAAACATTGGTGAGTCTATTCCATAGGTACATGGAATTGTAGAGTCCTTTATTTCGTCTACTCTCATTACACCATCATTGTATAGAGTGGTTATTCCTCCAAATTTTCATGAGGAGAATAGTTATTTGGATGGAATTTAATCATGCACTTGGTGGCCTTGTTCACTATTCTAGGGTGATCCAACTTCATTCCACCTTTTTATAATAGGTTCACTTTATTGGTTTGCATGATCTTACTAGACCTATGCCACACTTATATTTTGAACCTTACTTAGAGTATTATATAATGTTACCTCCTTTATCTTCCATTGTGGAATGAATAGTCTTCTAGTACACCATTCATGTTTTTCCTTTGGGAAAGGGAAGAACAATTATTTGATACAAATGGAACTTGTTCAATTTTAGGTAGAGGATCTCGTCAATAACATTCATCATTTTTTTAGATCTAATTTAGGTAGATTTAGCATCCTCTATGGTTACTTATCATTTATCCTATCTATCTATGTACTCTATTTATTTTTAATTATGGATGTATTATTGGTTTAGAGTATGGACTATTAATCACTTTTCTCTCTTTTGGGGAGGATTTTTGTTCCTATAGGTTTTCTTATTTTCCTCACTTTATTTTCCTATAGGTTTGATTTAAATAATACTATTATTATACTATAGAAAAACTATGATGTCTTGAAATAAATTCAAGTTTTAGTAGTTCATTTATCTTAAGAAGGACAAGAATCACGATCTAGTATAAATGAGGCATATCCCATTTACATGAATTTGGTAAACTGATTTATCATCCATTAGTATTATTTTTATTTATTTGTGTTTATTATTTCAATTAATACAACCGTGTTGTATGATTTCATATGTTTCTTTCATTTTATACATATAATCCATTAAGTTTGGGAAACTTAAAAAAATTATTTCAAATCAGAGTTATATTTGATTTCCTTTAGGTTATCTGCTTTTTTAAAAGTGTGTTTTAATTTCATTTATTTTCAATTATTAAAATTTACTCTAAGTAGGCATGCTTTTATTACACAACAATTAGGACCCCAACCTTCAACAAAAACTAATCTCACACATACAATGTGAACACCTTATCAATATTAATGCACCTTGATTGATAATTAATGAAGTATCATAGTAAACAAATGAGGAGGTTACCCCTTAGAAGAGGTTTATTAGGTTTTATATGAGAGATTTGTTTTGTGTCAATTTGAATGATAGTTTGCTATTTATCATCTCATCCTACAACTTAATCAAAAACTACATTAGGATGATAGTGGTTATAATAAATGTAATATTTCATGGAAAAAATACATTAGACCATTATTTTCTCATAGAAAGGTCATATATCTAAAATTCCACTTTATTATATAAATTATGACTAAGAAGGATAACCTACAAAGATAGATCCAAGTAAAATGTATAGTCAAGCAATGGTGATAATATTCATCCATTTATAAAAACCATTAGAACAAATTCCAAAGTTAAGTAAAAGTTTGATGACATATATGAATGGGATGATTGTGATGTATTATGAAAATTTATTCACATTATTTTATTTTTTTCAAAAAATTCAAAAAGAATAACAAAAGATACCATATATTTTTTCAAAGATACCAAAAAAAAAATTCCCAAAATAAAAAATTAGGACATGAGCATTGTTAGGATTGTGGAGCTAAAAGCTTCACTGATGCAGACATGGAGGAGGTTGCAGAATGAGTTGCTGAGTGTCAGAAGTGCTTGGCGTTGGTCTGGCCAACCGGCGTCGGCAGGGTAAGATAGGAAGGCAACCGACGTCGGTCATATATCGGCCAGCGTCGGCGACCCCAGGCGGACAGGGACCGACGTCGGTCGCCTGTGTAGTTCGACTGCGAGTTAATTATGGGCAGTGAGCTAACGAACCAAGAGTTTGCATGATGAGCGCTAATTTTAGACTCATAGCTGCGGATCTAATTATTGTAATTAGATGTCTAGTCATTGTTTGGATGAGATCTATATAATAGACTCATGGTTGTATTGGAAAAGAAGGCTAGGGAGTAAGAGAGCATAATTATAAGCTCCTTCTGTGTGTGAGGTAGAGCTATGGTGCATTCCTCCTAGTGCCACAGTACCAGGTGTGTTGGTACTGGATTGGAGAGCCAGCTGGGTTCTTCAAGAGTGTAGGATCTTGGTCACAGTTGCATGGCCTATATAGGAGATCTACATGGTAAGTAAGATCGTTGATCTGTAGGTGTATGTGTGTGCAAGGTCGAGGTTCACAGGTGAATAGAACCATTGATTGATTTGTAGGTGTGCAAGGTCATACAGATAGCAACACAACAGGGAGCAGTATCAGGCAGGATCTACTTGGAGTACAGGTGTGTACTCGGATAGAGCAAGAGGAAGGCAAGGGAGTTCCTTCCATAAGTATGGTCTGTTGAATTACAGGTTGTTGCAAATTCATGGGAGATCTACTTGAAGTACCTTGAGTACTTGTGGAGCACGTGGAGTGCTTGTGGAGTGCGTGGAGCACTTGTGGTGTGCGTGGAGCACGGGAGGTGAACACCAACTCTGTATTTGAGTTAGGTGTTGGGACCTGTGAGAGGGAGAGCTTTGGGGAGAAGAATTACTGTTCACTTGAGGTGTGGGAAACCTCTGTAAGGTGGTGGAGAAGAAGTGGCATCTTCTTTATTGTATTCTTTTCTGTATAAAGTGTTAATACAATTTGGTATTGTCTCTCATATGCTGTGTTATTCTGAATTCTAGTTACTTGGTGAATCTGGGTAATTTCCGCATATTAAGTTGCTTGGTTTGGTAATCAAATTGTGTGCTTCCGGTTTATCCATCCACCCCTCCTCCCAACAAGTGCTATCAGAGCCTTGGTTGTAGGTTCTTGAGCTTGATACCAACAAGTGGTATCTGAGCTGAGGTTGGAGGAAGCAGGTTTTGTGTTTGGTTACAGGGCACTCTCAGGGGTTTCTGATCGAGTGGGAGTAGAGCAACTACAGATCAAAGTAAGCTAAGAATGGAGGAGTTGAAAAGCACAGATGGTCACTCACGGTCCTATGGAAAGAAAGAGCAGATAAAAGATTATTGTTGGTTGGTAACAGATCAGCATGAAGAAACTGAAGATACAGATGTAGCAGGTGTTGTTGCACAGGATGTGTTTGCAGGTTTCTTGGATAAAGTTGAATCTTGGATAAAAGATTCGGTTGCCTCTTTCCATGCAGCCCTAGGTAGAGGAGCTGGTAAGCCTTGCCAAAGGATTGGCAAAGGGGAAGTGAAGCTGAAATTGCAGGTGGCCAACACACAGGTGTTGATGAAGGTCATGCAGGTCCCAGGTTTGGAGATATGGCTAATTTCTTCAGAAAGATTGGGTGATGAGAGATGCACAAGAATTCTCATAGCGGATGCACTTAAATTAGCTGGTGGTAAGAAAATAGGTATCCTTTATCTACTTGTTTATATTACTGATTCTTCTTTTGTTGCGGAGACGTGGCTTCGTAGGCTTGGTCACATGAGCAAGAAGGAGATGCATGTTCTTAAGTGGAAGACAGATATATTTGACAGGCTTAAGAACTGGAAAGCCTTGGTGTTTATGGAGGAGATGGCGGACAGAACCCAGTGGATGTGGCTGGATACTTCTGAGCAGGGCAGTTTGGACATGGATATTGATTCAAAGAAGCTCGCGGGTAAAAAGTCATCACTCACAGGCGAACACAGGTACCGATGTCGGTCAGGAGGAACCGGCGTCGAACAGACAGATGCCGATGTCGGTCATGTGCAGACCGAAGCCGGCGATGTCGGGCAGAGTAAGACCGATGTCGGTCAGGAGACCGACGTCGGCAGTATGTAAGACCGATGTCGGTTAGAGGACTGACGTCGACAGCAGGGACACCAGCGCAGGTAGGTTGGTAGTCAGGTACAGACGCATGGAACCGACGTCGGTCAGATGCAGACTGTGGGGTGACTGAGGTCGGTCACTGTAACAGATTTTGGGTGGATAGCAAGCTGTCAAGGAGTCTCAAACACCCATACGGAGGACTGAAGGCATAAGTAGGCCCTCAAATTCGTTGTTCCTCTTCTTTATACATGTTGCTGATTGTAGAGCAGGAAGGATCCAGGAAACAGGTGTGAGCTTGGCATGGATGAGGATGTGATTCCTTGGAGGAGAACCAGACAGGTGTGTTTTGGTGGAGATGCCAGCAGGTATGAAAGCACAGAGACGAATGGATACCTTAGTAGAAGAATGGAGAGAACGGATACATGAGACGGAAGATCAGGTATATGGTCTTGTGGAGCTGCAGGACAGTGGTACAGGTTTTTGACAGGTGGAGGACGGAGCATGGCTTCAGTCAATGTCAGGGTAACTACTGTGGTTTTGTCTTACCAGGTGGATGATGAGTCATGACATCATTCTGTTGCTGTATGTGGATAGTATGCTAGCTAGCAGGGGTGTACATACAGGGTTTTGCTGAGCTAAGGGTAAGATTAGTTCAGTGGCATGTCAGGTGGAGTTTGGAGCAGCGGAATTCCTTGACATGAGAGGCATGGAGATCACAGGTTGATTTTGTCTCGAGTGGGAGCTGATGTGAATCAGGTGTTGGCGAGGTTCAGGATGCAGAACCGGAGCACACTAAGGGCTGGATAGGTATAGTGTCCAAAATCACATGAGGTCTAGTATAGACCTGAGTATTCCCATGCAGTGGGAGCTGTCAGAGAGTTAGGAGCCAATTCGGGGAAGTGGATTCTCAGGTTTTTCTGAGAGGGACCGGCAGCAGGTGTTGCTATGCAGGGTCAGGACTTCACTATAGGTGTTGTAGGTTCGGATGTGGCAGGTTACTCGGATGACAGGTGGTACACCACGGGATGTGTGGTGGGTTGTCTTCAGGTGGGAGCTTGAAGAGGGATACAAACCAGGAAACAGATTAGACGGAGTACAGGTACAGGTACAGTGCAGCTGTTTATCTCCAAGTGGGAGATTGTTAGGATTGTGGAGCTAAAAGCTTCACTGATGCAGACATGGAGGAGGTTGCAGAATGAGTTGCTGAGTGTCAGAAGTGCTTGGCGTTGGTCTGGCCAACCGGCGTCGGCAGGGTAAGACAGGAAGGCAACCGATGTTGGTCATATATCGGCCAGCGTCGGCGACCCTAGGCGGACAGGGACTGACGTCGGTCGCCTGTGTAGTTCGACTACGAGTTAATTACGGGCAGTGAGCTAACGAACCAAGAGTTTGCATGATGAGCGCTAATTTTAGACTCATAGCTGCGGATCTAATTATTGTAATTAGATGTCTAGTCATTGTTTGGATGAGATCTATATAATAGACTCATGGTTGTATTGGAAAAGAAGGCTAGGGAGTAAGAGAGCATAATTATAAGCTCCTTCTGTGTGTGAGGTAGAGCTATGGTGCGTTCCTCCTAGTGCCACAGTACCAGGTGTGTTGGTGCTGGATTGGAGAGCCAGCTGGGTTCTTCAAGAGTGTAGGATCTTGGTCACAGTTGCATGGCCTATATAGGAGATCTACATGGTAAGTAAGATCGTTGATCTATAGGTGTATGTGTGTGCAAGGTCGAGGTTCACAGGTGAATAGAACCATTGATTGATTTGCAGGTGTGCAAGGTCATACAGACAGCAACACAACAGGGAGCAGTATCAGGCAGGATCTACTTGGAGTACAGGTGTGTACTCGGATAGAGCAAGAGGAAGGCAAGGGAGTTCCTTCCATAAGTATGGTCTGTTGAATTGCAGGTTGTTACAGATTCATGGGAGATCTACTTGAAGTACCTTGAGTACTTGTGGAGCACGTGGAGTGCTTGTGGAGTGCGTGGAGCACGGGAGGTGAACACCAACTCTGTATTTGAGTTGGGTGTTTGGACCTGTGAGAGGGAGAGCTTTGGGGAGAAGAATTACTGTTCACTTGAGGTGTGGGAAACCTCTGTAAGGTGGTGGAGAAGAAGTGGCATCTTCTTTATTGTATTCTTTTCTGTATAAAGTGTTAATACAATTTGGTATTGTCTCTCATATGCTGTGTTATTCTGAATTCTAGTTACTTGGTGAATCTGGGTAATTTCCGCATATTAAGTTGCTTGGTTTGGTAATCAAATTGTGTGCTTCCGGTTTATCCATCCACCCCTCCTCCCAACAAGCATTATAAGATTTATAGTTTTCATTATTTAAATATGTTATTATTGACATGTTTACTATATTACATATCATTTTTATACACACTTGCATTTCACATGGTCTAGGAGTGATATGTAGGTAATATAAATACACATGATATATGAATGCATAGATGATGGATCATTTCTATAATCGAGGACCATGTCAATATTGTGTACATATTCTTTAATAAGTTAGTTTATTACAAGTTATATCTTCTTATAACATTTCATTTACCATGTTGAGCTACCTTAATTACTTAACACATGTCTTGATATTTCTCATTTTTTATATAAGTTTTACATTGATATGTTACTTTACTATGGTTTGACATTTATATATTTATATGGTGTAGAATAATTTGTATTTTTTATTATTATTTGAAGTTATTTAATCTATAATAGTCTATAAATTTCTTTGTCATTGTATGTAGCCCTTTGGCCTTATTTTTCACTCATTGACCTTGTTTATGTGGCCTTTATTACCCCTATTTTTATCTCCTTGGACTTGTTTATGTGGCATTTATTTCAATTTATTTGTCACTCCTTATCATTTTTTGGGTGGAATTTATTGCCCTTATTTGTGGCTTCTTATCCTTTTTTTTGCGACATTAATTTTACCTTGTATATGCATGGTCTAGGATGACCTATAACAATCATATTTCAATTAAGAGACTAGAATAGAAATAAGGTCATAGTAATAGAGCTTGTGCATACTTGGAAGAGCATGTAATAATATAATATGATATTAGAATTAACATAGGTTAATCTAAACACAAATGTAAAGAGCAGAGTATTCTATTGAAAAAATACATTAGACCATTAATTTATTATATAAAGGTCATATATTCAAAATTCCACTTTATTGTATCAATTATGAATAATAAGGATGACATAGAAAGAGAGATCCAATTAAAATGTATAGTCAAGAAATGGTGGTAAAGTTCATGCATTTATACAACCATCAAAAAAATTAAAAGTTAAGAAAAAGTTGAATGGCATACATTAATGGGATGATTGTGATGTCTTATGAGAATTTGTTTACATTCTTTTATTTTTTTCAAAAAATAAAAAAAATAAATAAAAAATACTATATTTGTTTCAAAAATACAAAAAAAAAAATATTACAAAAATAAAAAATTAGGACTTGAGAATGATAGGATTTCTAGTTTTCATCCTTTACATATGCTATTATTCACATGTTTAGTAGATTATATATCCTTTCTATACACACTTGAATTTCACATGATATAAGATTCATATGTAGGTAATACAAATACACATGATATATGGATGCATATATGATGGATCATTGCTATAACCTTAGACCATGTAAATATTGGGGAGATATTATACAATAAGTTAGTTTATTGCAAGTTATATCTTCTTATAACCTTTCATTTACCATGTTCAACTACCTTTATTACTTACACATGCCTTGCTATTTCTCATTTTTTATATATGTTTTACATGGATATGTTACTTTACTATGGCATGAAATTTATATATTTGTATGGCATAGACTAATTTGTATGTTTTATGATTATTTGATGTTATTTACTCTTTAATAGTCTATTAATTTCTTATTTATTATATGTGGCCCTTTGGCCTTATTTGTGGCTCATTGACCTTGTTTATGTGGCATTTATTACCCCTATTTCTATATCATTGGACTTGTTTGTGTTATTTATTTCCATTTGTTTGGGGATCCTTGACATTGTGTGGGTGGAATTTATTTCCCTTATTTGTGGCTTCTTATCCTTTTTTGTGCAATATTAATTTTACCTTGTATATGCATGGGCTCAGATGACCTATAACAATCATCTTTCTATCAATAGACTAGAATACAAACAAGGTCATAATAATAGATCTTGTGAATACTTGGAAGAGAAATTAAGGACCTATAATAATCTTATACCTAGCATAGGTTAATCTAAACTAAAATGTAGAAAGGGGAGTGTTTTATGGAAAAGATACATTATACCATAAGTTTCCCATATAAAGGTCATATATTCAAAATTCCACTTTATTATATCAATTATGACCTATAAAGAAAGATCTAAGTAAAATGTATAGTCAAGCAATGGTGGTAAAATTCATGCATTTATACAACCATAAAAAAAATCCAAAGTTAAGGAAAAGATGAATCACATGCATGAATGGGATGATTGTGATTATTTATGATAGTTTCTTCACATTATTTTATTTTTTTTCAAAAATTAAATAAAAATTACTATGTTTTTTTTAAAAAATACAAAAAAATAAAACATTCCACAAATAAAAAATTATGACTTGAGCATGATTGGATTTATAGTTTTCATCATTTGCATATGCTATTATTCACATGTTTAGTTTATTACATATCCTTTCTATGCACACTTGAATTTCACATGGTATAGGAGTGATATGTAGGTAATATAGTTACACATGATATATGGATGCATAGATGATGGATCATTCTTATAATCGAGGACCATATCAATATTGGGAACATATTCTTCAATAATTTATTATATTAGAAGTTATATATTCTTATAATATTTCATTTACCATGTTCAGCTACATTTATTACTTACACGTCTTGATATTTCTCATTTTTTATATATGTTTTACATCGATATGTTACTTTAATATGGTTTGAAATTTATATATTTTTATGGCATAGATTAATTTGTATATTTTATGATTATTTAATGTTATTTACTCTATAATAGTATAGTAATTTCTTATTTATTGTATGCGGCCCTTTGGATTTGTTTGTGGCTCATTAACTTTATTTATGTGGAATTTATTTCCCTTTATTTGTGTCTCCTTGGCTTTTTTTGGGTGGAATTTATTGGCCTTATTTGTGTATTATTATCATTTTTTGTGACACATTAATTTTAACTTGTATATACATGGTCTAGGATGACCTATAAAAATAATCTTTATATTAATAGACCAGAATATAAACAAGGTCATAGTAATAGAGATTTTGCATACTTAGAAGAGCAAGTAAGGACTTAGATTAATCTTAGACATAGCATAGGTTAATAGAAACTAAAATGTAAAGAGGAGACTATTTTAAAGACTAAAACTATCACATGGGGTATATATTTCATTAGGGATCAATATAGATAAATGATTTTTAAAATTATAATAAATAGATATATCAAGGATAAAATAAGGATACCACATGCAAGGAACCAAAAAATAAGGGTAAAATAGATCCAATATTGTTGAAAGTACTAAACTAATAAGAAGATAAGTGGTGAAATGTTAAACCAATGTATAATATAAATAATATAATGTGATAAAAGGAAAGACTAATCAACCCTATATCTATAATAGTTTATTTTGTATAAGGAAGAGAATAAAAAATTATAAACAACACATACAATATCAATGAGCCAAGAAATATCTAATATGTTAAATAGATAAAGGAAAGAGAGTAGGGATTGAGATAATTTCCTTTGGGTAGAATTTTCATCACCCCAATATCCACCTTTATCTCAATTGGCACTTTTAAATATGTGTTCTAGTTTTAAGACCTAAAATAGTAAGAGGAGGACCTAGATATCCTTAGTTGGGAATTCCAAATAGTGGGACACCTTCTCTGTATGACTCCTATTGAGATTCAAATGCCATAAACAAGACTAAACCTCTAATATAATACTCCAACCTCTATCTCTTCCTTTTTCAACTTAATATAAGATGATATGTTATATGATTTAGGAATAAAATATGACCCATATATAGCTCCAATACCAGAACCAACCCCAAATTCTAAGCGAAGAGTATCACCCAAGATGATATAGTTGGAAATATTTTGACTTATATAATATTATATTATTTAGGATAATATGGTATAAAGGATAAAATATGAACTTATAACTATATCAACCAGGACAATATACTACATGGAGATACAAGTATAGAAATTATTATATTAGATAGGATAATATAGTAGGAATATAGGGTGGTTAGCAAGACTGAATGGAAATAATACATAGAGGTAATACAAAAAGATAATTAGAGGAAGTTTGACTGATAGTAATGAATGTATGACATAATAGTATACAAAATCTCTTACAAAGTACCATGAGCTAATACCACCCCATTCATAGTGCACCCTTTAAGGATCAAACTTAAGGAGATTGATGCACAAATAAACTTAAACAAGAGAAATTATATGTAATTTGATAAACATTAAAAATATTAGGCTTATACATTTGACCCATCTGAATCTCATCACATTTTAGTTAAATGTAACATGGCATAGTGCTTTTGGATAGATACATAGTAACACAAAAAAACATAATTAAAACTAATAATAAAAAAATTAAAAGTAAATGAATGAAAATATGTTCCTTTATTTAACTTATTAATTGAAAAAATGATGTTGCATGAATTATATTTAAAATAAGGTTCCAATCTAAATTATAGCTAAGTAGACATAAAAAATAAGATAAAATTTCATTTTTTTAAAAAAAATCTATTATTATGTAAAATTTCCTTCTTTATAGAAGATACTATCAATTACTATGATTTGTGAAATGGACCTACAAAAACCAAAATGTAGGATACATAAATAAAATATGGAGGTAAATAATTGAATAGCTCAAAATTTTATTTTTTTACTGTTAAAAGGTAGAAAAAATATTTCATTTGTCCATTTTTTATATTTAAAAAACCAAAGCTCTGACTATCCATTTTTAGCACAATGAGCGATAATGGCTTATGGATTATGAGGAAGACGACCAGGAGGTCACCGAGGAGAAATAAATGGATAGATGAATGTATGTGATGTATAAATTATTTTATTTTATTAAATTTTGAATAAATATAATAAATTTTTGAAATCTAAACATTAGGGCTAATCTGTGTAGTGAATTTTTTTGCAACAAGCATTAAAATGTAGATAAACTCATGACAGGTGAAAATTAGGAAAAACTAATAAAATTTAGGGCCTAGGGTAATTATTATGGTTAAAATAATAAATCACCACTACTAGGAAACTATATTAACTAGGCTAATATAGTTAGGTGATGAAAATTTCCAAGTCTGACTAATATCACTCTAAATGGCTAATACAATTATGTAAGAAGGGTATTGAAAAAGGTCAATACCATTTTATATGTCCAATAAACTATATAAGGATAAAATAGGTGGATGATAAAATAAAATATTCTCCAATACTATAATAGGATAAATGAATGTCTAGTATAATCATTTATGGCTGATATAATATATAATAGAAAATCATGACTAATATAGTATGTATGTGACTAACAATATAGGAAACATTGCATGGATGATACAATATAGGTATGGTTGGTGCACTAGGGGATTATTAAAACATTGATGATATTATATGTATATGGTTGATGATATATAAAGGAATAAAATATTCAATATAGTAAAATTATGGATGATATAGCCAAGTGAAATATACATGACCAATACTATGTAATTTATAATTAAATGATACAATATAAAAATACTAAAAATGGCTAATACAATAGAGATAGAGAACATTTTTATTTTAATTCAAAAATTTATTTAGGTTTTTATTTGATTAAATTTTTTTTGATCAAATATCTAATTGGGTTCTATTATTTGATACTTTTTGTAGATGGAGGTGGCTTTCGAGGACATTATATGTGAGTTGGTTACCATATTTTATGATTTGGATGGTGAACTTAGAAATTAACACTTTTAATAATATTTGTATTTGAAAATATATTGGAGACGTGCTAGGTTACTTTGAGCATGTATATTATAGTTACATTTTTTGAGTGTTGGGAGAGGATCACAAACACATTCATATGGGTGGTAAATGGTGACATAGTGAAGGTCAATATCACCCTTAAATATGTGTATGTAATACTATAGATGCCTATATACACATAATATTTTCAAACTTTAATCATTTATTGATGCTTTCTATCTTGTAAGAACCTATCAAATCTCAATATCTTTGAGTGCACACCTTCAAGGGTGCTCTAGGAAAGGGGTGGGTAGACCATTGGTGTTTTATATGATTATTTTCACTTTTTTTCACTTATTACCAATCTAAATATCTCATTAAAACATTCCCCTAAGCTTGGCCTCCTATTTTTCACACTCTTCCAATCATTTACCACTTTTAGTACCCCTTTTCCTAACCTAAAACCTCTTTTTATAGTTTACATGACTAGGTATATTAGGTTTACCTTGTACTCTTATCAAAAAAAAATTATTTAGGGTTTAGGTCAGCTCATGGCCAACCTAGCCCATGACCTAGTGAGTTTTTGTCAATACTGATATTAGGTCAACTGGGTCAACCTTGTCAACCAAAATTTTCATAAGGGTTTAGGGTTAGATCCTCCTATATAAACACATTAATTTTTCCATTCTTAGAGAGACATTAAGAGTTATTATTCAATTGTTCTTGTTTACAATCTTCTCTTCAATCATTCTACTTGAGGAGTCAGCATAGTCTTTCTACTTGGAGAAAAATCTAGTCTTGTGGAGAATTCTTGGATGTTTTAGAATTTATTAGTGATCCTTAAAAACCACACCTATCTATTATGAAGAAACTTTGGAAAATGGAGAGATTGAGTATTGATGAGTTCATCTTATAGGTAAGTATCTATAACTTTGTTCCTCTCTTTAGTAGATAGAAGTAGCATAAGTAATGGCTTTTGAATAATATTACTCTTCTTCTTCATACATTAGGGTCTTACCTATACATAGATTAATGAGGATTCTCTTATAAATTTTTAATTTTTTTTGTTTACTAACCCCCCACTTTGTGCCATTAGATTTGGTGAACACTAGATTAGATTTCTTTACTTTACTTGTTATAAGTGTAGTGAATATAAAAACATAGGACTTAGCATTATTACATTATTTTTATTGATTGTAGGCTTTGAAACCCTCCCTAGTGATATTATTGTGGTAAGGGATCCCCTAATTGGGTCTAACATATTTGTATTGGTCTTGTTATCAATTATCTAATGTATCCCCAATTGGAAATGTAAGTAGGATATATCTCCTCCAAGCTAGGATTGATTTGTGGATTTGATGAATTATGATTGCATACATTTTTGTGAACCAAAAAAAATCTAACCCTTGTAGGTTTTCTTTAATACTTTTCATTTCTATCATTTTATTATTTTTTCTATATTTGTGATACTAGGTCAACCAGGTTGATATAGTTTCTAAATTTTGTGCATAGGTTTAACACATAGTCACATCAAAATGACTATATTCTTTCTATGTAGGTATCCATAAGATATAGGTTACTAGATCAAACAGGTCAACACAATACTCTTATTCACTTAAAAATAGTTTACTATGTTGAATACATCAACGTAGTCTATTATTAAGATCTAAAACAAAAAATTAAGTTGTGTAGGTTGACTTAAAATTTTAAACAACTTTTAGATAATAAACTAGGTTGACCAGGTCAACTCAGTCATCTCAAATAGGATTCATAAAATAGGAAATTACGAAACTAGGTTGAACTAATCAATATAGTTGGTAGAACTTGAAAGAAACATTTAAGGCACTTCAAAAAAAATTTCACAATCCTCATCATATTCCAACCCACCAAGGTTACTTTCTCTCTCTCTCTCTTTCAATTCAATTCTTCCTTACAGTTCTATTTTGCAAAGGTTGTAGTCTTCAAAACTGTTATAATAAACTAGGTTGACCTAGTTGACCTAGTTCCATATTCTATCTTCTATCTAAAAGATTAGGTTGACTTGGTTTATATAGTTAATAAGGATTCTTCCTTCTATAGTATAGTAGCGACTATGTCGACTCTAATTTGTAATGTTTGTATATAGTGTCATCTGAATTGACTATGTACTATGATTAAATTGGGAAATAATAACTATATGTTAGTAAGTAATTAACACTTCCACTTTCAGTTATTTTCATGCTTAGAGTAGCTCACATAATCTAAATAGGTAGTTTTTAAATATAACATTTAGCTACACTATTTTTCTCTTTCTTTCACACACTACCAAGTCACATAATTTCAAAATGCATTTAAGCATTTGTCTACCCAAGGCCTACCTACTTGAATTTCATCACCAATGGGGAAGCCAACTTGGTTTTATGGCCAAGTATAAGCATGTGGTTAATGGTATATATTATCAAATCACCCAACACATTTACTTCTATAGGATTATGAAGTGAGGGGGTAGGCCCAATTACCAAGCCAGTATCACTTCCAACATAAATCCCTTTCAGCCTAAACATCCTAAAACCATTCATTTATTGATTTCTAGTTCCCTAATTTTATCAAACTTTCATATCACACTTAAAATAATACTTTATAATAATCTAACATTTAGGATGACCACTTAGCTAGTATTTTATTTTTAGTTGACTATTTTCTCTTTTCTCATTGTATGTTGTATTGTAAAAACTTGCATTGCTCAGCATTGGTACATTTTTTTATGTTGTGTGCCTTAATTTTAACATTACCATTAACCTAATTGATTAGTTGTTTTCTTTTATTTAGTTCTTTAAAGTACATTGCAAAATATTTTCCTATTTTTAGTATACTACCATTCTATTTGATTCAGTCTCTTCTAGATTAGTTTCTTCCTATTTGCATTACTAAGTTAATCTAAATGACTCTATATCCCTTTTTTAGTTAGCTTATAGTACTAGGTCAGCCTGGTCAACCTTATACCCTCATCAGACTATGTTATTCCTAGTTTGTAGTACTAAGTTGACCTAGCCGACTCTATACTCTTACTATTATCCTATTTATCAAACTTAGTTCTCTATTTCTCTTTCCTTAGTAATCTATTCATTTTTCTCAAATCATCATAAAGTCCCCAATTATTATTTTCTTGCATAACCTAAATATATTTAGACATTATATGGCATATTCATTTCTTCCTCTCTTTTCCTCTAAAGAGAACCCTCACTCTTGGAGTACATCTTTCCCTCCCTCATTTGTGGATTGTAACATGTTTTGAATCACACCTCAAGATGAATTAGGTGGATCTAATCATTTTTTTTACCTATCAAGACAATTCTCATCTTCAATATCTTCAACATAGTGTGGGAACAATTAACATTAGTCTATCTAATAGTCCAACTAATATTCCACCTTCCAATAACCATCCCTTTAATACCAACTTGGGGAGTTCTCCTAAAAACACCAACCCACTAATTGATATGACTCAACTTATTGCATAATTAATACAACAAATAAACATAATGCAAACTTATAAAACCTCTCAAATTATGTAATTACAATGTCATTTGATCAATATGGTTAATCAATCTTTGGCTATGAATCCTCAATCCAATCCCAATTTTATTCATCCACCTCTTAGAGATGCCTTAATAAATGTTTTTCATCAATCTATCATGAATAAAAACATGCATAAAAATATCTTAAATGAGCCTTTAATTGGTTATCAATTGATATTGGTAATATATATCCAATTGTGATGTATGATGGGACTAAAAATCATGCATCCTTTCTCAAAGCATTTGGTAATCTTTAAAAATAATGGATCTAAAATAATACTTGTACCAAAACTAAAATTATAGTTAAGACCTTCACTGGTGATGTATTGAAATGGTATAACCAACTTCCCCAACATTACATTTGGCAACTTGAGGAGTTAGTCAATCCTTTAGTTAAATAATTTCAACATAATGATCTTCCTAAAAACTACCTTAGCCATTTAATCTATGAGAATATATCTCCTGCTAAATCATCTCCTAATTTTATTAAAATATGGAAATCTTTTGCCCATAAAGCTTATCATAATATGATTAATAATAATTTCTTCAAATTCTATATAGCTGATTTAACTCTTCTTCAATATAAGGTTTAAACTTTTGCTTCCCAAATACTTAATTAATCTCTTGACCAAGATAAATGTCAAGACTTCCTCATGAATCAATTCTAACCTAATACCAAATTACTTAAAGGATATTTTCAAACTTCTACTAATGATATCACCATAATACTCCTAAAACCAAACCAGGAGTCTCCAAATTTGACACTCCCTCATATTTTCACATACCATTCATTATGTAACAAATGAAACAATTCTTACCACCATATAAACCCTTTACTTATCCTAATAATCATCCTAAACGGTATGACCCTATCCAATTTCATTAGTTTCATGCTGACATTGGTCACTCCCATGAAACTTGTAGAGGGATTGCTAAATTTATTATCTCCTACATTCTTAGGGATTCATTAAATCATGAAGCCATGATCAATCTTCCTTGTCAAAAGTGCAACACTAATTATCAAAAATGATAGGTTTCTAAAGCTTATACCTCTAATAATTAAAAATATGTTTCAAAAACTAATAATAAAAATAAAATACCATGGATGTTTGTGTTATTGATACCAATTATGACCAACATTACTATAATTATCAATATATTAACATATCTAAGGTCAATTATCATCACAAACTAGCTCACAAAGATCCTATCATAGAACCTAAGAAACCATGTTTGGAAGAACAACTTCTTAAAGATACTACAACCAATGATTTAGCTTTAGAATCCCCTGAGGAACCACATAATTCTTCTAAACCCCTAATAACTTATTTTCCTTCAAAACCAACCTTACCTTCCAAAACTCACACTGGTTCTTCTTCCAAACCCCATCATAACTTTTTGGAAGAACTTAGCTCCATGCCTTACAAGATTCCACTTATAGAGTTAGTTCATAATTCTCCTTATCATCACCGATTCCTTAAACAATAATTAAAATAAATTGAAGATCCATATCCTATAGATGAACAACCACCCTATATTGAACCTCAACTTACCAATGTGCATACTATTGAAACTGTGTGTCCTTATTCCAAACCATCTATTGAATTTATTGAAGCATACACGATTAATGATGAAATATTTTTTCACACTAACAATCCACCACTATTCATTAAAATATCCATTAATATTACCCTTATGCATAAATTTTTAGTTGATAAAGGGTCTGATATTATTGTGACATCTTTGTCTCTCATCCAAAAAATTGGCTATAATAAGGATCATCTCAAACAAACCCACTTTAACTATTGTGGATTTGATAAAACTAATCAAAATCCACTTGGTTATATTTATATTCCTCTATGAATTGGACCTAAGACCATTCAAACTAAACTTATGGTCTTTGACTTTCCCTTATCTTATAACATATACTTGGTCACCCTTGAACTCATAGATGAGGGCTATTACTTCTTTTGGTATCCAATGCATCAAATTTTTATATAATGGCAAATGGTATAATCATGAGGCTAATCCAAACTCTTAGAGTATTCAACGTCATAATCCAAAATCTTAATATTTCATCCTTACCATTATTACCATCAATAGTTTTCCCTTACCTAAGTTCATCAACATCAATCCAGACTTATAATTCACTCTTGTTGATTTAGATGATGATGAACCTAATGACTTGAAACATAATTGCAACACTACTAACCTACTTCCCTATATATCATATTTGTTTCCTCCTTTATTACATCACGATCACATTATTCCTCTCATTTATGAAATCACTAATTTCCCCCTCCATGCAATTCTCAAGAACCTTATTTACATGAAGATGCCTTCACATGCAATGACTATGGAGTGGCCAAATTATTTCAAGACCTTCTAATCATGTTTCCATGTAAATTTAATAGCATTAGGATTTCACCTTCTGAAACTCCACTTAAATCTAAAGCATGTACCATTTCTCTAACCTATGATGATAACTACATCATGAACCAAGCTCAATATCGAGACTTGGATGTTCAACATTATCATAAAACTTTGGCTCAAATACATGATTTCAACTAGTATGTTCACACCATTTCCATGAACCATGAATTAAATATAAAATTTTATGTACCTCATATTAATTATCCACTTTTTAATACTCCTTGGGTGGTATAACATATCATACCTTCTAAACCACTATAAATTCTTACGTCCATGGATCCCATAATTATATCTTATTCTTCCCCCATCAAAAAAACTAATAATATACCAATCCCCTCTTATCTATCTACTCCTCATACTCCTTAGATTAAACTAGATGCCAAGGCTACAGATGTCTATTAGATACATTTTGGATATGATCACTATGGTAATGAAATTCTTGATTTTGAAATAAATGTTGAGTATTTTGGTCCTCTTCCCACATTTCCTAGCAATGAAGTTATTCTTGAATAAATTCATGCTTAAGAACCTCAAATTCCTTACCAACATCACAAATTTGGGAGTTTTAAAAAATAAATCCCTTTGTTTCAATAATTTCATTCCTAGAATTAACCATAAAGCTAGTCCAATTTCCTCTTTACCTAATGCACCATACCACTTACAAGATGGCAATGCTATGTTTATCAAATAAACTACTCATATTGAATATGTACCCAGGTACTCTATCATGCCCTCTAATAATTATAGTTTCTCACAAACTCTCACCTACTAAACATGATAAATTTAGTTTATTTTTTTATACATATCATGAGATCTTCACCTAGTCCTATAATGGCATGCATGTTATTGACCCTAGCATTGTGGTTCACAATATCATCACTTATCTTGATGCCAAACTTTTAAGTCAAAATCAATAGAAATTTCCACTTGAATTTTTCACCTTATGTCATAAATAAATTATAAAAATTATTTATTCTAACTTTATCAAACTAGTGGACTACTCTAAATGGATTTATAACATATTCCCTATTCAAATAAAAACCATGGTCATTCACATTTGTACTAATTTTTTTAATCTTAATCTTGTTTGTCCCAAGGCTAATTTCCCTCTACCTTTAATAGATTCCATTGTTGATTCCACCACTAATCATGAAATGTTATCTCTTATGGATGCTTTCTCAGGCTATAATCAAATTCACACTACCCCCAAAGTCCAGCATAATAAAAATTTCACCATGAAATGGGGCATTTATTTTTGTTTTAAAATGCCCTTCAGACTCAAAAATATTAGAGCTACTTATCAATGATCAATGACTCACATATTTCATGATCTTATCCAAAAAATTGTCAAAACTATTATAGGCTCAATTTTCACCCTTGGAGAGGGTTATTTAATCCCTTTCCAATTGAGCTACACTATTGGACAACCCTAGGTTGTGGGTCGCCTATGATGGGGTTAAACCTCTAGAGAAGGTTGGCTTTCTCTTGATAGATCACATATGCTAATGTTTGTACTAGGAAAAGGGTTAGATAAATGTAAAGGGCTCCTAATAAAGTTAAAATGAGTGAATCACCATATCAAAAGAGAAGTCACACAAGCATAAAACATACACTATAGAAGCATAAGATATCACTTGTTCACCCAATATCAAAAATATATCTAGTTGCATAAGTATTTCATATAATAGGTTCAAGAAACAATGAATGAAACTATGAGGAATTCTAAGATTCACACAAAGATTTTATTAATGGTATAAAGAACATAAATATATACCTATAATAAACTATAAAACTCACTAAAATAGTCAAGAAAGAAGGACAATAGGCCTGGAAGATTCTCCTTCACAGTGCCATCATGCATAAGATTACTAAGCATAGTTCGAAAGGAAGAGATAAGTAAAAGAAATATTATTATATTCAGGATGTCTTTCATACAAGTTTTGATATGGTATAACCTTATCAAATGAGAGTATCTTCTCTTTTAGAATTTAGGGAAAGTATTTTATCTAAAAACTGAGAGAGCCCCTACCAAATGGGAAAGATTGGAAGATACATGAGAAAATGAGGGATAGAAGAAGGGAAGCATGAGTACATAAAGGAATTATGAACTAGCACCAAATTTATTAAATTATAAACCATATTTTATCCAATCAATACTAATCCTTCATAAACAAGATAACCTTCATCTATCCCAAAATCTTTAAGTTTTTTCTCATTAGCTGATAAATGCACTAGAAGACAAGGGTTTATTTTATAGCTAATGAGTCATGATCACTGTTATGATGGAAGATCCTCAAATATTTCAAATAAAATTAAATTATTTGATATGATACTCAAATCCTTATATCTCTTATCTATGATCTTTCATGCCATCTCCACTTGCTTCATTATAAGGGCAAGGTACTTATATATATGTACTTAATAGAGTCATGCCTAAGTCTACTCTTAATGTCTATTTATCAAAACTAGGACCATATTGAAAGATGAGACACATACTTATAGTTATTCACCTATACCCCTACTCAATATATGATCATAGGTCTACTATAGATGAAAACTAATATCCTTTATTAGTTTTCTTATAGTCTTTAATATCGATAAATGAATCTCACCATGTGGTCTAGTCTCATTTTGACAATAATTTATCAAAAATTGATCTATATTAGGTATAAATACATATTTTATCTTCATATATCTCTAATGGTGACCCTTGATCCTAAAATATTTTATTTTTGTTCAAACTAGGTCATGCTCAAACTTGGCTCCTTTGTATTTACTTTACCTAGGTCAAAAATTGCTTAATAAACCTTCATTGAAAAGCTCCTAGATTTTCCCTTTGTTTGTAGTTATCAATTTCTAATTCAAACCTATTAATTTATGCCAAACTATCTTCTCCTTATTGGTCCCTAGGATACAATGACTCCTTGACATTAACTCACACTGTTAGATCTAGATGTATGAATGAGTGTGAGACTTTAATCTAGATCCTTTGAATTTTTGAGTTTAATTAAAACCATTAAATATTGATATATTAATGAATATGAGCCTTTAATATTACTAATACCCACCATTTTAACTCAAAATACTAATTTATGAGGCCCAAAATTGATGTTTTGATGCTTGTATTTGACATCCATGCGAACATCTTTGACATCTATTAGAATGTCTTAGGATTTTTGAACCCAAATGGTTATTTATCATGGCTTAAATTTGACATATGAACACCTATAATTTCTCATACATGTGACCATAATTTATATCTACATTCCCATCCCTATATTGAATCCCAATGGTTATTTATTATGGTTTAATTTTGACATCTGCATGAATGTTTCATTTTGCAAGCTAATATTTGAAGACATATATATATATATAGAACTCATCAAAACATTAAATTTATATATAAATATATTAGCACTAAGGATGTTTATTCCATGTTATCCTTTGTCCCTTTAAGGCTTTCTAAGCATACTTATAAAATGCACAAGTAAGTTGATCCATCCATTTCTACATGATGTCCTAATGATGGTTTGGTTCATTTAAACTTGTGTTATGATATTTTTATTGATAATTTAAAGCTCCAATGAGTTTTTAAGGCTTTGTGAAACCTGATTCATGCTCTTAAATGCTTTAAACATCATGAAAACCTACTGGTTTTCTTCATTTTACAATCCTAAACCTTTTCAAGATCTACTTCTCAAATTTCAACAAATCAAACTTTAAACTTGATTAAAGTATTTCAAAATCTTTATGATAAATATGTGATCTTATTATTCATTATTTGGGTCCACTCATTCCATCCAAAACATTGATTGACTAAGAATTTGCTTAGTTATTCATACCACTGACCCCTCAAGGCAAATTTTTGTATGTAGGCCAAAAATTGGTCAACATTTTTGGCAACATCTTGGGGTTGCATGCCTACTATGTAAGAGATTAATAGACTTGAACTAATCCATTGGGTGCATGGAGTCAAAATATTTCCTCTTAACTAATATGAGACTGATATATTGTTGACCCTTCCTAAAACCTTCCTTTGAATTAGAAGGGAATAAAAGAAATAAATAATAATAAATTTCCCAAAGCACTTATTGAAAGAGAAAAACACTACTAAAAGGGAAATGTGCACATGATACTTTAGAGGAAAGCATAGAAAACTACTATAATATGCTATAATATCATATAATAGATGGAAAATCTTCTAGTAACCAAGCTTTAAATGAATGCCATTGACTGTGATGGGTAGTAAATCTTCATGTAATTGGGAAATATAAAAAACCTTATGTTGTTTTCATCCATGGATCAAATAAGGGCCACTCCATAAGTTTTCAATAATAGCATGGTTGCCTATCTTGGCCTTATTTGAGTCCCATTTGAAGACTAGGTCCCTTTCCTCGAATTCCTTTGTTGTAGATATTTTATCAAATTATTTCTTGACTTGAGCCTAATTTGAATCTAATGTCTTCATTGCAAGTTCCCTAGTTTCTTTAGGCTCCATGAGCTCTACCATCCTCACACTTATATGCTCACTTTCCATCAACTTTAACTAATAGGCAAACTTAAATTTAGGTAGTTCAAGAGAGATGGGTAATATGGCTTCCCTTCCATATATAAGGACATATGGAGAATTAAAAATGGTAGATTTTGGAGTCACTCTATTATCCCATATGACTTTTATTATCTTTATATGCCACACTCTCTGATTAACTTGCATAGTCCTCTTGATAATACTAATCAAGTTTTCATTTGTAGACTCTACCAATCCATTACCTTAGGGATAGTAATTGGAGGATCTACTAATATATATGCCTAGATTAAATTCCAATTAAATTGTCTTTATACTAATAAATGCTAGTTAATTATCTAAAATTATAGCAGATAAGACACCAAACTTGGTTACTATGTTATCATAGAAGTCCAATACTACCATCTCATTAGTTTATTTCAAATCAATTGATTCCACCCACCTGGTGAAATAGTCAATGTTAGTGATCACCCATTTATTACCTATACTTGAAAGTAGATTGATCATCCCTATGAATTCTAACCCCCATTCTATGAAGGGTTGTTCCACCTACATTGGGTTGAGTGGAATAGCTACCAATATTTATTTACCTACAAATAGATTAAAATTTTGGCATTTATTGACCCATGCATAGGCATCTTTAGAGAGTTTAAGATATTAATATCTAACTTTCATTACCTTTACTATTATTTTTATTGGAGAAAAATGGCATACTATAGGTCTATCATGAAACTGATCCAATAGCTTTGTCACTTGATTGTCATCAATGTAACTAATAATTACCCCATCGAGGTCCCTTCTAAAAATAACAACATAAACTTAAACTAATGCATAAGGTATGGAATGAATCCTGAAATACATTATTTTTGCTTTGTCCAAACTTTGAAGGTATTTTCCTATCATTAAGAAATGGGTCATATCTTGGAGCTAACTATTTTGAAGTGGAGGTACATCTAATTATGAGTTATCTTATGTCACCAAAACAAACTATTTGTCCTCTTAAATGTCATCCACAGTATTATCACACAAGAATTTGTACCTTACCATCTTTGTGACTTTCATATCCACATCATACTCTATGACCTTGGTAATCTAGCATGCTCTTTTCTCATTCAAATCTTTGTTGAGGAAAAAGTTCCTCGCTCTAGGATGAGACACCATAAGATGAAACTTACAATTATAGATCATTGGTTTGAACTTATTTAAGATCATTAAACATACAACAACTTGTTTTTATATGAATTTATGCCTTACCTCATATCCCTTTAGCCCTTGACTAAAAAAGGCAATTGGTTGCTCAAGTCCTTCACCATTATTTTGCATCAACATAGCTGATATGTTGTCAATATTGATAGAGGTGTACAATATAAAATATTTTGAGAAGTTAGGATTTATGAGAAAGGGTACTTTGGAAATATCCTACATAATGGCATCAAATGTTTCCTTACCTTAATTTGACCAAAAAAATATTTGGCTCTTTTTAAGCATGGTGGTGATGGGTTTTACTAGGTTTACAAAACTAGGTATAAATATTCTCACAAAGATTACCTTCCCAAGGAAGATTTGTATTCCTTTCTTGATCTTGGGAAAGGATAATGATAAGATAACACTTATTCTATCAAGTTCAATGGATTACCCTTTCTTTGAGATAATGGGCCCTAAAATCTTACCTTCATGAATGGCAAACACACATTTCTTGGGATTTAAAGAGATCCCATACTCTACATCTTCAAAGATAAACATTACATAGTCCATGTGTTGACTATCCTTATTTGAGAAAATTGTGATGTCATCCAAGTAAACTAACACCATCTGATTCAACAACCCTTGAAAAGCCATGCCCATGGCTCTTTGGAAAGTTGCCCCAGTATTTGACAATATAAAAGGCATCTTTTGGTAAGCATATGTACCCCACTTTGTGGTGAGGGTAGTCTTATATTGATCTTATTCTCTTACTAGTACCTAATTTTAACCTAAATATCCATCTAAGAGGGAGAAGCATTGTGAACCATAAACTATCTAAAGGATTTGCTACATGGATGGCAAATGATAGTGATCCATCAAAGAAACCCTATTCAAATCCCTAAAGTCAACACACAATCTAATATCCCTACTATTCTTCCTCATAGGTACCAAACTAGCTACCCAATAGGAGTGTTTAATGGAAAAGATGATCTTGGATTTAATCATCTTGGTTGATTCTTTCCTCATAAGATCTTTTATGTTGGCATTTATAGGCCTCTACTTCTACTTGACAGGCTTGGCATTAGTCTCTAGCTCTATAGTGTATTGGGCCAACTTGGGATCAAAGATTCTAAGGTCACTATATTTATAAGTAAATATGTCTACATATTATTTATAGAGTTTTATGAAATAATGTCTTTAATATTTAGTGATTACCTTTCCAAGCTTGAGAATTCTATCATTTAAGATAAGGAGTCTTTCATAGTTCTTTTCATTGGTTGACATTGTTGCAAATATTGTCATTGATGTCAAAGGTCTAGCATTATTGGTGATATAGGCCCCATTTCATTTAAGAGTGTTTCTAATATTCATATCTTAGCTAATGTGTGTTAATATTTATTTAATATTAATGAATATATTTTTGGTTTCATATAAGTCAAAAGAGGGCCCATGGAGAAGTCAAAGAATCACAGGGTAAAAGATGAAAGAAAAATGGGATGCATTTTCTCATGAAGAGTCATCTTGAGGAATTCCAAGAGTCACCATGTGAAGAAAAAAGAGGTATGGTACATTTTTCCTTGAAGGGACACTTTAAGGTATACAAAAAGTCACCAAGATAAAGACAAAAGAGGAAAGGATGCTTTTTCTTATGAAGGGTCACCATATGACTTTTCAAATGCAAGGATACAAAGGGTCATGCAAGTTTGGCACCATTTTTCATGAATATTGAAGGGTCACAAAGGGTGAATTCCAAATGTCATTTGGAAAGCTATAAATAAAGGCTTGAGAAGCCATTTGCAAATAACAAGAGAGTGCATGGTTTGTATTTGTTTTCAAAGAGAGAAAAGTAGGAGATATTGTAGAGTTCTATCATTTTTTGAGTAAGCAACATTGAGAGATAGTTATGTTTTATACACAATAGGGGTTGGTACTCATGTGGGTTGGTGCTCATGAATTTTTGTAATGGGTTTGCGTTCCTATGGGTTGGTGCTCATAAATAGTTGTTGTGTTGGTTCTCACAAAAGGGGTTAGTTCTCTTATGAGTTGGTGCTTTCAAACTTTGTATTTTGAGTTGGTGCTCATTCATATACTTGAGATTGTTCTCTGTAGTTTTTCCCACTTTGGGTTTCCATGTAAAAATTTGGTCTCTCTCTCTCTTTTGTGGTGTATATTATTATTTTAGTTTTATTGCATATCTTGAATGTATGATTGAGTAGTTAAAGAAAAGAAATTAGATTAAAGAAAATATATATAATATATTGATTCACCCCCCTTTCAGTATATTTCATGATTAAAAATTGGTATCAGAGCAGGTTCCTTTTAAAAAAAATTTACAACTTGAAGGAAGATTGGGAAAGCACAATGGCTAGATAACATGAAGGATTTTATAAAAATAAGGCACCTTTGTTTGATGGGATGAATTATGTTTTTTGGAGCATAAGGATGAAGAATTATTTGATGTCCCTTGGATTTGACATATGGAAAGCAGTGGTGGAGGAATATGAAGAGCCACAGACACTTGTAACTACTCTGGTAGAAAAGAAGGCAAGTGAAAATAATTCTAAATCTTAAAATGCTATTTTATGTGGTTTATGTGAATCATAATTTGTTAAAGTTATGCAATGTAAATATACTCATGAAACTTTGGTAAAACTTGAGAATATTTACAAAGGCTACGGAAAGGTTCAACAAGCTAAGCTTCAGACTTTCAAAAGACAATTTGAGAGTTTGAAGATGGAAGAAGAAGAAAATATAGCAAGTTATCTCTTGTGATTTGATCAAATATTCAATTGGATTAAAGGTCTTAGAGAAAATTTAGAAGATTCAACTATCGTTCAAAAGGTTTTAATATCTCTACCATTGAGATATAATGTGAAATTTTTAGCAATTGAAGATATGAATAATTTAGCCAAGCTAAATATGGATGAACTTCATCGTATTCTTATAGCATATGAGATACAAACTAAAAAAGATAAACCTTCAAAGAGAGAAGCAGATTTCAAGACATCAAAGAAAGAGAAGGGTAAAATTCAAGAGTCAAGTGATAATTCTAGTGATGATGAAGATGACAATGGATCTCTATTCATTAGTAAGCTAAAAAGGGGTGCAGGTAAATATCAAGGAAAATTACCTTTTAAATGTTTTAATTATGGAAAGATTGGAAATTTTGTAGCTAAATACCTAAATAAGGGTAATGATGACAATGAAGAAGGAAATTATGCATACAAGAATAATTTCAAATGCAAATTCAAGAAAGGATTCGAGAAGAAGAGTTTGTATTCTAAAGATCCTAGCTCAGCCAAAGATAGTGGAGTTAGTGACTCAGAAGAAGAAGAGATTCTATTTATGGCCAAATATAAAGATGCCTCCACAAGAAAAAGTAAAAATGATAAAGAACAAGATGAAGTTGAAGTAAATCTAAAATTATAACACATTTTTACCTTAGAAGAGTTAAAATCTCTTGAAAAGAAGAATCGAAGATTAAATCTCTAGATTGAGAAAAATGAAAAGGAGTCAAAAGAAATAATTGAAGATATACAAGCACACTTTGAAGAAGCCAATAAGAATGAATAAGATCTAATGGCACAATTTAAAATAGTAATTAAATAATGTGAAAGGTATGTTATTAATATTGCTTCTTTAAAAGTAGATCTTGAGAAAACAAATAAAGCAATCAATGATAGAGCAACCAATGATTCAAAATTTGAGAATAGCACTAATATGTTGAATAAGATATTAGAAAATCAAAGATCAATGCCAAATAAGACATGTATTGGATTTGAAAAAGAGAAAGAGAAGGTCACTACTTTCATAGACAAGGAAAAAGGAAAGAGCTATGCTAAGGCTCTTACAAAAGAAGAAATAAAAAGGGAAGAAGTTAAGAATACAGAGGACATCTCAAACAAAGAAGGTTGGAGGGAATAGAGATACAAAAGGCAATCAAGTCAGAGATACACATATAGGTCCTATTTTTATGGTTACTATTTTTATTGTAATGGATATGGTCATAAGAAATTATAATGTCAAAAAAAAGATAATAGTTTCATAAATAAGGAGAAGGAAAGTCATGTAGAGTAAAGTAGAAGCCACAACTCCTTTGCTCCTCTATCAGGCTTTAATGAAGAGGCCATAATATGTTACAAGTGAAATAACTTCAGACACATAGCTCAGTAATATATAAGTATGTTCGAGTCAGTCAAGAAGGACTAGAGTTTCAAGGCTCCATTCATCAAGAGGAAAGTTTAGACAGGTTCATGGCAAAAGAAACAACCTAAAAAATATATGTTGGTGCAAACTTCTTTACATGAAATAAATGAAGAAAATCCATGATTCATTGATAGTGTATGTACAAGGCACATTATAGGAGATAAGATAAATTTCATAACCTTGAAGAAGATCAATTGTGGCATAGTGAAATTTGAAGATAATACTATTGCCATAATTTCTAGAAAAGGTACATTAAGTTTGGATAATGGTAGAACTAAAACTAAAAATGTTTTTTATGTAGAAGGTCTTAAGCACAATATTTTGAGTGTAATTCAAATGTGTGATCAAGAGCACACACTAATTTTCTATGTAGAAGGTTATGAAATTAGAAGAAAAGATTTAGATATATTGGTTGCAGATGTTCAGAGAATAGGCAATAATTTATATATGCTATCAGACATCAAAAGTCAAAGATGTTGTTTGATCTAGATTGAATAAAGTTTTCTATGGAATAAGAGAATGGGGCACATAAATTTTTACAATATTTTAAACATTATCAAGAAGCAAGCATTCATAAATCTTCTAAATATTACAAAGCCATCTAACAAGCTTTGTGAACCTTGTCAGCATGGGAAGCATGATAGAAGGTGGTTCAAAACAAAAGAGTACTCGACTACTCAGATGCTAGAGCTTATTCACACTGATCTATGTGGACCTATGAGAACTCAAAGTACTCAAGGTGAGAATTATTTCATGTTGCTTATTGATGATTTTTCACGTATGACTTGGGTAATGTTTTTAAAGTAAAAATCAAAAGCTTTTAGACATTTCAAAGAATTTAAAGCATTAGTTGAGAATGAAACTAGTTTGAAGATTAAGTGTCTAAGATCATATCGAAGAGGAGAATTTATGTTAGATCAATTTATTGAGTTTTGTGAAGACCATGGAATAAAGAGACATTATTCAGTAGCTAGAACTCCATAGAAAAATGAAGTAGTTAAATAGAAAAATATAACAATTCAGGAGATGGTGAGGAAAATTCTAAATGAATCCAAGATAGTAGATAAATAATGGAGAGAGGTAGTTGTTATAGTAGTACATATTTAGAATAGAGCATTATTGAGAGTTAATAGTGACAAGACTCCTTATGAGCTATGGAAAGACAAACCAGCAACAGTTGATTATTTTAGAGTTTTTGGCAGTAGATGCTTCATAAAGAGAACTGATGAAAAACTTGGCATGTTTGAATCCAAAGTAGATGAAGTTATATTTCTTGGTTATTATTTCAAAATTAAAGCTTATAAATGTTATAATAAAATAACCAATAACATTGTTGAAAGTGAAAGTGTTAGGATAAAATAATATGGAACACAAAGAATCAATGATCCAGTAGACATTCCTGAAATCATTGAAGAGGAAGGTTTTGAAGAATTAGATGAAGATGAGAAGAAGGAGAAAAATGGAACCAAAACTCCATCCAAATATGTTCAGATAAATCATAATGAAAGTGAAATCATTAGGGACATAATTGAAGGAATTCATGCTAGAAGAATGATGGTAAATGAATATGAGAAAGTTAATTTCTCTTTGTTATCCAAAATTCAGCCTAGAACTTTTTCAGAAGCTAGACATGATAAAAATTGGGTTAAGGCTATGGATGAAGAATTAAATCAGATATAAAAGAATGATACTTGGGAATTAGTGCCTAGATTAAAAGATCACAATGTGATTAAAAAAAATGGGTTTATAGAAATAATTTGTATGAAAATGGAGAAGTGACCAGATATAAAGCAAGATTAGTATGTAAAGGATATGCTCAGATTGAGGGAATAAATTTTGAATAAACTTTTGCACTAGTGGTAATGTTAGAGGCTATTAGAATGTTTCATGCATATGCAGTGTTTAAAAATTTAAAAGTGTTTTAGATGGATGTCAAATCTACCTTCTTGAATGGGAATCTTGAAGAAGACGTCTACATTGAGCAACCTGAGGGATTTATTCTCTCAAATATTAGTAACCATGTATGAATATTAAAGAAAGCATTGTCTAAATTGAAACAAGCTCCCAAAGCTTGGTATGCAAGACATGATAAGTACTTGCATGATCAAGGTTTTAAGAGAGGATTTGTTGATAGTAATCTCTACATCAAAATAGAAGGTGAGCATCAATTGATTGTTGTGGTATATGTTGACGATATCATTTTTGGAGGAAATATTGAATAGATGATAAAATAATTTTATGATAAAATGCTAAAATAATTTGAGATGTCTATGCTTGGAGAATTGTCATTTTTCTTAGGATTGAAAATATTTTAGTCAAATAATGGAATTTTCATGTCTCAAAGTAAATATGCCAAGGAAATGTTCAAGAAATTTGGTTTTAAATATTGTGAACCAATTGCCACACCAATGTGTATATGAAATAAAGTGAGCAAGGATGAAGATTCACCTATTACATATCAATCTTTGTATAAATATATGATTGGTAGTCTTTTATATTTGACAACATCAAGGCCAAACATCATGCATGTAGTACGTATGGCTGCAAGATATCAGTCATCTCTAAAAGATAGTCATGTTTAGTTGGTGAAGAGAATATTTAGATATATCAAGGGGATATTGGATTATAGATTATGGTATCCCACAGGTAGAGATTTCACTTTGGTTACTTATACATATTTAGATTGGGTAGGGTGCTTGGATGATAAAAAGAGTACAAGTAGAGGATCTTTATTCCTTGGTGATAGCTTAGTATCATGGATAAGTAAGAAGTAAAATATAGTATCACTTTCAAAAAATGATGCAAAATATATTGCATCAGTATTATGTTATACTCAAGTGCTTTGGATGAAGCAAATTTTGGAAGATATCAAGGTAAAGTATGATGAACCTATTTCTATTTTTTGTGATAACACAAGCGCTATAAATATTTTGTAGAATCTAGTGATGCATTCAAGAACAAAACATATTCCCATTAGATATCACTTCTTGAGAGAGTAGGTTTTAGATCAATAGGTTAAGATGGAGTATATCAATACTATAGATCAGATTATAGATATTTTCACAAAGGCACTACCAAAAGACACATTTGAGTATCTACGAGAGAAGTTGGGATTAATTTATATTACTTCCTACCATTAAGATTTAGCATCAATTGAGTTAGAGCTAAGTGTTAGTTCCAGGTAGGCCCTTTTCCATTGATGTTGAAGGGGGAGAATAATAAGTATAGGTACATGTGTAGAAATAGGTAAAAGTAATATATACTAATTACTATAGTAAGGGGGAGTTAATGTATGTTTTTCAAATGGTAGTATGTGTAGGTTTTTGGATGTGGTAGTTTCAACTTGAGGTTGCCATCAATGATAAAGGGGGAGATTATTGGAAATATTTTCATTGATGTCAAAGGTCTAGCATTATTGGTGATATAGGCCCCACTGTATTTAATGGTGTTTCTGATATTCATATCTTAACTAATGGGTGTTAATATTTATTTAATACTAATGAAAATATTTTTGGTTTCATATAAGTCAAAAGAGGGCCTATGGAGAAGTCAAAAGTTATGGGGCAAAAGACGAAAGAGGAATGGGACACATTTTCCCATGAAGAGTCATCTTGAGGAATTCTAAGAGTCACCATGTGAAGATAAAAGAGGTATGGCACATTTTTCCATGAAGGGACACTTTAAGGAATATGAAAAGTCATCAAGATAAAGACAAAAGAGGAAAGGATGATTTTCCTTATGAAGGGTCACCATATGACTTTTCAAATTCAAGGATACGAAGGGTCATGCAAGTTTGGTGGCATTTTCCATGAGGATTGAAGGGTCACAAAGGGTGAATTCCAAAGGTCATTTGGAAAGCTATAAATAAAGGCTTGAGAATCCATTTGTAAATAACAAGAGAGTGCATGGCTTGTATTTGTTTTTCAAGAGAGAAAAGTAGGAGATGTTGTAGAGTTTTATTATTTGTTGAGTAAGCAACATTGAGAGATAGTTGTGTTTTATACATAAGAGGGGTTGATGCTCCTATGGGTTGGTGATCACAAATTTTTGTAAGGGGTTTGTTCTCTTATGGGTTGGTGCTCACAACTAGTTACTATGTTGGTGCTCAACAAAGGCGTTGGTGCTCCTACATGTTGGTGCTTGCAAACTTTGTATTTTGAGTTGGTGCTTATTCATATAATTGAGATTATTCTCCATGGTTTTTCCCACTTTGGGTTTCCATGTAAAAATATGGTGTCTATCTCTCTCTCTCATGTGGTTCAAATTAGTATTTTAGTTTTATTGCATATCTTGAATGTATGATTGAGTGGTTAAAGAAAAGAAATCAGATTAAAGAAAAGATATATAATATACTGATTCACCCCCCCTCTTAGTATATTTTGTACTTAACAGACATCACTACCTTGTATTTTCTCATATGATCTCACTCATGGAAAATACCTTCAAGGGTGATAAGCCTTTAGGAAGCTTATTATATCTTAATTAAAAAAATTTATTTTCATATTGATGATGAAACATTTCTTGGTTCATTCAAGAGAATTTGGCTTCCTATTGTAAGAAATAAGAAATTTTTTTGCCATTCTCAAAGACCTATTGATGAGCTTCATTATCTGCTACTAATGTTATCACCACCAATTTGACATGTGGATACACCTTGGTCCTTTTCAAATCATTGGGGATATCAAATTGAGCTCCCATAGCTACCAACTTATCAACATGTTAATTCTAGTTTCTTAGTATGGCTTGGATGTTAAAAGACTCAAAATCATAAATTAGGTCCCACAATCTATGTTTATAGGACTTCATCAAAGGATTATAGGTTATATTATGGCTTTTAACATGGTGCACTATTAGCTCACTATCCCCATGAACTTTAAACTACTTGATTCCTCTTTTATTAGCTCATTTAAGGTCATGGATGAGAGCTTCATATTTTACTACATTAAAAGAGATATAGAATTGGAGCCTATAAAAGGATAAATATTTATCATTTTAGGAGGATACTAGAATTTCACCCACACCCACTCCATGTTTTCTCTTTGAACCATCAACAAATAATTTCCATAAGTCATTAGGATCTTCTTTAGGTCCAAGGAGGGATGAAATCAACTGAATCTCTTCATGAAAATAGTAAACACCCATGTCCCTCTCTTTAACTCTTTCCAAAGGATAATTTGGTTGATGTTCATTCTATAGATCATATAATAACATGTTTGGTATCTCCTCAGGGTGAGTGCTTAATTATTGACCAACCAAATGTTCATCCTTATCAAGAATGATGTAGTTGAGGTTTACATTATCTAACCCATAAGGATTTATGTGGGATTGTGTAATGGGATCAAACTTAATAGACACCTTGGTCCCATATCTTATCTTATATACCACGTATGACTAATCTACCTCAAGATAACCTCCAATCTTGGTTGTGAATTGTCTAGATTGACATAGGGGAAAATAAGGAGGCACATATAGGATCAACAAATATTAGACCATTGTGACACTATGACAAGCATATAAGGTTAAGTTAAGGTCCTTAATGATACCATATGGCTTGGTGGAAGATTTATCAAAATATAGCAGTCCCTTAGATTAGGGCTCATACTTTAGACCAAGCTAGTTTGTTATAGACTTTGGCATTATTGAGGTACTGAATCCAATGTCTACCAATCAATTGTGTACCAAAGAGTCACCAATGATTACTAAAATGTATAAGGGAGGAGTTTTTACCAAATTACTTGATTTCCCTTCACTTTGTACTTTGGTTGTGTTGGTGAGAACCAATTCACCTTGCTTGATGGCTTATTTAAAACTAATACACTATTAATCTTGGAAAAACCTTCTTGATGAATAACCACCTAGATAGGCATGGAAATCATATCCCATATTGGCACACTCATATTTGACTTCTTCATTTTTTCCACAATGTTAATGGGTGAACCACCAACCTTTGGTTGTGCTTTGGGAGCCACAACTATACTTTCAATTTGTGAGTTTTGAGGAGGAAAGACATTCCATTTATCTTTAATCCTTAGAGATATTGGAAAATTTTAAACAATGATATAACTAATTGGATTTGATATTGACAAATTAATGGCTAGAGTCTCTTTGACTACTTCTTGGTTACCATCCATGTTCTTTATTTTGAATATTGTTTTAGCTACCATTAAGATGTATGCTTGGATAGAACTAGCCTTCTAGTTTAGTGCATAACACTCCTCTTGTTCATAATTCACCATTGTAACACCCAAAACTTGGTCCTTGATCAAGGTTTAGACCCTGTTGAGGCTTTTCTAGTCTTTTCTTCATGGTAACCTCTATATTTTGAGCCATAAGAGCTTGATTGTACCCATAATTTGTAGCATGTTGCCATTGATTATTGATATCTTGGTGAGGTTAGTTTTTGGTATAATGGATTACCTAAAATATTGATTTCAAAGAATATTAAATTTAGTTTATTGAGCAACATTATTTTGAATACGGACCAAAATGTTAGAAGTTCTTGTAATATTTTGATTATAGTTGCTCTACCTATTGTAGTTTGGTTACCCTTGTCTTTGGTTTTGACCTTGGCCTTGGCCTTGGAAGTTTCTTTTATAGGGTGGCATATTTGATTGATAATCTTAACTTTTAGGTTGATATGAGGCTTGGTGAGGCATGTTGAAATCTTGTTCCCTCTTAACATTTACTAGTTCATTTATCAAATATTGGAAAATGTTATTAAGTTCATGAAAGTTATTTTTTTCTTTGGAATCACTAGATCGACTAGTGGAATCCTTTCCTTGCTTAGGTGAGGGTAAAAAAATAATTGTATGCATAGGAAGAGTGACATCTAGGGGATGAATAGAAATAGGATATGGTCTAATCTTAGGGAACAATGATATTAGTGGTCTAGGTGTAAGCTTACCAGCTTACACCAAATAATTTCCTACCCTGATTGCCACCTCATATGAATTTGGAAATGTTTTCCCTCCCATGTACTAGATCATTATTGAAATTTCACTATTAAGATATTTTAAATAGTATAATAATTCAAAGTTAGGGGTAGGCCTACAAGAGACTATGATTTTATTTCAAGTTTTTTGAAACCTTGTATTGAAGTCTTGTATGACCTCATGAGGGGCTCTTTTTATTGTAGTTAATTTCTCTACAAGTGACAAATGGTCACTTTTATTTTCAAAAATTATACACAAAGCCTCTCCTAATTGGTTCCATGTGGCAATGGAATTAGCATTAAGGATTTTATACTAGTCTAATGTTTTACCTTTGAAATAAACAGCTAATAATCTAATTTATACATTTTCCTAATTGATATCATGAATATTACAAAATTTAATTATATCCATGAGGTGTTCAGAAGGGGTTGTAGATTGGTCTCCAATAAAATAGGGGACACTTTTGAGAACTTCTACTAGAATAAGATCATATTGAGGGAGGGCTAGAGAACCTTTTCCATTAAAAACCATAAAATCCCTAAGGAATATCATGGATATGAATGGGTTTAACAATGGTCTCCTTGAAGGGGTAGGGCTTGAAAATTATTTAGGAACAAAGTTGCCTTTATATGGGTATGTATTATCAAACCTTAACCTTTTGACTAAACTTAAAGGAAATTCAACAAATTCAAATGGAATACATCTAGAAGTTAACCTTGTTATCATATTTGGCATGAGGTGTAGTCACTACTCTATTAATAGAACATTGAATCTTCTTATGGAGTCTCTATATGTTGTTTCTTGGAAGCAATAACTGATGCAAATTGATCAAACTAACATCAACTGACCAATCTTCTTTGAACATTATGTGTGTCCTATTAGGCATACCATAAAATATTGTAGCTTCAATTTTCACCCTTGTAGACTTTTTTTTATGCCCTTTCCAATTGGGCTACACTAATGGGACAACCCAAGGTTGTGGGTCAACTATGGTGGAATTGAACCTCTAGAGAAGGTTAGCTTCTTCTTGATGGATCACCTATGTTAATGTTGGCATTAGGAAAAGGGTTAAAGAAGGGTAAAAGGATCCTAATAAATTTAAAAGGATTGATGCACCAAATCAAATGAAAACTCACACAAGCATAAAACATACACTAAAGAAGTATAAGATAGCACTAATTCACACAATCTCAAAAATATATCTAGTTACATAAGTATTTCATACACTAGGTTTAGGAAGTAATGAATGAAACTAGGAGGAATTATAAGACTTAGACCAAGATTTAATTAATGGAAAAAGGAACACAAATGGAGACTTATAATTGACTATAAAATGCCCTAAAATAGTTAAGAAATAAGGATAATGAGCATTGAATATTCTCTTTCACAATGCCATCATGCACAAGCTTACTAAACATAGATGAAAAGTAAGATATAGGTAAAGGAAATATTATAAGCTTCAAGAGGTATTTAATACAAGTTTTGATAGGGTCTAGACTTATCAAGTGAGATTCTCTAGTCTTTCAGAGTTGAGATAAAGTATTTTTTTCTAAATACTTATAGAGCACATGTTAAATTAGAAATAAGGGAGATATAAGATAAAAAGAGGGAGATAAGATGGGAAGCATGAGTACATAAAATAATTAAGGAACTACCACCACATTTATCAAATTTTGAATAGTATTTTATTCAATCAAAACTAATATTTCATCAACAAGCTAACCTTCATCTATCCTAAAATATTTAAGTACTTCTCTTTGGCTAAGAAATGCACTAGAAGACAAAGGTATATTTTTTAGTTGATGAGTCATAATCCATTTCAGGTGGGAAGATCCTCAAATCCTTATAACAACATAAAATTCTCCTTTATATTACTCCAATCTTTATATCTCTTTGATATGATCTTCCATGCCATATCCACTTGATTCATTACGAGGGAAAGGTCATTATATCTATGTACTTGGCAAAGCCATGCCCATGTCTACTCTTATCAACTATTTGTCAAAGTTGGGACCATATTTAAAGATGAGACACCTCTATATAATCATTCAAATCTTCCCATACTCAATATCTAATCATATATCTACTATAAATGAAAACCAGTCTCTTTTATTGGTTTTCCTATAGTCTTTAATATCGATAAATGAATATTTCCTATGGTTTGGTCTCATTTTGACAAGTTATTGAATTTTGATATATATTATGTCTAAAAACCTATTTTATCTTCATATAGATCTAATGGTGATCATCAATCTTGAATTATCTTGTTTTGGTTCAAATTGGATCATAGTCAAACTTTTCTCCTTCATATTTACTTTTCCTAGGTCGAAAACTACTTCCCTGACCTTTATTAAAAAGCTCCTAGATATGCCCTTTCTTTATTGGTTATCTATTTCCAAATCAGACCTATCAATTTGTGTTAAATTATCTTCTCCTTATTAGTCCCTAGGATATGTTGACTCCTTAAATTTAACTCACATCGTAAGATCTAGATGTAATGAATGAATGCGAGCCTTTGATCTAGATCCTTTGACTCTTTGACTTTAAATCACACCATTAGATCTAGAGGTATGAATAAGTTTGATATTTTGATCTTTATGGGACACACCATTTGAACTCAAATAGCTAATTTATGATGCCCAAAATTGACATTTGCATTCCTATATTTGACATCCATATGAACATCTTTGACATCTACATGAACATCTTATGATTTTTGAACCCAAATGGTTATTTTCCATGGCTTAAATTTGATGTATTAATGCCCATAATTTTAATTCTACATGGCCATCTCTATTTTGAACCCCAATGATTATTTTTTGTGGCTTAATTTTTACATTCACACGAATGTTTCATTTTACAAGCTAAACTTTGAAGACTTATATCTGAAGATAAAGAACTCATTAGGACATGATATTTGTAGAGAAATATCTTACTGATAAGGATGTTGATTACATGTGATCCTTTGGCCTTGTGAGGCTCTCTAAGCATACTTATAAAATTAATAAGTAAGAAGACCCATTTATTTTTACTTGACATCCTGATGATGGTCTAACTCATTTAGACTTATGATATGATCTTTTACTTGATCCTTTAAAGCTTAAATAAATTTTTAAGCCTTTGTTCAACCTAATTCATTCTCTTGAATTCTTTAAAATCATGAAAACCTACTGGTCTTCTTCATTTTACAATCCTAGACCTATTTCAAGATTTACTTCTAAAAGATCAACAAAGCACACTTTAATATTTATTAAAGTGTTTTAAAAGCTTTCTGAGTAATATGTGATATTCTTATTCATTATTTGGGTCCACTCATTCCATCTAAAACTCTTCTCAACTAAGACTTTGCTCATCTCCTCATACCATGGATCCCTCCAGGTAAAGTTTTGTATGTAGGCCAAAAATTGTCCAACAAAAACCTATATGGATGACCTCATCACTAAATCTAAATGTCATAAAACTCATATTTATAATATTTCCATCATCTTCAACTCTTTTCTTAAATACAAAGTTAGAATAAATCCTTACAAATGTGTCTTTTGTGTCACATCTAGTAAACTATTAGGATTCTTAATCTATCTCCATGTCATCAATGTTGACCCTACTAAAATTAACACTATCATCAATATTACCATGCCTCATTTCATTCTAAAAATTTGTACTTATCTCCATAAACTTGGGTTAATTAGATGATTCATCCCCAAAATGGATTTCCACATCCTCTCCATCAATTCTCTTCTTAAGAAAGGTAATACTCTAGAATGGGTAGACCATTGTCAAAAAGCATTTGATAATATGAAAGAATAATTTCTTCACCCACCAATTCTTCATCCCCTTCTAACTAGCAACCTTTTATCTTATACAATTCTTCCACACCCATATTAGTTGGGGTAATTCTTGCCCAATTAGATGATACTAGATGAGAGTATGTCATCTACTATATTAGTCAAGGCCTCATTGATTATGAGAAATGTTACATAAAATTTGAGTGAAATTGCTTCAACATATATTTTTCAATCAAAAAACTTCAAAATTCCATGCTTTATCATACCACTTATGTTATCATTCATTCTAACCCCCTTTATCACTTCTTCTACAAAGCCTTTCTTCCTAGAGATAGAATTGGTAAGTGGATGGTCCTTCTCATGGAATTTTATTTATGAATTATTACTCAAAAAATTATCAAAGGGAAAATCCTAGTTGATTAACTTGTCATAGCTCATGTGCTAGGATCACCTTCAAGATAGTCTCCCTAATGCCAATATTCTGTATATTGAAGTTCTCAACCAGTCCATATCTCTTAAATATTACTTCCATAACTTCACTTCTGATCTTTAAATAAGTTATCTATATTAATCCCCTATCCTCCCTAATACTACTAAACCAAAATTAGTCATCAAATAACTTCCTAAAATTAATGTTGATTTATATGAGGATGCTACGACCCTTCACTTTTATGGTGCTAAATTTTTACAAAGAGTTAGGGTACATTGTATTCTTATGATCCCTCTTAGAAAAATAATCCATTTAAATTTTATCTTAAAATTTGACATCACTAAAAACATGGTAGAATATGAAGCCTTGATCTTAGGCATGAAAGTTGCTCTTGATTTAGATATTCAATTCCTACATGTTTTTGGTTATTTCTAGCTCATTTTTTTACCATGTCAATTGTAATTACCAATGCAAAAGTTATAATATAATTTCATATCATCAAATTTTAACTAATCCCACCAAATATTTCATTTATTTCACCATTGAGTCTATCCCTTGAGATCAAAATTCTATCCTTAATTCCCTAACTTCTTCAACATGTCTTTTTCATCTTCACCAAGTTCTCACAAATCCCACTTTTCTTATCCAAATAATACATTCATCATCCTCTATTCAACCACTAATTCCCTAATCTACTAGATTGAGGTTGTCACCATTCAATAAAACCCATGGTACACAGACAATATTCAATTTTTGTAACACCAAACTTATCCTCCCAACCTAGATTTTTGTAAAAAGATTCACATTTTCAAACAAGATTTTGAGTATGTATTTTGATATAACATCATATATTATCAAATTTATAAATGTACCTTGCTCTATTTTTTATGCAAGATGAGGTTCCTCCTCTCCTTGAACAAGAACATGGGGGCATTTATGGTGGCCACTATAATGAACATGCTACAACCTATAAATTCTTATGTATGGGATTCTTTTAATACACTATTGAAAAGGATGTCATTGCATTTAATAAAAAGTGTAGTGATTGTGAACTTCATGATGATTTATGGCAATCACCTCTAGCTGATATTCAAATCATATAATCTCCTTGGCCATTATATATGTGGCTATTAGATCTCATAGGCAAATTACTTCAATCTCAAGATGGGCATGTATTTATAATTATAGCCATAAAATATTTCACTAAATGGGTTTAGGATATGATCTATATTAATTTAACTGGTACCATCTTCTCCAAATTCATCCTTAATTTAATCATTTTCTACTTTGGTGTCCCTCATACTATCACTTCAAACAATGGTGGTAATTTCAAAAACAAAGATGTCAAACATCTCAGTGCTAAATTTAAAATCAATCATAAATTTTCCACACCATATCATCCATAATGTAATGGTTAAGTTGAGGTCACCAATAAAATTATTAATAAAATTACCCAAAAGACAATTCATGAAACCCATATGGATTGGCACCTTCATTTCTATCCTACTATTTAGGCCTATTACACTAGCATATGTACTACCACTATGGCAATGCCATTCTCTCTAGTTTATGGTTCTAAATCCATCCTTCCATTATAATTTTAACTTCCCTCTCTCTAAATATATCTTCATGGTATCATACATGAAGAATAATTATGTGAATATCACCTTCATGCTCTCAATATTCTTGATGAACATCATCTTTCTACATTGCAACACAATCACCAATAGAAGGATCATATTACCAAAAAACATAATAAATGAGTCAAAGTTCACACATCTAATATGGTGATATTATCCTTAAATTATATTAAATTCATAACAAAGAAGTTAAATATGCCCAAAAATGGTGGGGCCCTTATTTAGTCAAAGATATTCTTGGTCTAAGTACCTATCACCTTCAAACTAATGAAGGCCATATTCTCATAAAACCCACCAATGCACAATTCCTATATAAGTATTTTGACTAATACATTCCTTATCTTCATGATTTTTATATTCTATCTAACACTTCTTATAGGTTACTGACATGAGTCTCACACTCTATAGTAGTCTTATATTTTTATAAACCTTAGTCCTTCCTTTTTTGTCTTTTGGTTTCCATTTTTCTCATGATTTTCATTGTAAAACCATGGATGGGACCCGGTCTTCCTCATGATGTAATTTTGTCTTCTTTGTTTGCATACTATCTATACACTTTTTGTCACCCCTTGCATTTATTTTTTATGAGTTTTAGTGTGAGACCATGAATAAGACCTGACCTTCCTCACAAATACCATCTTTTTCTTATCCCATTTATTTTTCCAATACTTTTTGGTGCCCCCATGGTTTTCCCTTTTATGAGTTGTAGTGTAAGACCATGGCTAGGAACTGGCCTTCCTTATAAAATCACCATCTTGTCATTTCTTTTCTAAAATGTGTTTTGTAATGGTTATGAATTTTTGATCTTTGTTCTCAGCTTTATCTTTTGCTTATTTTGATAGATGAAATATGTACAATAATTTATATTATCATGTTTTCCTCTGTTACACTCATTCTTATGATAAGGAATCACAATTTTTTATCATTTAATCCCTTTTTAGCTTGTTGTCACATTTTTTATGATTTTAAGTAATTCAAAATTATTTCATATTTCATTTGTATTTATTTCCTTTCCTTTCACTCCACATTGGATAAAATAAGGTCAAATTCAAGATAACACTTTTATTCCACATAACTTTATGAGACTCTTAAACACCATGCTCTTTGAGTTCTCTATCTTACTAGCCAAGTCCTAATTATTCAAATGAAAGTCATATTTAACACCCATGTTTGGTTTTCTAAATCTCTATGGAGGAGGAATATAACAAACCATCAAGAACATTAAAACCAAATCATTTGAAACAAAAGTAAATGATATAAAAAAGGCAACATATAAATTTAAAAAGTCAAAATCACACCAAAATATGTGGTTATAAGCACATATCCTATCTCCAATCAAATCTCAAACTCCAAATTTGGGCTCACACTAGATATGATGTCCATTAAGGTATGGTAGGCTATTATATTTGAATAGGATAACTCAATAAACTCTATGGTGCTACCTGCTTTCTCACATAATTTCCCAATCTTCATAGTAGAATGACAACTTTATAATGGTTCATGATGAATGTAAAACACATTGTGGTAAGGTATGTCCATTTTAATTTTCATTAATATAGTCTTCATGGGATGATATACACACTTCATTAGTTTACCTAAGACTTATGTGTTTAGGAGAAGCTCTTTAGATTCCTTAATGTCGACAATCCTCTTGGTTTAACAATCCTAATTTGAGTGTCTTGACTTCAAAAAAGAGTTCCTCTACCTTGGTTTTTCCTTCATTCTTTGCTCCACCCATTTAATTTCCCCCCTTGATAGGTATATGTGATTATAGAATCACTTTTCCCTCTCATATACTTCCTTCTTCATCACATCTTAAAAACATGCTAGAACTACTTTGTTTTAGTTTTATTTATCCCTAGATCAAAATAATATGTGTGAACAACTATGGATTACTTTCTTTGCACCATGGCTCTACATTTCTAGATGTTCCTTGATATATTTTACCATTTTTCATTATTTTACTACCTTTTCAATGGAAAACTAAGTCTATTTATACTTTCATGTACTTTTTTCCATTATTGAGTAAGGTTGGCTTGTTACTTCTTGCTCATTAATGTTTTTTTTCCCTTTTATGCACCTTTTTCCACTGATGATTGAGTAAGGATTGTTATTGCTTATTCATCAATATCATTTTACCAAATTTTCCCCATATTTCCTTAAGTAAGGATTGTTAATATTTTTACATTGATTTTTTATTACCATATTTTTGGCATGTATCCTTTTTTTTGACTTGGTAAGTTTCCCTTTCTAACTTAAAGTTTAATTGTTCAAGTTTTTTGGTCTTTAGTAGCTGTGTCTTTTCAGTTACTTGATTTAATCTAAATTTTGACATTGCCATTTGATCTAACATATCACTTATCACCCCATATTTCTAAATTTTTAAGTATGTCCCATCCACATAGCATCAATTATCTTGGATTTCTTCCATATTTTTGTTTTTTTCTCTTTAATTTTATATTATTGGGTTTTTCAAAATTAGTCTATATGCCCTACATAATTAAAAATAAAAACACATCACAAAACCATCTAGTGATAAAGGTAAGTAAAAGTACACATCACATGTAATTTCCAATTATTTCCATTTTTATCAATTAATTTTAGTTATTTTATGCTTTAAAATACTAAAACATTTTCTATCCTCAACATTATGTGTTACTATGTTCTTTCTAAAAGCACCATCCCTTATTACACCTACATGGCACATGATGATTTTCAAGTGGGGAATATGTATACACATTATATTTTAAAACTTTTATCAATTAATTATTATTTCTATATTATAGGAATTCAGTGAGTCTTAATCTCTCAAAGTGCACACCTTAAGTGGTACACTGGGAAAGGGGTGGGCAGACCATTGGTGATTCGTAATATTGTTTTCCTATATTTCCACTTATGATCAATACAAACAACTCCTAAAAATATTAACCTAAGTTTTTTCTCCTATTTTTTCACACTCCTCAAGTCATTTACCACCTTGAGTACCCCTTTTCCTAACCTAAAACCTTTTTTGATAGATTGCAAGACTAGGTCAACTAGGTCAACCTTGTACTCTTATTGGAAAAAAATATTTAGGGTATAGGTCAGCTTTTGGCTGACCTAACCTATGAACTAATTAGTTTTTTTCAATAATGATACTAGTTTGAATAGGTCAACCATGTTGGTTGGAAGAGTTTAGGGTTAGATCTACCTATATAAACACATCCATTTTGTCATTCTTAAGGAGACATCAAGAGTTATTTTTCATTTTTGCTTCTTCACAATCTAATCATCCACCATTATATTTTAGGAATATTATCTCAGAGTTTCTACTTGGAGAAGAATCCATTCTTATAGAGAAGTCTTGGATGCTTTGGCCTTTCTTATTGATCCTTACAAACCATAACAAACTCTTATGAAGCACCTTTGGCTAAGGAAGATATTGAGTCTCAACGAGTTCATCTTCAAGGTAAGTATTTATAACTTTAATCCTCTCTTTAGTAGATAAAATTAGAATAATTAATGGATTTTTAATAGTATTACACTTCTTCTACATGCACTAGGGTCTTACTTATACATAGCTTAATTAGGATTCTCTTATGCATGTTTACTTTTGTTTGCTTACTAACCCCTCCACTTTGTGCCACAAGCTTTGATGAGAAATAGATTATATTTCTTTGATTTACATGTTATTATTATAGTGAATATGAAAACATAGGACTTAGTTAGGGTTATTATGTGATTTTACTTGACTAGAAGCTTTGGAACCCTCCCTAATGATAATATCATGGTAAGTAATCCTGTAATTGGGTCTAAAAAATCTATATTGGTCATGTTCTTGATTATATAATGTATTTTCAATCCAAAGTGTAAGTACGATCTATCTTATTCATGCTAGGATTGATTCATGGATGTGATGAATTTCTAATTACATACACTACCCATTAAGGTCAAACTTATGATATATGACACACCATTATCTATTGATGAGAATTATGAGCTAGTTCAATGGGATAAATGATATGATGAGTACAATCAATGCAAGTTAATGATCAAACACTTTCCTATCTACATGTCTGATATTCTACATATGTAGAAGGCCATCATCGAGATAATAACTATGTGAGTGTTATGTGATAAATCTAATGGTGATATGCCATTATATATCATTTCCTTGTGATAGTATGAATTGTATAAGTAAACTATGCATGATATGGGAGCCTTTATTAGGGTCTAACTCATTAATTATTTTTATGGTATGATGATCAAGGGTTAACAAGCCATGGGGATAGTTATATTATTTGCATGTTAGATATATGAAAAATTTATGATATATCAACTATTAGGGATCCAAATTAGATCTGAAACCACTTACATACCTTAGGTGATTATATGGGATAAGGACTACTTTTTTTGGTTAATCCATCTATAGTTGGCCTTAGAGACTATTTGTTTACATCAAATTGTATGGAAGTTATGCCAAGGCATATTAGATTCATGAATGCCATGGAGATACACCATAAAAGCATGGGTAAGATATTACATCACATGTCATTATACTTGGTGGTAAAATTTGTAATCATATGATGATTTCCATGGACACTTTGGTTTAGTTCATGTAACAACACCATTGGTATCACCACCTCATTAGGTGAGACACTTGTAAGAGGTACGAAGAGAAGGAAATAATGTGTTTAATTTGATGTAATAGTTTGGATACCTAATCATGCCCCATATGGTGGGATTTTATATCAATTAAAATGATAGGAGTGGTAAATGGAGTATTTAGGATATGATCTTGATTTTATTGACATAAGGGGAGACATTATGACGAGAGAGATGGGTCACCTAGGTTAGGTTTTAGTGGTTCATCATGAGAGGTCGATATGGGATTTATCTATACTTAGTCATGATAGGGGTATATATTTTTAGGAAAGGTATATGGTGATATATTCATTGAGAAACACCTATAGACATGTGAAAAAGGAAATATGCATTAAATTTTTACTATAACTTTCCTTTTATAGACAATAGAGATATACATGTTAGGTACTAATGATATATTTAGTTGAGTATTTTATATAAATGGAGATAACATTTTTTATTTGGTTTGATATTACACATTTACAAAATTATATTTAATTGTGGGGAATAATGGTGGATATAACCCATCATAATATCTTGGATGCATTCTACTAGATCATAATACTATGTAAATTGGGGATCCATTTTTTCCTTTAGCTAGACCAAACACTAGATGGATCACATTGGTCAGATATTTTTCTATGTATATATGAAAATGAGAGTAGTTCACTATTAAATCAATAGGTTTTGTAATATATGATGATATATAATGGCTACAAGAAGCCTTGATCATGGAGATTATCACCCTGCAACGTGACTATGACTCAAATAAACTAGTTGGAGATAGATCTAGTAGGAGTATGGGGTGATATCTAATGATTAAGATATCATACTCATTATATATAGTAAACTATAGTTATATTATACTTAAGGATCATGGTACATCACCCATCATGTGGGGATGAAGGCAGAACATAGATCTACTTATGTATATATACATATTCTATGTATACTTGGTCTTTAAAATTTTGACACACATAGGTGTGTATATAATTAAATTTTATTTTTTACATGGTATTTTACTTATGATTTTTCACTTTAACATGTACTATGGTTATAATATCATGGTATGGAAAAATGGTATTATGTGTTTAATGTTTAGTTTGATTTAACAATGAAATATAATAAAAACTAAACAATTGAAATACTAACTTATATTATATAAAATATACAACATAAATGTAAAGTAAAAAAAATTACACAAAATTAAATGATCTAAAATGGTAAATGACAATATAATATGAAAACCTCAATTGGATCTGACTCATGCTAACTATGTAGGTGGATTGCTGATGTGAAATATGCTAAAAAGATCTTTAGACTTTGTTGTGCCAAAAAATATAATTTTAAAATGCACTAGGATAGGGGTGTATTTTGGAATTATCTATTTATTGTGTCCATTTATGTGTTAAATATTTATGTGATCTTGTTTCATGGGTACCTATTCCTATCTAATGTGGTTAACTTGTTACCTATGGGTGTTGAGTTACTACATTAAAGTACTTACAATATTGATATTGTTATTCCAACACATAAAATAAAATGTATATTAAATGTTATAAGGGGTAATTAGGTAAGGGTAATATCCAATATATCCTTATAAAACCCCGCATAATATTAGTGCTTCCTACATATCTCAAAAGGGCCTTGGGATGATGCAGTTCTCCCTCCTAGAGTTAGTGTGTGAATATTGATATTTTTGCTTTATGGATGTAACTAGTAAATTAACATGAATTTTTAATAATAAATTAATTTTAATTACAATAAAATATATTTATATTTCACATATGATTATTGAAATAAATTAAAACTTGAATTGAAAATATTCATTCCTTTTTTCTCAATGTGTAGTATAATTTCCAAATGATTGTTAGATGTGTATTGAATGATTTTGATATGCTTATATAATGGTATATTTGAAATTTATATGTTAAAAAACTTTTCTAAAAGTTTTTGAGGGATAAATTGAAGCATATAAAATTTTAAAATTTACTATTAGATCTTATAAACCATATAATAGAATACAAATGTCTAAATGATATTTTTAATATTTAAAATAAAGTGTGTACAATAATTAAGGTTCTCATAGGTATTTCAAGTTAAAAAAATAGAGAATAGGATAATAAATGTAATAATGTTAAAATTAATCATTGACAAGCACTTAATTATTAAATTTGTGTGTCTACATTTCCCCCTATTTATTCTAGTGATGCATTAAACTAAAAGTAACAATTAAAATGATATGTGAACCTAATTGTGTATACACACTTTTTATTTTAATGTGAAGTTTAATTTTTTAAAGGTGTATAAATTCAACACCCAAAAAAATAATACTAAAAGTAATTAGTGTACACATTTTAAAATTAAAAATATGAAACTTGAAATTTAGAAATATAAAATAGAGTATGGAAAGAATACACTTGAAAGAGTGTGCAGTATAATTTCCATGTATCTTGAAAGTGCATAAGTATGTGCCCCCTTATTGAGGCATTTGGATAAATGTTAAACCTATGGAAAATTGAGAGTGCTCAAGCCACAATTTGAAAACAAGTGAAATCTCTTAGAGTTTGAAATATTGTATGCTCTAACTCTCATCTGAATGTGTAGATTACTCTATGAAATAATTGAAGGTGTGGAACCAAAAAATGTGGCTTGATACAATGACACCATAAACATTTCAACCACAAATTTTGGATTGGTAAAGTGAAACCATAGACATCGAGTGTCACTAGACTTTAGCATGGCCTATTTGGAAAATGAAATGAATCACACCATTGTAGATAGATCTATATTTTATCTGAAACTTTTATACCTTTGTGTAGTCATATAAAATTCAAATAATGGAAACTTAAGCATGGTTAATGACATACAATCCTTATTTCCTTCTTTCTTTCTCTCATAACCCTCTCAATCTTGTTTTCACTGATTCCTAGTCATATGTAGCCTTCCAAATTTGATCCTGGCTGAGCCATGACCCTCTCTTCATGACTAATCCATCCCCATAGGTCTCATCTACTCGGGATAAGACAAAAAAAGTTGGAATATAGTTCTAACCCTATGGTTTCCCCTTTCTAGTTCTCTTATCCAATCATAATTTAATATCAGATTACCATTATTCCCTTATACGTCTTATTTATTATGTCAGCCTAGTCTAGTTTCATCTAACCCATGACCAATAAAGGTATATAAAAGCCAATTCAAAGATCATCTGGAAAGGGTTGGAAAATATCATTCAATCAAGAAATAATAAAATTAATACCACTCAATAAATATTTCTTACTCTCTACATACAACCAACCTATACACTTTCAAGCCAATTCAAGTCCTTACACCAGGCCCTAGTCATCTCAAGCACACCTAATTTTTGTATTTTCTTGCATTTTCATTCATTATTACACCAATAAATCTTAAAGGGATAACTAAATATGGCTTTATCCCTCCTTAGATTATTGGTATGTAGGTATCATGCCCACACATAGGGTGTGAATCACATCCAATGCATCTTACACACACTAACCCCTTTTCCTTATTTGTAATAGTTTTTATTCAAGTGCATAGAAGACATAGACATATAAAATACACTCTAAAAGGATATATATTTATAGATAGGTTCCAAAATTTGGTCCATATTCTCACACTAATTAGGTGAAGAAAACCTAGAAAGCTTAGATCCTCAAGATATAAGTGTCAGGGAAGGGCTATAGTGCTAGAGCCAAAGGTGTCTAGTTTCAGTGTTCCTATCCAATCAAGATATGAAGTTCAAAATCCTATTTTTGATAGTGTCCTAAGACTTCAAATAAATTTATAGACCCTAAATTGAATCAATATAGAATAAGATAAGTTTAATTTTCTTTCTCCCACTACTATTTTTAGAAAAGGTCAAGTTATAATTAAATTTCATAAATTAGTAGCTATAATTTGGAATATTATTTACTTATTTAATCCTCCTCAGAATCTTTTATTATTTATTAATTAAACACTAATTTACCAAAAAATAATAAATCATTTGCTGAACCTGACTTACTTTGAATTGTGCATAAAAAATCTAGAAACCCTAGGGTAAATTCCTAGCTGATTTTTCCCATAAATTTTTGAATTTTTTCTTGAATATTTAGAGCATAAATTCATCCCAAATTTTAAAAATAAGTAGTAAATTTTAAAATATTTTTATTTCAAACCCTAGTTGCATCAAATAGCTCTTAGTAATTTTCCAATCATTTTATGAATTTTTAGTTACATATTAAAATCAAAAAGTCACTTCAAATTTCAAAAATTCATAGTAATTTAAACAAAAATTATTTTCCTAAAAACCTTTTTTCCATCTAATAGGTCCCATTAAATCAAAAAATTTCTCATAAATTTATAAATTTTTACTTGCATATTTAACTCAAAATTTAATTTTGATTTCAAAAAATCATAGTATTTTAGAAAAATATTATTGTCAAATCCCTAGTTGCATATACTAGCTCGTTTTTGTTTCTTGAGTTATTACCTTACATGTTTGGGACCTTTGTATTATTTTTGCATAATTTCCAATTCACTATTTTTAGGAATTTCCATTTCCTTTATTAAACATTTTCCCTTTCTATAACTTTGCCTATTACAACTTATTACAAAAAATTCAAACACATTTCAGATGGTTTTCATACTTTAACAATGGCCCAATATACCAATTTTGTTGAAACTGGTAAAACAAAAATTCAAGAAATTTTAACCAAACATCCTGATATACAAGATGACATGCTTATAATTCTACAAGAGGAATAACAAAAAGTGAAAAATGGTCAATATTCTCAACCCACAGAGCCACTAGTTGCAAATGAAACTACAAGAGTAACTATATCTCAACAACCCCCTATAGTAGCCTAACCTTATTCTATACCACTAGCTACAACTAGTAAAACTTTGTCTCTTGATGTGGTATCCCTTATGCAAGAGACAAGATCTCTTCAATATAAGGTGATACATCTTGAGAAAGGTGCCTCTAGACCTATGTAGGGTTTACACTCTTTTTCTCTACTACATATACTATTGGCATGTCACATTGCTTCCACACCTTTGCCACAAGGTTTTATTCAACCCAAGATTACTTTTTACAATGTCAAGCATGATCAAAAGATACATTTAAGATAATTTCACATAGCATGCTTGGACTATGTACCAAATGATTGAATACTTACTAAGCTATTTCCATAGATCCTAAAGGATTATACTTGACAATGGCTAAATAGTCTATTAAATCAATCGGTCAATTCATTCAATCTTTTAGATAACATGTTTTTAACACATTTCAATACCAACATTGGTGACAAGGTTTCATATGCTCAAGTTGCATAACATAAACAAAGGTCAAAAGAGTATCTCATAGATTATGTTCTTTGATATAAGACCATTTTGGCTAAGATAACTAGCCCCATGGAAGATTTAGAGTTATAGGACCTCTCTAAATAGAGTCTTCTACTAGCACTTCATGAATCAATCATGTTCACAAGATTGTCTTCCTTCACTGAATTGTGTCACACATTAAAGGAAAGAGAAGTCAAATTAATTTCAATGGGAAAACTAAAGAACATTCATACATCAAATACATCTAATAAGAGAAATATCAATGTCCCATACAAGGTCAATTTCAATGATACTAAAGGATAGAATCAACCTACAATCATTGTAACTTTGAAGCCTCCTTAGTGAATAATTTTATCAACACCCCCTTGGTGTACTTTTTCACACCTTTTAGTTCCTCCATCTAGGGTTTTACAATAGATTTTGGATTTTAATATCATATCTCTCCCTCTGATTTAGGAAGTTGATCCAATAAAGATTATTCCAAAGTGATATGATCAACATGATTTTTATGACTACCACAGGGCACTAGGCCATATGACAAATAGATGAATCAGTTTAAAGCACAAGACACATGACCTAATAGATTCAAATGCTATTAATCTTGGCACTTTAGTTGATAATCCATTAGAAAAGAAAATAGAGGATAAAACATTAAAAATATTCTTACATGCATTTCCATAGCATTCCAAAAAAGAGGTAGGGGTTCAAGTAGGGGTTCACCATGCATATCATGCACATCCCACATGAAATACATACCTAAAACCTTCAGTTGAGTTACATCCTTTGAGAAACATGATTGGTGTATACAATTCTAGAGTTATAGCTAAACCTTTCATCTCCTTCATAGATAAGGAGATCATTAAAGATGATTTGGATTATCATACACTCTTTATTAGAGCTTACATTCATAATCATCCTATTCATAGTGTTTTTATCAATAATAGATCTAGTGTAGAAATGTGCACTATGACATTACTGTAGTATTTAGGATATTCAGAGTAGGATATCACTCTGATAAAACATAGTTATTAGTAGATTTAGTGGGCGCATATATATTTAATTAGGTGAAATTTTACTTCTTCTATAGGTTGGTCAAACACAAATGGCCACACCATTCATTATTGTTCATAGTGTAGGGGTTTTAGATATGTTACTTGGTTAACCATGGATTTAGAAACTTTGAGCAGTACCTTCTATAGTTCACATATGCATGAAATTCATTCATGATAATCATGTTATTATAGTTAGTGGAATTCCATATGAGTTACCACTCTCAACTTTAGAGCCATCTACTATTCCATAGTCACTAGTTTTAGTTTTGCCACCAGTTTTAGTTTCTCCTCTAGTTATAGTTCCTACTACAGTTCAAATCTAGACACAGTTGAAGCATCTGCCACTAGTATAGAGGGTTCATACACCTACACCAATTCATGATTCTAGATAGTTTCCAACTATAGTATTAACACCTAGGGTAGTCTCAATGAGATCTCATACATCTACACATAAAGCATATGTTCAAAGATCTTCTCCTAGTTCTAAATGGGTCTTTAAGATGCCTACAATTGCATCCACTTCTTAGAGTTATAGAGGGGCCCCATAGTCAGTTTCTACTTTAGATAATTTAGAGAATCTACAACATATATAGTTTCCTAGCCACAATCTCATCATTTTTATCATGCTTCACCATCATGCATGATTTCACTCCTTGATATAGGACACCATGATAGGGAGTCTGACATGAGACTCACTGGTTAATATTATTTCTCCTTAGCATTGATTGTACATAGTTTTTTATGATTGATTTTACATAGCTCAAATAATTCTAAATTATAAAAACAATATAACATTTCAAAAAATCTAAAAAGATTCAAATATGTCCAAAATAATAAAAACATTTCAATTGTATGCATCATCCATGATTTACATTGTTATTACTATGCTAGGACTTACATTTGTTATTCCATGTTATTGTATGTCAATTTATCTACATTGTCATGCTTCACTTGATCTTATTTGAGTGTGTGTAGTGAAATCCAACTACTTTATTACTTCAATATACCCATTAAGGGGGCATTTCTACTTCTAAATTTAAGACACACATCAATATAAATACCCATTGGGGGAATATTATATATGACTACACCATCAAGTTTAAGTCATTCCTACACTCCACACTCTAACTTATCATGTTGATGTACATTACCTACTAGCTTACATAGATTAATTTATCGACATATCATCAGTATCTATCACTTGTTTATTTCTTAGCATATACCTAGTCTTGTATTAAACATGTCTTGGATACTTTCTCTCTTGCTTTGATTAGTTAGATCTGATCATATCTTTCCAGTCTTTAAATGCTTTATCTCCTTGCTTAGTTTAGCTTTATGTTATTGTATTTCCACTTCTTTCTTGCCTCCTATATGTGCTTTAGGATATTTTACAATGTACTTTACTTCTATTCATGTGTGTTCCTTAGGACATTTTCCAATGTTCTTTTTTTGTACTCTTCTATGTGCCTGTGGCCTTTGGGCCAACATTTTTTTCTCCACTTGTATGTTTATGTGTCATATGAACATAACTTATATGCTTGCTTTCAATTTTTAGTGACATGTTCCCATGTCCCTTATTTATCTGGCTCCTTGGCCACCCTTGTATGCTTCTTGTTTTTTATTTTGTTTATTTGTTGCTTAATTGCTTCTCGATTGTTGTAATGCCATTATCCTTATCAAGCACTTTTCTATTCTATAATATGTCATGATGGATATCATGCTCCATCCATCTAAATAATAACTAACAAACTAACAACTGACATTTCTAGTTTTAATTCAATTTTAGTACATTGCAAATACTATTACATTATAACAAATAGGGGTTTTGATACAAAGATTAGAGCCCCTATAGTTTAAAAAAATTAGTTTCAAAACAACCAAAATAGTAACCAATCATCAAACCACTCAGAACACACTAGGTAGATAGTCAAGAATACAAAATAGTAATTAGTTTTAGCCCAAGACAATAGCATCAAGGATGGACTATAATACCAAACACTAGGGTGTCTTATTTTGATGCTTCTATCCAAATAGAAAAAAATCCAAATTTTATAGAAGCATGTATAAAAGTATGTTTAGCTATAGTTTTACATAATCAAACTATTTTAGAATTAGTAATTTTCAATATGATTTTCTAAAAAAATCTAGACATAGAGGGCATCATGCACAACATGATCGATTCTCACTTCTAGTTTTAGATATGGTAGTTGGTATATCTTTTAGATTAGAATCCACCTTTTAGACATCATTTATTGGGGGTATATTACACAACACTTTTGCTTCTTTTCTTTATAAGTTTAGCATTACCCAAGCATTCTTAGCAATTATGTGCCTTACTCCATTTACAAGTGATTGGCATCATTTTAGAGTGGATTTTATACAAGCCTAACCTCTACATTCTCAATTTCTTGATTGGCTTCCACATAAGCCAAATTTTTAAGTTTTGGAATGGATTTCATACAAGCCTAATCTCCATATTTTCTGAGTTAGCCAACATTGGCCTAGTTTGTAGTACACATTCTACTATCCATGCCATATTGTCAAGATTTCAAAATAATTCATAGGCTTCAAAATCCATCTCACATGACAAACTTCTTCATACTGGTATTAGTTCATAGCTTCACTTCATGGGGAAATAATGGAGCCAAAGGGATAACCTTTGTATTCTTGAGCCACCTATTTAGAAGGATTGAACACACAGTTCAAACATAAATTAGCATATGCAAGAAATTCTAGCCTCACTTAGTAGGTGATTATTGAGCCAAAGGGCCATCCTTTGCATCCTTGAACCACTTTCTAAGGAATTGAGCACTCAAGTCTACTTGTGATATAAATTTTGGTACAACATCATTTATCACATCTAGCATTACTCAGCCTTACTCAACATTATAATAGATTCACACTTGCATGACATGCTCTATATACACTATCTAGCATTACTCAACATCACATCTCTTTGTGGTATTCACCTTTAAAATTAATTTTAGGTACACTTTTTATTTTCCTTTATCCTAGTATTTTGCTTTGTTGCATCACTAGGTAAAGTAGGGGAAAATTTAATCATATAAAATTCAAAAATTAGAAAATTGAGCATGGCTAATGACACCTAATCCTTAGTTCCCTCTTGATTACTCTCATAACCCTCTCAAGATTATTTTCACTTATTATTAATCATATTTAGCCTTCTAGACTTGATCATAACTAAGCCAGGACCCTCTCTTCATGACTAATCCATCCCCCAAGTCCAATCTACTTAGGACAATAGTGCCAAAGTTGGAATATAGCACTGGACCCTAGGGTGTCCCCTTTCCAACCTAGATTACCATTTTTACTTGATTCCTCTTGTTCATTTTGTTGGCCTAGTCTGGTTTAATCTAACCCATCACTAATATATCCATATAAAATCCTATTCAAAGATCATTTATAAAGGTTCGTAAAATATCACTCAAGCAAGCAAGAATACAATCAAGACCACTCAAGCAATCTTACCTATTCTCTACATGTAGAAAACCTATACACTTTTAATAGAGTTCAAGTCCTTATACTAGCCCCTAGTCATCTCAAGCACACCTATTTTTTGTATTTTCTTGAATTTTCATTCACTATTTCACCAAGCACTCTTAAAGGGAGAATTACATATGGCTTGATCCCTCCTTAGAATATTGGTATGTAGGAAGCATACCCACACACAGGGTATGAAGAATATCCAATGCATCTTACCCACACTAACCCCTTTTCCCTATTTACAAAATTTTCTATTCAAGTTCATATAATACATATACATATAAAATCAGCTCTATAAGGATCTCTATTGATATCAAGGCTTCAAAATTTGGTACACAAGCTCACACTGATCAGGCAAACAAAACCCAAAAATATTAGATCCTCAAGATAGTAGTGCTAGGGAAGGATTATAGCACCAGAGCCCAAGGTATACAATTTCAATGCTCTTATCTAATCAATAAATGAAGTTTAAGATCCCATTTACAATAGTATCCTAGGCCTGCACATAAATTTACAGACCCTGTCTTAGTCGAATCAATACAAAATAAGATAAGTGTAATTTTCTCTTTCACTACTATTTTTAGAAAAGATCAAATTGTAATTAAATTTCAAAAAATTTTAGCTTTAATTTGGAATATTATTTACTAATTTTCTCCTCCTTAGGCCATTTTATTATTTAAGAATTAAACACTAATTTTCCCAAAAATAATAAATCACTTTGAAACTTTTAAATGTTGAAACTTGAAATTTTCAATGTTGAAACATGAGCATGAATTAATATCATGTCCCCTATATTTTTAATAATTTTATATATAATTCCAATTTAACCTTTAACTATTTTTGAAACTTTTAATTATTTTGTATGTGCCCAAGCATATGTGTTATGTGTATGTGAATTTATACTCATGTAACTATAAGAATGATTGCATATGCATGTCATATGCATTGATAGTCTAAATATTAATAACCATATTATAATTATGAAAAATTTATACTATTATAGATTTAAAAGTTTTTACTCATAAGGGCTTTAATTCTCAATGTAAGCCCATTATGATGCCCCCATTTTGAAATGAGGGACATAGCTTGTAACTCACTTATCTCAAAATAAAACATGTAAAATTTGTGAAGGATATAATAATATATTATCATATAAACATTTTAATTGTATTAAATAATAATATTGACTATAAAATTAAATTATAAATGAAACATGTGTTAGATAAATGTAAATTTGAAGCACATAGGTAGAATGTGCATGATATGTATCATGGAAAAAGAGTAGAAGTAAAATCAATGTGTGATATAAATCATGAAACCATATTAATAATAAATTATCATGAAATTAATGTCATAAAATGTCATGAAATTTTCATGTAATGTCACACATAATTCCCAAAATCCAAAACTAAGAGACATGGGCATGTTGCACAAACAAACAAGACTAAGGTGCACACTCAAATGGAATGATGATGATGTACAAAAAAGTACCTATATATGTTTCATGTATGATTCCAAGGGCCACACACAATAATAAAGTCCTAACTTAACATATAATAATGCAATATCTTGAAAAGAAATGTAAATCTAATGAGACTATTCTGTATAAACCATATGTATCAATGCCATTGTTAGAAAATAGTAAATCCATGTAAAAAATTGTAAAGTATGAGTGATTAGAAACATAATTTTATTATATATAAATAAATATGGTAGATTGGTTGTGGATTTTTTTTTTAAATGTTTATGGATAAAAAAGAGATTCCACTTGCTTAGCAAGGTTATTAGGTAAAAATGGAAAACTGACATCAGAAAACCATGTAATAGTATGTTCTGTATCACACTGACATACATCATGAAAATTAGTGTGTTTATGAAAATTTATATATTATATAAAATTATAATTAAATAAATAACATATTAAAATATTTAAACTTAGAAACATAATAACATGTTTGGTAGGTCTTGATTTTAAATTTTTTGAACTTTTTTTTTAAATTTAAATTATATATATAATTTTTTTTGATTTTTTGAAATATATTTAATAATATTAATATATTTTAAAATTAAAAATAATAAATTATTATAAAATATAATAAATTATATTTATGCAAATAATTCAAAATAAAGTGCTAAAGCATACTGTGGAAAGAAGGCAAACAATGTGACCTTGATGTATGTGTAAACAAGTTATATAAATGTATAAAAAATGATTGACATAGATAAGAATGTAAATTAACCCCAATTATAAATTATATATGTGTTCTCATGGAGTATATATATGTGATCATTTAATTTCAAAGGAAACCATTAGATGATATGTATGCCATGGTAAAAAAATGAATTATTGTGGAGAATGTGCATTGAAAGCATTATAAGATAAATATATTGGATTATTTAAATCAATTTGAAAATGAATAGATAAAGTTCCTAAATTTAATATAAATCAAATGGATATAATAAATATTATAATTTATAATAGAATAACTATAAATAAGGTATAAGTAAAGAATCTATGTATAAAGGAAAATACAAGTAATTAACCAATAACTCTATTATAGGAACATTCCCATGGAGTTACCACATATAGGTTATATACACCTTAATTTTCTGATAATCAAACAATTCAAATATTATTCTATGGTGTGTATATATTTTATACATTATAATGTATCATATTTTTTTTATGATGCATATTAGTCATAACTAGACTAGATGCCATTGCTAGAATATGTCTTGTTTTGTGCTCTTGTAGTATAACTACATTCCCTTTTTTAATGGTGATAATTGAAATATATTGATGAAATATTATATAGTTATAATTCACACTAAGTTTATATTCTATTAATATTTTCCATTATCTTTCAAGGATTGCATTTTTATTTATCTAAATTAGGATCAATTTGAAATAATGTTGAACAAGATTTATGACCAAGAGTGATTTTGTAATGTTATAGATATTATGAAATGCTTTGGTTTTGTATCTTTGTTAAGGTGTTTTGTATAATAACCAAGATATGTGAGAAGATCTAGGCTGAATATATTCTATTCATGTAAGTGAGTAACCATAACATTAGTGCATTGCTTACCATCCATATGTGGTTTAATAATAAGTAGTTATAGATAGGAAGAATGTTTATTTACTTGGAAGTTGTTTTATTAATAAATAATTTTTTTAAAATAATTAGATATTTATTAGGTATATTTACCTATAAATTTTTATATATTTGAGTCTTTGATTACTCATTTTACACCTTTTCCTTAAGAGATGTGATCTTTGTTTTAAGAGAAGTGTTTCAGTCAACTAATTGTGATATACCATGTGATATAGTATTGAAGTTGTTTGAGGTATTTTGTAGATATTTTTAAATTTAATTGAGTGTTTTCCATTATATTTTATATAATAAATATCTATATATTCACCCACTAAAATAGATGTGAATAAAGAATGAGATAAGTATGGATCTTCATAAATGGTATTGAAATTTAACTTTCATTGTTTATCATCTATTAATTCTTGTGTATATTCATCATCACTAATATAATAGTCCTCTATTTTAAAATAAGAATATTTTTAATTACAAATAATTATAGATACTTAATAGGGTATAATATTTTTGTAGGAATTATTGCTTGTTTCTATTCTTTGATAGGCTCTTCTGTTTGTGTATAAATTTACACTTTTTACATAGTTTTATTGATAAGAGATTCTATTTTATTTGTAATTTGAGTAACCTATGGGGTAAAATTTACACTAATGTATTCACCTAACTCATAAGTATGCATTTATGCCACTGGAATTGGTTGTTCAAGTGGTATGATAAAGACCTTATCAGATTATGATTATGAAAATTTACAATATCAAAAAGCTGCATATAACCTCCACCAAATGAATCCATGTATGACACAAGAGTATATTATATTGTAAGTGAATTATTACAACTTAAAAAATAATAAATACCAGTTTAAGTCATAGTCGTATATCTAAATTAATAATTCATAGTATTTATTTTGGAGTACTATCAAATCCATATACAGTTATATCATATTTTTGAATATTATCCTCATATAATCAAATTTTATGTATGAATTCATAGTTATATATATTTATCCTTGAACCATTATCAAATAATGGATGCTTTACTAGGTTTCCATGTATTTGAATTTGAATGAATCATGAAATATTTTTATCAGTGATATTCTTGGGAGGTATATCTTCCTTATCAAAATTATTAGTATTTTAAATTTACTATAATATATTAATTATAAAATCAAATGAATATGGTTGTGTATTCACAAGAAGAGTGGTATCTTATAACACTACGTATAAGATATCCTTATAAACTAGTCCTTTATTTAATAACTTACCTTCAAGAAGGTGGAAGAGGTAGATGAATAACATTGTGATTATTAGGATTGGTTGGGGACATGAAGGTGGAAACCCTCTTCTAGTTTGAACAACATGGATGTGATAATATAATATGATCCTTAGATGAATAATGGGAATATATCTATGAATAAAAGCAGGTTGAGGGTAAGGATGAAAAAAAAAGGTTATGCACATGATATTTGGCATCTGATTATGATAGGGAGAAAATTATTTTGCATATTATAAAAATTGGTATTAGAAACATATATGATCATAGGAGATGGCCTAGGTTGACTTTATGCACAAGAGGTAGACTCTTATTTGTATACAAGGCTTATTATCTCAATATTATGTGAAATGTTCATGTATTCTTGCTCTCATGTAATATTAGTTTTGAAAAAAAATATTTTGATGATGGTGTAGTATAGGATTTGATATTTAAAAAATATGAATTGAAAAGTGCATGAGTATCTAAATTATACATCTTATCTTCATGATTAGATTTAAATTTTATCTGTACGATGACATAATGGATAACACGTTAAAGGGGAATAAAAATATGTAAGAATTATTTTCATAATTATATTTAACATATGAAATAAACCCTCATTAATTAATCCCATTATGAATATAATACAAACAAAAAATCAAGGTATAAAAGGTGATCTAGGCAAGGTTTTGAATGATCATATGGGATATTCAATATACTTGTTTGTTCAAAGATTATTGTCAACCCAATACTTTAGAGCACTAATTACAAATGATAACCATGCCTATACAACACTATCACTTATTAGAGGGTAAAATGAGACTAACTTCCTTCTTTGATATGATCCTCTCAAGTGCACTAGAAATAAAATGGCTAAAGAAGTTTCTTATGGTGTAAATAAGGGGCCCTAAGCATTTCCAATATATTATGAGGTACATGTAAACTACAAATCATGTATATTAATATATAATGCCAAAGTGTTGGGAGAATATCCCTTAATTCATGGTGATAATAAACCAGGTCAATGTTTAGGTAAAAGTGATAAATCTTTATGTATTTTTATAACTCTTAGAACATAGTTTATAAAAATAAGCAACAAATAATAAAAAATAAAGAGAAGAATAGTTAAAATATTATTTTATATAGATATTAAAAAAATAAAATTCAAGGTCAAATTATAAATTCAATGTTAGATTTTTTTTATTATGTTTAGCTAGGAAAAGGGTCCCAGACCCATACAAACAATAGATTAGCTCAAAATTACAACAAAACAAAACCCTAGTAATAACCCTTTAAGGGCCAAGGTACCACCCAAGAAATTATCAACTAGCCATTTGAAAAAACAAACCCAAAACAAACCCCCCATGATGACAATATGAAAATTAATCTCCTTGATAATAACCCCAAAGAGCTAGGGAGCTAAGACCAAAAAACATAGTAACATAATATGTGGCATAGTAGAATTGTAACTGTCCATCCATATAATAACCAAAATACTAGGATCATTAGAAAAAAATAGTCGTAACATAGTAAGAACATAGCTTCAATAAAAAACCAAATAGTAAAACTAAAACATAGGAGTATTCCAGTCATTTTGCAATTTCATCCAAACCTCCTCCCAAGAAGTGGAATTTATTTCAATCTTTTGCCTTTTGTCTTTTTCATAGCCTTCATCCTGTAGATGTTTCCATTTCTCCAACTGGGTCTTAATTTTACTCATCACATTAGTGGTGTTAGTCATAATCACATTAGAGAATTTAGCTAGATATTTAAGGCCTTTCTCCAAATTCCCAATTCTACTTTGAAATATTTGACACATTTCAAACATGTTACTCCAACTCTCTTGGTAGGTGGAACAGTTAATCCTGTTGTTAAAAAATTCTTCCATTTTGAGAAGTTTGTGTGACAAATCCTAAAGATCAGGGTTAGTATGATGACTAATACATTTTTTAGAATTATTAAACTTATTTTCAAAAATCCCAATGTCTATATGAATATCTTCAAAATATTTTTCCTAGAAAGGATTTCCCCCAAATTCCTCATTCTCATGAAATTGATTATGCTCATCAATCTTAAACTCCCTTTCCTCACCCTATTCATTACCCTAGTTTTGTTCCTCATAACCCTCATAGTGAGTTTCTTGATCCTTTTTAGCCTGTAAGATTTGACCCACTTCATCAAAATCTCTATATTTTCCTCAGATGGGGAATTAGAAGTAAGTTCCTTAATTAAAACATCATTTGTATGTATATGTTTATTTTTGGTACTAATAGTCTTTTACAAATTAGTCTTAGCTAATCTTGCCAATATCCTCTCATAAGGAACATTAGCCTTCCTAGGGTTCTCTTTATTGTCAACAAACTTAATAGGTAGATTTACTTTCACTACATCAGATTTGATGGTGACAAATTTAGGTTTTTTACTAGTAGGGGATTGCACAGACTACTCTTTTAGGGACAATAAAATATTCTCCAAATAATAAATAACCTCATTCATAGTATTTTGGATAGATGGATTGAAGGTGTGATTAGTATAGGGTTAGAACCGAGGTCTTTTCCTTTATAGGTGTGAGGAACTTTCTTTTTAGTCTCCTTAACTTTCTAGGAGCTATTATATTTACTAGCAAAAATGCCACTAGTAGTGTTTGCAACTTTAGTCTTTCCTTTATGTAACCTAATTTTATCAAGCACATCCATACATTTTTCCCATGGAATATGATGTTTTAGCATAACATTGAATGCATATGAAACCAACATTAATCCTGGGGAAGAGGTTGATTATCTCCCTTTTTAATTTTTCTTTGAAGAGAAGATAGAACAAAATAAAATTCAATGTTATATAATGCTTCAATTTTAGATGTTATCGAAGGTGACATATACATTTATTCATTGTTAAACTAAATCCAAGGCTAAATAAGATTGACTCATGGTGTCATATTTATATCTAAGGTCAAAGGTTATTTATATCAGTGTCAAGAATTTAAATAAATTTTGCATGAATTCTTAGGACAAAAATCAATCAAAAAATAAGTAGTGTTATAAGAAATTGTGCATTCAAAAGAATGTTTAATGGTTATTTTGATTTAACAATGAAATTTAATAAACACTAAATGATTTAAATACTAATTTATATTACATTATATATATATATATATACATACATACATATATATATACATACATACATACACACACACACACACACACATATATATATACATATATACATACATATAGATATACATATATACATACATATATATATATATATATATATATATATATATATATACATACATATATATACATATACATATATATATACATATATATATACAGATATATATATATATATACATATATATATATATATATATACACATATATATATATACATATATATATATACATATATATATACATACATATATATACATATATATATACATACATATATATATATATATATATATATAACCTAAACATAAAAAAGAGTAAATAAATAACTAAAATGAGATATAAATAGTAACTTGCAATAGAATATGCAAACCTAACTATATTTAACTTATATTGACTATGCAAGTAAATCCCTAATATGAAATAGATTGAAAGGAACTCTAGACTATGTCATGCCTAAGAAAATTATGAAATTCACTAAGTTATAGCTCTGATAGGGTTGATAGTGGTGTACTGTGACTATATCTATGTTTAATTTTTAGGTTATTTTACTACACATATACCTAAGCCTATCAGATGTGGTTAATTGGTTGTTTGTGGGTGATGAGTTTCCATGTAAAAGTTCCTAAAATATTAGTACCCTATTTTATGTACATAACCTGAATGTATATTAAATGATAAAGGTGTAAATTGGGTAAGGTGAATATCTAAGTTACTTAGAAAATCCCACATAATTTGAGTTTTTCCCACATAGCCCAAAATGTCCTCAAGGTGATATAGTTTTCCCTCATTGAGTGAGTGTGTTAAAATTTATATTTTTGATATATGGATGCAACTATTAAATTGAATTGATGATTGAGAATGAATGAAATTCAATTTTCTTAAAATATATTTATACTTGGAGTATGATTATTAGAATAAATTAGAACTTGAATTGGAAATACAAGTACCCTTTTGCTCAACATGTAGTAGAATTACCAAGTGATTACTATATGTGTATTGAATTGACTTGATGTGTTTATATATAAATATATATTAAATATTTTTTTTAACCAAATTTTCTAAAAAAGTGTGAGGGATAATATTAAGCATATAAAAATTTAAAAGTTTCTATTGGAGCACATGAGATAAGGCTACACTAGTGGATAAGGGCAGACTATGACCCTATCCAACCTAGTGCAATTGTATCCTATAAGGGTAGAGAATGTTAGATTTTGGATAAAATGAATATATAAAAAAACTATTAATGTCTAAATATTTTTTTTATTGGTTTATATATTTTCATCATAATAGTGAAGTATCTCATAGAGATTGTGAGTTAATGGAATTATGAATAGGCCAAACAAGGTAAGGATGCCAAGATTAAACATTGTTAATCACTTAATTATTATATTTATGTGTATAAATTATGTGATATATGTTTTATTAATATATAAATAATGTGATAAAATATGTGGTAAAAGGAATAAATATGAAATAGATAAAAATTAAATCTTAAGTAAAATAGAAAAATCAACAAACAAAAGATGTGAAAAAATAAAATGGGTAAATGAATTTAAAACATATAAAATGTAAGTAAGATTCAAATATTAAGGAAAAAATATAATATCTATAGATAATTTTAATAATTTTTTTAATCATATTTATATAAAATCAAAATCAAAATAAAAAATGAAAAATAAATTGTAAATAGAGACTTCTAGCATAAAAAAATGAGAAAGATAATCAAACAAAGATACCCGACGGAGGAAAAAAAGACTCAAACAAGTGAAAAATTAGAACTCAATGATTTTGATAAAGTAATGTGTATGAAAACACAACCATTTAAATATATGGCTATGATTGTGTAAATGGTATGGAAATTAATAGTGTCACTAAAGAAGCCATACTAATCCATAAAGTGTCTAACACAAGTACTGGTAAGAGAAGGTATCCAAAAATAAGGGGAATCACAACTAATGCCAATAAAAAAAATTATAATATGTGAAAATTAACTTGAAGTTGATACAAAACCAAGGCTAAATGTAAATCATCCCAAAAGAGGAGGAAGATAAAATTACATAAATTAAAACCCAAAGGTGATACCAAATATCAACAAGTGAAAATAAAGACAAATATAATCCCTCCCAAAATATGAAGTAGATAAAAAATACCAAATATCCTAAAAGAAAAAAAAAATCAACTCTTAAATGTGATTAAAAAGGAAATAATATGCTAAAAATAAAGTGCTAAAAAAGTAGATCATGATACAAGAAATTTATAAGTAGTGAGCATCACATATGTTAAATATTATATTATGAGATCAAATCATGTAAACACGTGAAATAAACGATATGAAAAAATGAAATATATACTCATAAATGAAGTTAAATATATCAACACACAATCAATAACATATTTCAAGTATCACTATAACTAATATCTAATTTGAAACATAGTCTCTTCGACCTTATTTTAGAATCATGCAAGGGTTGCCTTATAAATGAGCTCCAAATAAAAATTAGGCATTCTAGAAGGAGGACATAAAACCTCCTAATTAAATTAAATTATGCAAGGAAGATGTAATACCACTTGGAATTGAATCAAATCTACATCCTTTTGTATAAGTGACAATTCAAGCTATAGGGGAGGATATTAAATTTATAGGAATTGTTCATGTGCTTCTATTACGAATGTAGGATGTTTTAAACAATAGGGATTACATGAAAAGTCTCCAAATTGGTTAGTTCACACAAAATGATGAATATTACCAAAAAAAAGGTTGAAGGATTTTTATCATGATTTTTTTCCATATAATTTCAACAAAAAAAATTATATACATGTATTTATTTACAAATTATTCTTGATGACTACCCAATAGTTTCTAGCACAATGCTAAAAGGCCTAAAAGCAAGAAAAGAATATGATCATGCCACCAAAGTAATTCTAGGTATTAATCCACCAAATATAATACCAAATGAGTATTCATATTCCCATAAAACTAAAATTAAAAATATGATACATGAGATACTATAGGTAAATATGATCTGACATAGCCAAAGTGAATATTCATCCCTATTGTTCCTGGTGAAAAAAAATGATGGCACTTGTAGGATGTGGCCTAACTACACCATCATATATAAGTTACCTATTATATTAATTGATGATTTTTTATATGAATTACATTATGTTTTTTATTTTACCAATTTAGATATTCATTTTGGGTATCATCAAATTCATATTAGAGATGAGGATATCTCTAAGAAATATTTTAAAACTCATGAAGGCCATTATGAGTTTATGGTCATGTATTTTGGTCGCAAAAATGCACCATCCAAATTTCATAATTTGATTATTATTTTTAGAAAAAATTTAATGAAGTTTGTGTTGGTAGTTTTTGATGACATCCTAATTAAAAACAAAACACGGTAATAACATTTGAAGCATGTAAAATAGGTATTGTTAGTTCTAGAATAACTTGAACTTTATGCAAAAAATTCCAAAAATATTTTTAGATTTCATGAAGTGGAGTAATTGGGTCTTATTTTTTCAAATTAATGAATCAAATTCCATCCAAATAATATCCATTATGTGATGGAGTGGTAGGTGTCAAAGACCCTCAAGAACCTTTGTAGATGTTTAGGGATAGCATGATACTATTGTAGATTTTTTAAAAATTATATAAAGATAAAAATTCCACTCACAAACTTTTTGAATAAATATTCCTTTCATTTTACTAAACCAACTACCAAGGCATATAAGAATCTTAAATAGGTCATGTTCACCACTCTATTTTTTCCCACCCCTACTTTTTCTAAAACATTTGTTATTAAATGAGATGCATTAGGATATGGCATGGGGGTAGTACTCATGAAATAAGGAATACCCATTACATTCTAAATACATCAAATCAAGGGAATAAAGTTGAAGGAAATCTATGATAATTAGATGATGTTTAATCTTCATGTAATCAAGAAATCAAGACCTTATCTTATGGGTAGACACTTTCAATTAAAAATTGATCATGATAGCCTACAATAATTTTTGGAATAACAATTTTAATCAGAATAACAATAAAAATGGGTGACTAAATTATTGAAATATGATTTTGAAATATTATATAATAAAGTATTAAATAATGTGGTAGTAGATACACTTTTCAAGAAGGATGAATTCATTGAGGCATTGTTATGTACAATGACCATTTGGCAAATGAATTTTTTAGTAGTAAAATCAGAATGGGAAAATGATAGGGATATATTTTCCTGATTCAAAATATTCAACATGGTTTGGTTGTTTCTAGTTGAGAATAAATGGAACACATTATGGTATAAAGATAAATTATACCTATATAAGGAATTTATCCTCAAACACAAGATCATTCAAGGGATTCACCCATCTCTAATAGGGTGTCACTCATGATTTTTGAGGACATAAAATCTAATCAAGAAATATTTATTTATGGAAGGACTCAATGGGGATATATATAGTTTTTTTTAGAAAGCATGGCTTTTCAATAGAATATAGGAGAAATAATTAAGACACCAAGTGTTTTGTATCCATTATCCATTCCTAGCTAATAAGGGGAGGAAGCTTCCATGGATTTTATTACATAGTTACCAAGGTAATATGGTAAAACTTTAATCATGATAGTTTTGGATAGGCTCAAAAAATATGATCATTTTTATTCCTTATCATAGTCATTTGTATCCAGTTTAATATTTGTTTCTTTTCTTAATACAATTCAAAAGCTACTTGGTACCCCCAAGATCATTTTAAGTGATCATGATCCTATCTTCATAGTAAATTTTTTCCTAATTTATTTGCATGTTTGGGTACTCATTTGGCTCATATATCATATTATAATCATAAATATGATTTAAAAATAGATGTCAAAAAATACCTAGAAAGGTATCTCTATTATTTTGCATTAGATAAACAAGAACATTGGGTCCATTATCTACCACTAGTAGAATGGTGTTATAAAAACTCCTTCCATGCCTCTTCTAAAATGTATCCATTTACAAAAAATTATGGATATCATACTCATCCATCACTTAAGCTTTGAAGGTGAAACCCAAGGTTCAAGTTATTGAGGAACACATTCAACATCAACATGTACTTCTATCTAGTTTAAGGGATAATTTAGCAATGACAAATAATAGAATGAAGAAACAAGCTTATCCTCATAGTACTAATATTCATTTTGATATTAGTGATTGGGACTTTGTTAAATTTAAACCAAATAATTATATGCATTTGAATAAATAGAAAAATTATATAAAATATCCTAAGTATTATTTCCCTTATCAAAACATACAGAAAATTGTAGTGTGTCATACAAGGTAGAACTAATGTAATCCACTCATATATATCCTTTATTTCATGTAAATTTATTGAACAAGGTCATTGGAAAAAGAGTTTTTACAAATATGGATTGACCTAAAATTGATGAAGATATTAGAGTCATTCTAGAAACTAAGGATATCCTTCACATACATATAAAATGGTTATGAAAATGAGAGATTAAGTAGTATTTTATCAAGTGAAAGAGTCTTAATAATGAATATGAAACATGGGAGGATGAAACTTTCCTACAAAAACATCTATATTTGATTCAACATTGTTTTTAATGAGAGGGGAATGCTACGCCCTTATTCTATTTTTCATATAGGGATATATGGGGCCAAATTGTGGCTTACATACCTCTTATATTATCTTATTATGTTTAACTATGTTATTAATATGTTTATAATATGAAATAAACATGGATAAGCAAAGTATGTATAAGAGGTGATGGTTAATATTTTATCATAATATTGAAAATTATAGTTTTATTGGATTTTTGTGGAGGTTTTTTCCTAAAAGTAGATTAGTCATAATTATCAAGTATTATTCCTATTTTACAATTATTTTTATGGATTTTAATATTCTACTTTTAATTTTGTGATATAGTATTCCATTATTATCAAACATATAAGTAATTTTATTACATATTTAAGAAATACATGCACTATGGAAGGTACCACATGTAGTTTATAAATACAATGTCATTCAAAAATCATATCAAAGACTCACATATGTGGTATAACTAAAAATATTTTAGTCACATGTGTTGGAAAAACCTATAAAAGTAAATCATTATCACCAAAAACTTGTTGTCTTTCCATAAAATGATTTTACTATTCTAGTTGAATGAAACAAAACATCATGTGTATATCCAAAATGTATGAGTGATTTTATAGTACATATATTTTATATATAACTATTATCAACCATAATGTTGTATATAGGATAATGATCATTATGTGCCCTGATAAGTAAGGAATGAAGATCTAAGTCATCATAAAAAATATCATTGTCATAAAATTAAATATAATTCATTTGAACCATAAGAGGTATCATGTTGAAAATTTTACCAATAATACAATATAATTGGGGCCCATAATTTGGTGTATTAGGATGTGCATGATATTCCATTTTCACTTACCATGTTTCCTTACAATGACTTTTAATGGATTGTTGAATATATTTTTATCTTGATGATCATTGGGTTGTGATCCAAAATATTTTGGAGAATCCTCAAAGGTGATTATCTCATTATCAATAATATATTGTATCTTATGCTTCATTTAAAAAAATTCTTCATAAAATTCCCTAAACATTGGTGATAATCACAATCATCATTGGAATCATATCTTTCTGGTAGAGGTTAAATCATATTCACCACCATATGAAGATGGATAGTTATGAAATGACACTCCAAAATCTTTAAAAGTAGTGAGGCTAGAGACTCAAGTAATCATGTAAATTATAACTTAGGTGCATTCAATAAGATAAGTCAATTAGGTTTTTATGACATTGTATTAACCATATTAGTTGTTTCCTTTTTATTCTCAGTAGGATTGGCCTTATAAATTGTGTTGATATGAAATGTAGTACTAGATGTAGTTTGTGTGTTTTATACATACTTAAGTGCATTCAATGAAATAAGTTTCATTTCTCTATCTTTAACAATATGACATAAGTCAACAAAAGATTTTTTTTAATAAAAATAATTGACTCATGTAATGGATAAAAAAATTGTTTAAATATATCTAAAAGCTCTTTATCTACCATTGGATTTGTCATTTTGGCCAGCATTATCTTATACCTCAAGATAAATTCATTAATAATCACATTGGTCCCTTGATTTATCTTTGAAATTTATGCATATGACATATTTTTAACAATTATTATTGAAAATTATGCTAAAAATGATCAACTAAAGGCATGAATGATCCTATGGATTTTATTAGTAAATCATAATACTATCTTAAAGAATAGTCTTTAAAATTTCTTGGAAATAATTTACTCAAAATTTTATCATTTAAAGAATAATCAAGGAATTTTAAATATAAATATTTAAGATGTTTTTTTATGATCACTCTTGACATCATAGAGTGTGAACTTGGGTGAAATAAAACCAATTAAAAAAGGGGGAAAATATCTCAGGTGCTACAAGATTATGAAATACATCTTGTGGATCAATAAAATGATTTGATTTCACATAATTTTACTCACTTTTGGTAACCTTATCTTTTAAATATTTAACTTGTAAAAGAGTGTGCATTGTATATCTATTGTGATTTTTTATTTAAATATTGATAAACCACCAAGGGTAATTAAAACATCACTTGTATTGATGTAGGTATTGAAACTGGTATTTGATTTCAAGTATTAATTGTTCCCATGGAGGATGTAGCAATAGTTATTTGCTATTTAAAGAATAATGGTTTGAAAACATATCCCGTGCACCCCCAATATATGTAGTATGTAATGTTTTTATTGAGGGGGAGAGATTGGAATGGATGTATGATATGAATGTCTAGTAGTATAAATATTTATATCAAAAGAGAGAAATGGTTGTTCACTAATACCTTTTGATTTTTTTAGAATCCAATGTAGTATAAAGGACATTATGGAGATATTTAGGATTTTCATGAATGTGATATCAAAATAATGAAATATATTTAACCTACTCTTGATATACTTGTCCATGCTCATTGTTTTCATATGTTTCATTATCCTCATGATCTCATTCATCTTCTATAAGATTTCTTTCATTTTTTTTACAAATTTTAATTATTATCACTTTAATTATTAGAAATAGGGAAAAAATTGACTTCTCCTATGATTGGTATAGAAATAAGGAATAATAGGTTAACTTTGAAGACTTGAAAGGTGCTTTTTCAAGATGTTTTATTTGTAAGATCTTGAATATGAATTTATTTGTATGTGATGATAATAAATGGTATTTTACTTGTATTTATTCAACACCTTTTTAAAATATTCCCACTGTAGGGTTAGTTAAGCTTATTAGGTTGACCCATACAATAACCTCATTATCAATCAAATACATTCTAAAAACTCCAAATAATCCATCAATATTAATTTTATATTTCCAACCTATTTGTATTTTTTTATTATTTATTCTAATCAATCAAAGTTTAGATATTTAAACTTGTGAACTTATGATCAAAATAGGCAACCATTGTATATTTCCTACTAGGATCCTTTTTTCCAATCCATTTCCCATCACAACTTTGGGACAGACTTATTAGATATGATAGTACATTGAGTTGAAAGAAAATTTTTAAACAAGTTCACCCCTCTTGGTGACATGATTTTACAAATAACAATCAAGGGGTATTGGTTTTGACCTAACACTTCACATTCGCTAGAATCCATGGATACCTTTGTAGTGTTTTTAGGTTAATATGAATTTTATATGGGGGTGGGTTTAACTTTTATAATGTTAGTAAAAATTTATGTTGATCATGTGTATGGGTTGAGAAAGAAGATAAGTGGATTTTATACCCTACCATGCAACAACTGTGATACCACCTTCAATTTAAAAAAAAAAAAACTATCACCTCCTTAATAATACCCAATAACATAGCTAAAATTATATATCTATGTAGATAAGTAAGAATTGATCTATTGTGTTTGTTTGAAAAGTGGCTCAAAAGTATGAAAATTCACAAAAAATTACCTCATGGTCCATAGATTTATTTTGAGGAATATAAATACCAAAGTGAATATTTAACTCATTCTCATCCCATATACACCACAACTTAGAGGTTGAAAATATTTTGAAGTAAAATACTCCCTATGATGAACCTTAAGAGACATTATATGATAAAAATGATCAATTAAAACCATCTTCAAGATAATTCTAGCATATAATAATTGACTAGATACTATAGGATGCAATGAGGAAAACATTAAATATTTGTGGAGGTTTAGAGTGGAGTTTTCTGAAATGAAGCATGCATTTTTAATCTCTCAAAGAATAAATAATTCAAACAAATCTATGATAAATTAGACTCTGTTTCAAAGGAAGATTCATAGGATGAAGTGTTGGAGCCCAATACTAGTAGGTGTAAATGTACATATGACTCTGAAAGTACAATATAACTTCCCAAATTAAATGAATCTAATTTAAAGGTATATTTCCTAAGGAAATAATAATAACATAAAAATAGGGTAATCCAAAGGTGTATTAGGAGGACATGGGAAATATATTTAATTAACCCTTATTAAAATGGTTTTTAATGATCCACAAAACAAATATAAGATTAAAATCAAACTAAAATTATTGCATACCATCGTTAAATTCTAACAAAATAATTTTGATGAACTCCTAACTAATATTTATTATCCTATAAGGTAAATATCAACAAATCAATTAGACATTAAAAATAATACATACTTAAAGAGAAAAGTAAAAAATAATACTCCACCTAAAAAGGATAGCATAACTCAATGAGTACCACTAGATCCTAGAAGGTGGACCATACAAATAATAAATCTCTTTTCCTACTAGTGGGAGAGGCAATAATGGTGATAAAGATCACAATGAAAAAAACAAAGGAAAGATAAATAAATGGATTCCATTAGAGTATAATTTAAAAAAATGGAAAAGGAGGGAAAATATTTGAAAAGTTGGGAAACAAATGATGTTGTAAACATTCATATATGTACACCTACAAATACAAATATTACAAATGTTAATGTTTCTCTAGTAAGTTTTAATTTTTATATTAATGCTTCCAATGTCAGTGTTTCCATTTCCGTTTACCTATATTATCAATTTTTATATTTTATACTTCTCTATTTTATCTAAAATGGAATTAATGTGGTGATTAATTCTTAATAAGATAAATGTAATATAGTAATGTGGGGTGTTTCAACTATACTTTTTTTCAACCACCTAATAATAAGTGACTAAAATAGATAAATAAAAATAGAGATGAAAAAGTTTAAACTATGTAAAAGAGAGATTAACTTATCTTTTTGATTCACCAATCTACTATACTGATAAAAATACTTAAGGAACATATAGAGTGAAAAAATCAAAAACATCCTAGAAGTTGTGCCTAAGTACCCTCAAGGATAAAAATTCACAAAAGATGACATATATTATCACTACTATCCCTATGTATCAATTTTGTATTTTTTGTATTAAATTTTAACTTTCAGCATAATTCAGTGAAATAGTGAAAATTAGGTCTTATTTCACTATTTATGTATTTAAAAAGTGTGAAAAGAGTTATATGTGCCTTTTTGAAGAGGAAACCCCTCATTTTGTGCCAAAAATAGATTTAAAAAATATGGAGTAAAACGGGGTTAACATTTAGAGTTGTGTTAGACCTAAACACCCCACTATGATGAGTGCTACCTACATACCAATACTTTTAAGAGTGATCAAACCTATATGAAGTTCTCCAACCTAAGTGATTTTTGTAATTATGCTCCTTTGAGTATATGAATGCATCTAGATTTCTCTTTAAAAATTGATCATGATTATATATAGATGCATAAAACTAAATTTAGATTTGGTTCATGATTGTGTGAAGTGTTTGGACATTGATTCAGGAATAATATGGAAATTATTCTTAATGTGCACTTTTATAAATAAATATATGCAGTGGGATTTCCAAGATGTGTTTAAATGTTGAAATGAGTGAATTAAATGTTAGTATATAGTGGTTCAATATGGATAAAGACCTATTATTAAATTTAAAAACCTAAAGGCTAACCCTAGGGGTGATTACCTTTAAGTAATACAATTATTTGAGGGGAGGAAAATTAAAACTTATAGGGAAAATAATATTAGGAATTCATGATACACAGGAACACAATTAAAAAAAGAATGGAACTATGTTAGAAATTTTATAAAACCTCAATGTTTTAGGCCATAATGCTTTCTTTATGACCACTATTAAAGGTAATACTAATTCTCAAGAAAAAAAACATTAAGGTGTCTTTATCTCATCCCATCACAATCTTGATGATGGGTTATTATAGAATAAAATAAGGTCATAAGAAGATGTGTTGGTTTACTATGGAAGGACATGATAAGATATTTTATAAAATAATGATTCTAAAGTCAAAGTTTTGATCAAATTTTAAGGATGGTCTAGTTGGTGAATTGGTGAAGAATGAAGATGTTGGTTCTGAGGATCTACAAGTAGAGAATGGAGGTTTCTAAGCATATGATCACGGATGACCTAATTCATTGAGATTACTTATTGAAGATGCCATGATCTAAGTTAATCATTGACTAAGAGGAGATAACTTAATTAGCTTAAATGGCTTAAAAAATATTGACATGATGACTTGATCAAACTAAGTCATGTATTTTGATAAGGTATTGAATATGCATGCATGATCAAAGAGAGATTGTGAGTTCTATATGTAGATAGGTCCAAGGATTAAAAAAATCCCAATTTTAAATTTGTGTATGTAAAATAATAAATGACTTAGGATGGAGCATAATGTTATGGGGAGATTTCTAATCTCTATGATCAATTTATTAGGTTTAAGGATTAGAGAAGTCCAAATTCATATTGGTGCATATCAAAGGGGGAGTAATTAATTCATATGATTGAAAGTATGTAAGCATCATAAGTATATTAAATACATTTGAATGAATACATGATGTTAATTAATGATTGTTGGCATGTTTAGGAAGAGACCCTTTGTCATTAATGTCAAAGGGGAGAAATATCAAAATGAAGAAGTTTAAATGAGTAAGAATTCATTCTGAGGGTGTTTTTCATCAATGACAAAGGGAGAGATTATTAATAATGGTCATTGATTTTAGGTTATCGTTGATGTCAAAGATAGCATGAGATACTAGTGAAGTAATGACAAAGAAGTTGTGTTTGATATATTGGAGAATATATGGCACATTTGTGAGTCTGTAAGGATAAAGAAGAAGTTGTGAGGCACCTATATATGTCTTGGGTAAGTTTTTGATGTGTCACTTGATCATTTGGAAAGAGAAACTTGCATCTTATAGCTTAAGAAAATCTAGACCATCATTATACATCATGCATATATGAATGAACTAGCAATTTTGTGCATTTAATGGAAGCACTCAAAAAGTCAATTGAGGTTAAAGTTCTTCATCGAGATGTTATCTATAGTATTAAAAGAGTACCCTAAAGATTTGGAATCTTGAAGTTTTTTAAATATAAATTTATAAACCTTTAAAGTTAATCTTGTAGATTGTGATGGGCCAAATATTATCAAGTTTAACTACATTGAAGTCTAAGGTTAACTAGTCAGTAGATCCAATAATGAGTGTTCATTATCCAAATCTTGATCCAATAGTATGTGTGAAGACAAATTATCAAAGGTTTAGGAGATTAAATATGCTTGAAACATGTGTCTCAATATAATTTATATGATAGAATATTAATTATATGTGGATTTTCATACAAATAGAGATCAACAGTGTGTGTCAAGTCAAAGAGTCAAATGTGTAGAAGTCAAATAGAGATACCAAGTGACATAATCACGGGAGCTTTAGATTGAAGATCAATGGTGATCATTGCAAGGTAAATACTAGGCTACTCCTATGGAGATTGATGATGCATATTTTTTCAAATTCTCTAGGGAACATGATATGAGGTCCAAGTGTCTGATGTTTAATATTTACACAGTGACTGTTGGCATTTGAATTTAACAAAGGAAAAACTAGTGCTCAATATGTTGCTTATATCTTTTGATCTAAGATTAATTTCATGATAATGTAAAAAGCAAAGTTGAAGAGGACTTCAATATGCATATATAGAAGCTAGTTATAAGTTTTGATTGTTTGTACACTCAAATATATTGAGCTTAAAATTTGATTATGTATTTGACCATATTTTGTAAGTTACCAAAAATGGATAATTGAGTTGTTATTGATAGTATCTTGATGTTTCAAGATGAACTAACTATTGGAGATTATTTAAAAATCAATGAATAATATTTATGTGGATTTTGGAAGTTTAAATATGTTTGTTTAATGCACTAGTAGTTTGAGTGACCATCTTGTAGATACCTTTTGGTGAGCAATCTAAAATGGCTTGGTTCAAGGTATGAGGTTGAGTTCCAGGTGACATGGACCCATGAGGGAATGAGCAAGGGTTTATTAGAGATATTTTTTATTTTTTAAATCACTTTTAAATAATGAAGGTGGCCCTAGGATTTGAAGTTCTAATGTATTATTATGAAGGCCTAATTATTTTAGGTCTCACCAAGACCTAATGGTGGTTGGGGATAAAGAAATATTTACTGACTTATGAAGAGTATGTTTCTCACATGTAACATGTGTATGGATATATTTTAAGTGTGGTTCAAATACATCAATCATCTTGGTTGACTAATATGGGTTAGAAGAAGAAGAGTGGTACAAGTATAAGGTCTATTTAGACTAATTATGCTTATTATGTATGTGTGGATTCAAGTGAATGAGAGAACATTCAAAAAAAAGGTACAAGTCATTAAGGACAATTAGAGAGTGAATATGATTTTAATGTTTGTATTATAAAGTTGATATAGGAGGACACATAGGTCATTAGACCTAATGAGCATAGAAGAGGTAGTTTGATCAAGTTCTCCCTAGAGTTAGTTTGAGAGAGAAGAGTGTAAACAAAGGTGATCATCTCTAGTTGAAAAGTATTAATAGGTGTTCAAGGTGTTCTATTTAGGTAGTTAAGTGGGTGCTTAGTTTCTTAGGGTTTTGATTCCTCATTACAAGGTAAAATTTACTAAAGGTCTAGTTGTTATGGGTGTTCATCTAGAAATGGGAAGTAGATCCTTATGGGATTGGTGTGTAACTAAAGTAAGGGATGGGTGTTCCTTTATTAGTTGGTTTTGGACTAAATATTAGATCTTTTTAAATAAGATTATAGTCCATCTTATAGGGTTTAGTGGATTTTATCCCCCAAGAGGGTTTCCCACATATATGATATGTTCATGTGATGTATGCTTTAGATATATGTGATTTCATGTTTCTATTAATTGATCAACATGATGTAAGATGGATGTCTAAGAATTGGGAGCTAAATTGGATTATCTTACATCACTGATTCACCCCCCCTCTTAGTGATTGTACCTTTAACACATATTAGGCTCATACTTATAGCAAGGATATGAATACTTATCACAAACTCTATACTTAATATTTATACAAGTTAAGGATGACATCATTAAAATTTGTAGAGACTCCATTAAAAACATGAACCACAAGCATGCATGAACTTTACTTAGCATAATTGAATTTAAACTACAACATTATGTCAAATATACATCCCACTATCCATAAAAAAGGGTGTATAAATAAGACACATAATGTTTTAAGGCACAATATTAATCATTAATAAGAGCTTAAAAAATAGAGAGTATAGAGTTCATATTAGGATATATATCCTTTTCATATCACTAGATGACCTAGAGGCTCATAAACAATCTTGGGTGCTTAAAAATGGAGCCTTGATGGTATATATAATACTCCTAAGTATAATGGCTTGCATAACAATGTATATATATCATTCCCAATTTGCTAGAGCTTCAATACAATCTCTTTTTCCCTATGGTATCCTAGATTTAGATCCTTTTATATCTCTTGGGAACATCTCTACTAAGGTAAAATGTACATGTCAAGTGTTGAGATGGAACTTTGGTGATCATTTTCACTGGCTCCATGACTTCATAAATTAAAAACTATAGTCTCCACATATTTCCAAATCATTAAGGATTCCCAAAACATAGGGATATAGTTAACCACCTACTAGCTAGTGTACGGTATGCACTACAACCTCTAGTTGACACTAAAATGCCAAAATACCAATCATTACATAAAATGATTCCCTTGTGTCAATGTGGAATTCATGTTGGTGGGAATCCTATATTTAATTAGATAAGGGGCCCAAAATCACCCCTTATAAAAATTTAGTCCATCCTAAAACTAGGCTTTCAAGGTCTTATTGGCACAGAACTCAGGTGCACTCTCCTTAAGCTCAGTACTAAATTATTCAAATCCCTTAAAGGTGACCTTGATTTCTTCAATGATGTTATCCATTTTGGTGGATGTTTCACTAAGCACAAACACATCATTATTCTCCATCTCCTTATAAAAGTCTTCTACATTTTCCTTTGCCTTTTCCATACTCCTGTCAATTGTGCCTTAATCATAGGCCTTAGTCTATAGAGAATAAAAGAGTGATTCCTATTTCTAATCTTGATCCTTAATATAATTTCTAAGAACATTGATGATCTGCATGATCTATACCCACTTTGAACTACTCACTAAGTACACCTATGTCATCAGCTTCTCCTTGTCCTCTTTTGCTTACTTTAGGCATGCATCTATGACTGATGGTTGGTTTGATATGCTTAAGAAGATGGTATCTATTGTATCTATACCCTCATATATTTTTTAAAATAGGGATTTTACCTCTTTGATCTTACCATATAATTGATTATGTATCATGATTTAGGTATATTTTTATTCTTCTTCTTGTACCAACTCAAGTTTTAGCCTTGGGAGCATCTGATCCACTAGAACACAATTTTTTTTGACCTCTAAGAGGTTTGAAGTATTGACACCCATAATAAGGGATGGTTAAACCATATCTATAATCTCATAGAGATATTAAAAATTGAAAATGTGTTGGGATATTTATGTTAGATGTGTTGTTATTTATTTTAAGTGTCATTGTTGATGACAAAGTGGTCTAATAGGTTAGAGTGATGGAAGATGGTGTCTAATGTACTTGGAACAATGTGATACTTATAAGGGTGTGCATGGGTATCCTAGGTGGATGTTGTATGGATTAATGGAGATTTGTATGATGATTTTTGACTTGTTCCTGATGTTTTATATGCTCAAGTGTTGACTTAATGTGTCGTTCATGAGGTATATAGTTTAGTTTGTACTTTATAGGTTTGATCTTACATAATTACCTAAAGGTTATTGAGTGATTTGGATTATGTCACATGATATGGAGATTATTTTGATTTTAATATGAATTTTGGACATGTATAGGGTACTAAGAGGTTAGATATATGGTTTTTAAGAGGTGGAAAGTGATCTGCAAAACAATTTGGCCATTAGCCTAAATGGGCTTGTGAGGCCTTATGAAGGGTTAATGAGTGATTTTAGGGTTTTTGACCTTATATATACATGGGAGATAATTATATATGTGTTTTAAATATTATTAACCAACTTATATGTTATTATATGAGATATAAAGTAAAAAATGACTTTATGTGCTTTAGAGGGTTCTCGAATGGTGTATTTTAAGCTCAAGAGGAAAATTCTCACATTCATCAGCTCATGTAAAATTTTCATGTGGAGATAATTATTTTGGATAAGTTGATTAGGGTTATTAATAATTTTTTACAAGTATTATTTCATGTATTAAGGTCTTATTATTTATGAACAATTGCTAAGAAGGTAAGTAGGTTTTTATGTGTTAAAACCCTAGTCTTATACTTGATTGGAAATATTTTGATTGTAGGTGATAAAAAATATGGTGTATGGTGAATATGATGATTTAATGTTGTATATGAATCCTCTAGGATTTTTAGGATGTGTTTTATCAGTCTTGACTATTTGTAGGTCTCACAAAAAAAGTGCTTTTTATTAGTGTTTTTGATATTTTGAGAGATTTATGAAAGTAACCAAGAGAAAATATGGTAATGATATTAATATTATTACTCAATTAAAAAATTCATGTAAATTTTTAGTAATATTAATTTATCTTTTTCAAATTTCTAGTTCCTCAAAATTGCCTAGTCGATATGAAGGAAATGATGTCATGAGTGAAAAAGACTAGTCAGAGTGAGAAGTGAAATTGGAAAGCCTAATCAATGAGTATCAATGGGTATAGGCTCTTGGAAGTGATTTATGGTATTTTTTACCTATATAAATTAGATTATTATTATTCCTAGTCACTTGGAGATGATTTAATGGTTGACTCATAGTTGACAATGATGGTTTTGCTAGTAAAAGGAACTCAATTTAAATGTTTGAGTTTGTTTGTAGGGAATATGGTAAGATAAATTATTAATAAGGATTGGATAGTGTTGATTAATTATTTAGGATATTTTAAATTTATTTTTAGGGTTTTAGTAATCTCCTATTGGTCAAACATAGTCACACATGTGGAGCTCTACTTTGTTTGTGAGGTGTTTGTGATATGATCTCATGGTATGGTATAGAAAGCTTGTGTAGAGGATCATAAATGACCTTGGGAGACATAAATAATTCTTCCTAAAATGTTATAAATATATATGGCTGACCATAATGTATAGTTTTATTTATACAAGATGTTTTATGCCCTTTTTAGGAGGTGTGTATCAGGCTAGACAAGCAAGTGTTTGTGTTGATATTTTGAAGACCTTGTGTGAATGTTGTTGGGGGTATTGGTGAAAAATTATTTTATGAGATTGAGGAGATAAAAATTTCATTAGAATCATCATAATTTTCTAATTCTATTGATTATTTTTACTAGATTTATGAGGGCATATTTGAATATGAGTGAAATATTTGTGAAGGGGTTATTTGCCTATGTTGAAGAGATAGCTTGGTGTCATTGACTTATGCGAAGTTTTAAACTTTGAGAAGAGTGTTATTTAAAGTTTTATATATCAAATTGAGAAGAAATAAGAGTTAAATAATTATTCATTTTATAGTTTTTGTGCTGGTGTTTAACATCCTAGGTAGGTTTATTCTTATCAACCTCAGGGGTTAGTACTCCTTGTGAAGTGGGTGCTTCAATAAAACCTCATGTTTGTGATCATCTTATAGGACTTTAGTCCATTGTTCAATAGAATTAAGAATGGGTTTTCTCCCCCGTAAGGGTTTCCTAGATAAATTTTTGTGTAATGGTTACATTCATGTTTGTTCTTTGATTCATCTATCTTGCATATTGATGTAATTGGTTAAGTAGCTTAAGGATTTGTAAATTGGATTGAATTATTATTAAACACTTATTAAACCCATATTGGTGGTTTGTACCTCTATCAATTGGTATAAGATCAGGGCCTTTTTAGGGTTAACAGCTTGAAAGGTGATTCTAAGGTACAATGGAAAGTCAAAGAATGCAAGGTGGTTTCTCTTCCAAGCAAGCTCAATTGTTTAATGGTTCTAAATATGCCTTTTGGATTTCAAATATTCATACTTTTATCATGGCTCAAGGATTTGATGTTTGGTAGATTGTTGTTTATGGATATGTAGTTCCTACTAGTGCTACTGATAAAAAACTATTTGAAAGCAATTTAAAGGATATAAATGCTATTTCTAGTGGTCTATCAGAGACTGATTTCTCAAAGGTAATGCACTATCAAAAAAATAAGGACATGTGGACTAAGTTGAAGACAATTTATGAAGGAGACTCAAAGGTCAAGCTAGCAAAATTATAAACTTTTAGAATATAGTTTGAGTCTCAAAATGAAGTAAGAGGATTCTATGGTATCCTTATTGAAGAGAGTGGATGATGTGGTCAATATGATTAGGGGTCTTGGAGAAGATCTCAAAGAGTATGTTGTTGTTCAAAAGGTCTTAAGATCTCTATCTGATAGGTTTCACTCTAAGGTATCTATAACTAAGGAAAGTCATGATCTTAAAATAATGAATATGGATGATATTTATGGATCTCTCACTACTTATGAGATGAGGATAAATGAAGAAAAGCCTCCTAATAAGGATGTTACTTTCAAGGTAGAGAATAAGCCTAAATAAAAGAAGACACAAAGTAAGGAGTCTCAAGGAAAATACGCTATGTTATATGATATATTTGATGATGATTTAATTTCCTTGTTATCAAGAAAGTTGAAGACTCAATTAGGTAAGTACAGAGGTAACATTCCTTTTAAGTGATTCAACTATTGTGAAGTAGGTCATTTTGCAAGCAAATGTCCTCACATGCATAAGGAAGAGGAGGATGAGGATCAAGCAGAGGGTAAGAAAGGTTTCACGTCTGATAAAAACAAAAGATTATTCAAGATGTTTGATAACAAAAGGAAGGTCCATAAGGACAAAAGGAGTCTATACACAAATATGGATGATAATAACTCAAAAGTAAGATATGATAATAAATCTAATGATATTCATAATGAAACTAAAGTTGAGGATGATGAATTCCTTTTCATGGAAATCAAAAATATGATGAAGGTGATTTTTCATATCAAATTGAAGGAAACTAGAGTGTATCAGATGAAGAAGATGAGGAAGACATCAAAACTATGAGAGTGAACTAAAAATTTCTCTTAAAGATTTGAAAATTGAAAGAAAGGTATGTAAAGGTTTGAAGGCCAATTTGAAAGACTATGAAGTTAAATTTAGTATTTTTAAGGCTAAGATAACTAAAGATATTAGGAAGCATGAAGGATAAATCATGTTCTTAAATTAAAAATTGGATTCTATATCCTCAAGCCTAAAAGGTAAGGAAGAAGAGTGTTTCAAGTTGATTACAGAAAACAAATTTTTAAATGATGAAATGGATAAAACTTTGAGTAAGGATATGTCTTTTGCCAAGTATGAAAAAAGCACAAATGATCTTGATAGTCTATTGATGAATCAAAAATCTTAAATTGATAGAATAGGTTTAGGTTTCATTGAGAAGCCATTAGTATTATCTCAAGCAAAGAAGAAAATAATTTAAGAGGAGAAAGACAAACCTACAAATATCAGTACTCAAGAGAAGGGTGTTAACTCCAACAAGGTAAGATAGCCTAATGCCATAAAACATTTGAAATTTAATGGATACTATCATATTTGTCATGAGTTTGGTCATAAGGCTAATTATTGCAAGATGAAGGCTAAGAAAATCAATCTTCCTAATCTTATGAATGAGATAAAATGCTTCAATTGTTTGGATATCAAACATTTAGCTAATCAATGTCTAAAAAGATAAAGCAAGGTGAGTCTACTCCTAAGAATATGATATGTTTCAATTATCAAAGGATTGGTCACTTAGTCAAAAAATTTCAGTATTAAAGAAGGATTGAATGTTTTGATTACAATGGATTTGATCATATTTCTAATTTTTTTAAGAGAAAGGGGGCTCTTAATCATGTCAAGACCAATTAGGCTCCAAGTTTTCAAGAGAGGAAAGACAAACTCTTATGTAAGCCAAAGGAAGAAAATAAATTAATAATTGAAATGTTTGCAGATCAAGATAGTGTATTTTCAAAGGTGGAGAGTGATTCTTTCAATAAATAATTTTCATTATCTACTCAATGTTTTCAATGAAGATATCAAAAACAATGAGAAGTTGAAGAAGGAAGATAAAGATAGCCTTAAGATAAGTATGGATCATTTTACAGTTGTAGATGATGCTATTTATTATATAAATCAATCATTGCTAGACCTTGAAAAGGTCAATTCAATTGATAATATAGATCAACACATGGTGGCATCCTCCTTTTTTGCCTATTTAAGTCTAAGTGAGGAGTAGAAATTCTCAAGAATAGAAGAGGTAGTCACAAGCAAGTCAAAGAAGAAAAAGAAGAAGAATAAGACTATGTTGACCAAAGAGGAAGAAGAATATGAGAAGATTCACACTATTCTAAAGCAGTCTTGAGGGATTGAAGGTCTCTATCTATGCTTCATAAGAGACTCTTATAGGTGAAAAAGCAATATTGTTTGTTTAATAGGTATGTTCAGGTCTCATGGTCTAAAATGTGTTTTTGATCAATTTTTGATGCCTTAGTTGAATGATGATTTAAATAATAAGAAACAAGTGGATTGTATGAGGTCTTTACAAAGATTGTCATGAGTCATTCCCAGGTGGTCTGAGATCTTGATATGCTTATATGTGTGTTTTATGGTCAAAAGTCTGAGTTGACCATTTTTGGTAGTGATGACTACCTAAAAAGTTCCAAGATAGCTCATATAGTGTTATAAGGTGGAAAGAAGCTTTCTAATAAGTGATTCAAGTTAGTTTTGGTATGTCAAAGGAGGAAATATAGTTTGGAAATGTTGATGAGGTGCTTAGATGTGATTTTGACTATTTGGTCAAGGTGTTTGTTGTAGGTTTTAGTCTATATGCATAAAATGTTTGGTTTAAAATTTGTTTTAATAATGAAGATGTTCATGAAGTTTTTTATGCTCAATAAGGTTTGCACATGTGTTTAATACATGATCCAGGTGGTTTCATAGGTTGTTGAATATTTTTGTGCTAGGTGGAGCATTTTGAGTGGTCACATGGTTCTTTTCTCAAGAGCATGTGCTTGATGGATTAAAGGAATTCATGGTTCCCAAAGGTGTGGAGGCTTGAAATTTGCCATGGTAGTGACTTTTGGTGGTTTCTAGGTGTGGTATCTATATCAGGTATCTGCATTGATCAAAGGTTAACTTTTGACTAAATGTTAGTTTGAAGGCCTAGTGATTTGGGCATGTTTAGAAAAGTGGTCAAACTTTGGATTTAGAGCTTGGAATATTTAAAGTAGGTAAATCGGACAAATTTGTATCTTAATAAACTTTTATAGTGGTTTGGAAGTGAGTATAATTCTTTTTATTCATGTTTTAGCTCACTAAGAGGCCTAATTGGCTAGTAGGCTAAAGAAGTATGCTAATAAGGATGAGTTGGAAGCTCATTATTGGCATGTGTAAGGGGGCATCATAGTGGACTTAAAATATGGAATTTCATGGTTTAAAATGATCAAGATAGAGAGTTATGAGGTCTATAGTGGCAAAATAGGGCTATAGGGAGTCCATGTTGGCCTAATGAAGAAAATAATTATTTTTTATAAAGTTTTCAAAATAAGGTTAGAAATTTTGGTTCTAGTTGAGAATTTTGGCCTATTATAAGCATATTTCAAGGATGTTGGTGTGATTGAAGTGCCTTTGGTGGTCTACAGGGTGCCTTAAGTGCAACGGTATGTGAGCTTGTATAGTGTTATGGTGCTCATGTTGTTTTTTGATTTGATGGTAGATATTCTTAGAGGTCCTTTAGGTGTGCATGGGTTATGTATATTGAGGGGTAAATTCAAAGTGGATTAGGGTCCTAGTGGGAGCTATGTTGCCTTGTACATTGGTTACAGGTCCAAGGATATTGATGGTTCAAGAGTAGTTTCTAAGTGAAAGCATCCTCCAAGGGGAGTTATGCCTATTTGAGGTCTAAATGGTCCATTTTTATAATATTTAATATAGGTGATCATGTTTTCATGAGTTTCCCATAACTCATTTGCTTGTTTTCTATGGTAACTAGTGTTGAAAAGAGTCTACTTTGTCATTTTGGCAAAGGGGGAGAGAGATAAGGAGTGTTACCATCAATGAAAAAGGGAGAGATTATTGGGATATTGATAATATATGTGTTTTCATTGATGTAAAGTGGCATTGGTGATGAAAAAGTGGTCTAACAGGTTAGAGTGGTGGAACATGGTGGTCTAATGTACTTGGAGTAATGTGATACTTGCAAGGGTGTGCATGGGCATCCTAGGTGGATGTTGTATGGTTTAATGGAGCTTGGTATTATTATGTTTGAATTCTTATTGATGTTTTATATGCTCAAGGGTTAACTTCACGTGGCCTTCATGAGGTATATAGTTTAGTTTGTACCTTATAGGTTTGATTTTACATGATTGCCTAAAGGTTCTTCAGTGATTTGGATTATGTGCCATTATATGGAGATTAGAGTGCCTATTATATGATTTTTGGACATGTATATGGTTCTAATCAGTCAGATAGATGGTTTGCAAGAGGTGGCAAGTGACCTACAAGATAGTTTGGTCATTGGCCTAGTTGGCTTAGATGGGCTTGTGAGGTCTTATGAAGAGTCAATGAGTTATTTTAGGGTTTTTGACCTTATATCTACATGTGAGATGATAAAATATGTGTGTTAAAGTTTATTAACTAATTCATAGGTTATAAAATTATATAAAAAGTTATAAATGACCTCATGTGCTTTAGAGGGTGCTCAAATGGTGAATTTTAAGCTCGAGAGGAAAATTCTCACATCCGTCAGCTCATGTAGACTTTGCATGGGGAGATGAGACTTTTGGAGAAGTTGAGTAGGGTTCCTGAGAAGTATTTACATGTATTATTTCATGGATTAATGTCTTATTATTTATGAACAATTGCTAAGAAGGTAAGCAAGTTTTTATATGCAAAAACCCTAGTCTTAGATCCGATTGGAAAGATTTTTATTGTAGGTGATCAAAAATATGGTGGATGGAAAGGATGATTATTTAAGGTTGTATAAGACTTTTATATGCTTTTTAGTATGTTTTTATCAATCTTGACTATTTGTATGTCCCAGAGAAAAGTGTTTCTTAATAGTATTTTTGATATTGTGAGATACTTATGAAAGTAACCAAGGGAAAAAATGGGTGTGAGATGAAGATTATGACTTGATTCAAAAATTAATGTAAAATTTAAATAATATTCATTTCTTTGTGTCAAATTTCTATGTCCTCAAAGTTGCCTAGTTGATATGAAGGAAAGGATGACATGAGTGAAAAAGACCAATTAGAGTGAGAAGTGGAATTGGAAGGCTTAATTAGTGAGTAGGGATGGGTATAATCTCTTGGAGATAATTTATGAGATTTATTACATCTATCCATGAGATTATTATTTTCCCTAGTCACTTGGAGATTATTGAATGGTTGACTCAAATTTGACCATGATGGTTTTGCTAGCAAAAAGAACTTAGTTTGGATGTTTGAGTTTGTTTGTAGGGTAGATGGTTAGATAAAATATTATTGAGAATTGGAGAGTATTGAGGAATTCTTGAATATTTTATATAGTGTTTTTTTGGGTTTGACCAATCTCCTATTGGTCAAAATTAGTCACACAAGTGGAGCTATACTTTGTTTCTAATGTGTTTATAACATGAGCTCATGGTATGTTATAGAAAGCTTGTGCAATGGATCATGGCAAACCTTGGGAGACATAAATAATTATTGTTGAAATTTTTTGAAGAGATATGGCTGACCATAATTGAGAGTTTTATATATACAAGATGTTTTATGCCATTTTTAGGAGATGTGTATCAAGCTAGATAAGCAAGTGTGTATGATGATATTTTTAAGACCTTGTGCGAAGGTTTTTGGGGATATTGGTGACCAATGTTTGTATTATATTAAGGAGAGAAAATTTTCATTAAAATCAGCATAAATTTTTTATTCTATTGATTATTTTTACTAGATTTATGAGTGCATATTTGAATATGAGTGAAAGATTTGTGAAGGGGTTATTTACTTCTGTTGAAGAGATAACTTGGTGTTGGTGACTTGTGTGAAGTTTTAGATTTAGAGAAGAGTGTTATTGAAGGGTTTATCTATAAAATTTAGAAGAAATCAGAGATTAATAATTGTTCATTTTATAGGTTTTGTGTTGGTTCTCAACATCTTAGGCAGGTTGATGCTTATCAACCTTAGGTGTTGGTGTTCCTTATGAAGTGGGTGATTCACTAAAGCCTCATGTTTGTAATATTATTATAGGAATTTAGTCCATTATTTTGTATAAGTTAGATTGGTATTTCTCCCCTATGAGGTTTTATTATATAAATCTTTGTGTGATGGTTACATTCATGTTTGTTCTTTGATTCATCTATCTTGCATATTGATGTGATTGGTTAAGTAGCTTGAAGAGTTGTAAATTAGATTGCATTATTGTTAAACACTGATTCACCCCTCCCCCCATCTAAGTGATTTTTACCTATATCAATTTGGTGTATTAAACTTAATCTTTGGCTTTTCTATGGAGTTATTTCCATTTTCTTGTCTTGACATCATTGATAATTTTTTGGTACACAACTTCAGTGTCAATTCTAATCAGTGTATTCCTAGATCAAACTATATTTATGGTTAAAGGTTTTATAAGGAGGGATTCATACCCCTCATTAGTATTTTATAGGCTTTAATTATTCATTCTAGGTTCCTCAAAATGAGTTTCATCCATATAATAATTGAACGCAAGCATGAGCTATTTGCGCATCCTAGTTGTGGTAGATTGGGGGGGGGCATGATGTTATACATCTAAATTTGTTCATCCACCTATCCATTATACACTTTATACATTATATTTATCTCCTTATAATCCTTATTTATGATGGCCATCTTTATTTATACTTCCTCCTCTTCACTAGTTCTACTGCTCTCTTTAGGGCTCTCCTTAGAGGACTCACTTTTTTTATCCTTGGGGGTTTTTTCCTTGAAATTCTCCCCCTTATCCACTTATTACTCTTGAGTTTTATCTATATTCACCTATAGGGATATTCCTTTTGTTCCAACATCATCTTGTTTCTACTAAGGTTCATTTATTGTCTCCATTTGTTTTTTAAGTCACCACTATCACCTTCTTTTTATTTAGGAACCCCTTGACTATTTGGATATGCCCCCTATGTATCTTCTTATAACTTCTTGGTGGGAGTGCTTGGTTATTGCTTAAATAATTTAAATATTGGTCCTAAGCTTATGGGAACCCTCATGGCCTTTTTCTCTACCTTGTCCAATTATTTTTCTTGGGAAAGTCTATGTTTCTCTTCAAGTTTTAATGCCTTCTTAATGTTCTCCTCGATCATGTCCATTTTATTCCAAGATTTTATTTTCTCCTCTTATATTTGAAATAATCATTTTGAAGCTTATTCACTAGATGAGGGGTTTACCAACTACTCTATTTCTTCAAGATTATTGGTTTTTCTACTTTGAAGGGTTTTTTATACATCCTTAGCATTTGGCTCTTCTTCCTCTTTTTTTATCTATAGGATATATGTCCCTACTCTTTCTTCTTTAGTCTCCTCCATTTTGAGCGTGATTTTTTCCTCTTTCTCTATCTCCACCATAGTTATAGTAAGAAATTCAATGGATCCCTTAGTCTTTTTGTTTCACTTATTAATGGATGAAGCACTCTCTTACATGAAAGTCACACACTTCTTAGGATTTGGGGGCATAATTGATTCTTTGAAGGTAATATTTAAATTAATTCACTTTATGATCTCTTCAAGTTTCTCTCCTCATTTCTTTTAGAGAGTCTTCTCTTATGCCTTTAAAAAATCATTAACTTCATCATCAACTAAGAAGGGGTGATCATCATCCTTTCTACAATCAACACCCTTTTGTGCACCTTCATTTCATAATAGATGTTAAATATGTGCCCATTTATTATTTACCTCTAGAATGGATGGAGGTCCATCCTATCAGAGTCATCGTACTCATCTTTAGTGGCCTTGGATTTGAGGCACACAAATTGGTTCCTCAACTTGATCTTATCTTGATCCATAGTCTTGACCAAGATATTTATCTATTGCATATTGGGAATACTCCCTAGTACCACAGTGAAATACTTGGTGGAAAATATGTAGGGAATCTTAATCTATCTAGGTAGTTTCCCATCTATGAGTGCTAGGATCACTACATAGAAATGATGCATTAAAAAAATGTTTTTATTCCCACCAAATATTAGGGAAGCTCTAGAGGGATGCACCATTCAATCCCAAATGATTTGATGAACTTGTCACACCACCTTTACATCATTATGCTATACTTCTATGAGAATCTTGGTGGGAAAATTAAATCTTGATACTTCATCACACGAGACTCATGATTGGGTGGGAGTACCCATAGGTTATCATCATCACCATCTAACACACCTATATCTTCCATTACTATCAATATCAACATATACCCCCATGTGAAGGTTTCACATGCTCAATGGAACTCTTTCACATTCTTAACAATATCCTTAGTAATGAATTTATAGATGTTGAATTTCACCCCTTATGTCATATAGTGGGCATTACATAAGAAGGTTTTGTTAATGTTAGACCACCATCTATCAAGGCATAATTTTCATCTAACTAGGTGCATCATTTCCTTCATGCTAGGGTCCTAGATGTCCTTGATGGGGAATGATAACCCTGACTTGTAGTAGCCTAAGATCTTCATGACCCTCTTGACCTCCACTTCATCCATGATCATTTGATATATGTCCACCCTTACACTTGGTAACCCCATGATCCTACTAATGAGTCACACTAATATCCTCATGTATTGTCCTATGAAGTAAAAATGATCACCATAGACTCTTGAGAAGAAAAACCATAATAATTCATCCATGTTTCCAACCTTGGTAGCTCTAACAGTTGGGTTACATTGATTCTCACCAATTTATCTTGGATGCAGACATTAAAGAGTATAACACCCACCTTTATCTTCTTCCCAATATCAAGCATCTAGTCATGGTTTAATTCTTACACATTGCTCCTCATTCAATGGTTATAATCTTTCAATTTTCACATGTGTGAAAATTCTCCCCCACCATGAATTCTAGGGGGAGTTGCATCTCTCTATAAATAAGATATGCACTTGATTTTAGGTCTATTACCATGACACTTACACCTTCTACCAGTTTTACCTCCCATTTTTTGATGGCTTCTTTTCCTATCCATGATTTCTTTGTATATTTTTATGCCTATGACATACCTTTAATTAACCTTTTCTTACCCATTCTGAACTAGTTTTTTTTAAAGCATAGTTGATTGATCTTTGTAAATCCCTTAATCATGGTTAGCGACTCTTCATAGTCACTAAAGATGTGACTATCTTTGGTTCTCAAATTTCCTACACCATTAATGGCAACCTTGACATTAAATACAAATTATAATACCCTATTTATCTTTCAATTCCTCTCTACTAGCCTCTTATTTAATTCAAAGTGGAACACAATCTTGTTGATGTTCAATTATTTTCACTTGAGGGGTTGTGGATGCTCTAGTTTTTACTAGTATCATTCTTTGGTTTAGATGGCTTTAGCTCTATGTTCTAGCTTGAATTCTCACAAAGGTTTATAACCTAGTAAATTTTATCATTCACCCCTTTATACTCTTCTTTAGATACTTCACTAATGGCTTGGTAGCACATGGATTTATTGAAATCTGATAAACCTGTAAAATCTTCTAAAATCCATTGCCAAATTATCATTTATTACAAATATTTATGCTTCCAACATCACCGTATTAATTTTTATAATGGTTTATTTGGTGAAGTGATAGGTAATTTAAATGGTCACTTCTTACTGACCATTGGGTGGGTTTTATATATCTCGATGGTCATTCTCTTTCACTTAGTTCAAATTGGCATGACCTTCAACCTTATTATGGAAACATGGACATAAAACTTCATATGCATGTGATTTAGCCTCCTCATTTCCATCTCTTTTTAATTTTTTTATTCCTTACAAGAACACCTCTCTTTCTTGGTTGATTTATCTATGCTTTTATGACTCTTGCTTTGGCCTTCCCTACCCCATATAAATCCTTACATTGGTCCTCCAGTGCTTCATTCTTTCTTCTCAATTTATTTTACATGAATATCTTGTGCACCTCCCTTTATCAACATGTACTCATAGATTTTTGAACTTTACAAACTTCACATTCCCATAAATTAAGGTGTCTAGTGTCAAGCACTAATAGATCATTTTTTTATTGACTCACCTAACAAGATTTATGCATGTAAGTATCAGAAGAGTTATCTTATGGGCCTAAAAGTGCCATGATTATTCACTCAAAACAAATGAAATAACATAAGGAAAGATTTGACTTTTACCAAATTTTATTATTATCAAAATAAGGCAACTAATTTATGATTGAGAAGTTAGTATTTGATGGTGTAAGTGTTATCCTAGTGACTGCATATATTCAATCTATATCCATTGAAATGCCCAAAGAGCATTTCACCCATTAATGTGAGAATTTTGAATATGTGAGTCTATAATATAATTTGGATGATATAAGGGCCCATAAATCTAATCTATAGCTCACTTAGGTGCTTGAGGTATTTTGAGTCATATATCAAGACTAGTGCACCTTCTATAAATAACTTGTGCTTGATATTATTATCATGCCATAGTTTTTGGTGCACCTTTTATATCTACTAGCTCCATCATGCTTGGGCACATGTATCATTCAAGCACTTCAATTCATATAATCATGTGCTTAAATATCCTTGGTCATCTAATTATCTAATACACATGATGCATAATGAGAGAACTATGATTTCCATAGATAAAATAGCCTCAATGTCAAACTCTAGTTTAAATGGCGTTGCCTTGTTTAGATGCTTATACATAGTGTGATAGGCCCACATTACTATTGACACATAGTCATCCCAATATTTATGACTAACATCACATATATTTATGATGAATATTCCTAATATCTTATTAAATGTCTCAATTGTGCCATTTTCTTGGGGATGATAGGGTGTTATTTTATGCCCTGCCACCATATATTCAGTCAATAGGATCTAAATGGTTTAATTGATGAAGTGCACACCATTGTCACTAGTCAAGATAGGTGAGCATCCATAATGATTGATGATATTATCCCAAATAAACGTTGATAAAATGGTATTTGTATGATCTTTGGTTGGTGTTGCCTCAACCTACTTGGTGATGTAATCTATGGCAAGTAGAATATATCGTGCACCTATGTGCCTCACAATAGGAGTAATAAGCCTAACAAATTCAATGACCCATTATTAAAATGGCACCTAGGCAAGGATGGAGATGAGAGGCATCTCATCTTGGTGGTTTGGTTTTATAGTGCATTTGATGATGTCACATGATTTGGTGCCTTCTTTTATATCTTAGAATAGAGTTGGACACCATAAACCTAATTTTAAAACCTTGTGTGTTGTAGTGTCTCCAACGTAATGGCCTCTAATAATCCCCTCATGCACTTCTTAAAAGATTAAATATTTTTCAATCTCTAAAACACATTATCATAGGACATGGTCATAGTTGAACTTGTATATCTCCCCACTAATGAGTAAAAAAGGGGTAGAATGAAATATGAGCTAATTCTTCTCCTTAGTCATCTAGTTTGGGGCATTGATCTAGATGTTAGAAATGTGACATTCTCCACCAAGTATTACATGATGCACTAGACCCTATAAATTTGTGTGTTAGGCATATCATATTCAATAGGCACTATACCATCACCAAATTTGATGTGGGATAGAAAGTCTAGGCTCAAGTTATGTTTTCCAAGTTTTAATATAATAGATAAATGGAATTATTGAAACAAAACAATCTATCAACAAATGCACCCAAAAAGAATGGGATTTCTCACTAGGTGTTTAAGTGCCTCATGATTAGTGAAGAAGATGAAAGGGGTTTCCATTAATTATTTTAGAAAATTCTACAATGCATAAACCATGAAAATCACCTCACACTCAACTATGGCGTAGTTTTTCTCTACCTTATTTAGTTTTATTCTTGTAAATGAAATGAAATGATCCATTCTACCTTCTCTTGGTTGTATCATAATGGTGTCAATAATAGTACTAGATACACTAATGTAGAGATGGAATGGATTTACCCAGTTGATAAATTGTAATATCTACATACTTGTTAGTTTGAGCTTTAAGGTCTCAAATTCATCTTCTTATGATAAACCCCAATAGAATGGCCATCATTTCACAAGATATCTTCTTATGATGTTGAAATCTTGGCATAGTTCCTTGTGAACTTCCTATAGTACCCATAATGTCCAAAAGAGGTGCAAATGTATTTATGTGTTGATGGGTCTTAGATCTGAAGGATGATTGTAATCTTTGTTGGATAAATAAGCAAACCATCCTTGTAAATGATTTACTCAAGAAAAGTTCTAAATGATATTATGAAAACACACTTATTGAGGTTCAAAGAAATTTTCAACTACCTACACCTTTCAAACATAAGTCACAAGTTATCATAGTGATCCATCACTAACCCATACATAGTCTAATAATCTAAGTATACTTGAAGTAACATGTTAATAAAGTCTTTAAAAGTAGTCATCACCACTCAAGAGAACACTGTTGGCACATTCTTCATCCCAAAGGGCATCATGTTGTAAGCAAAACAACCCAATTCTATCAAAAGATGGTTTTGGGCTTGTCCTCCATCTCAATCTAGACTTGATGGTATAATAATAATCCATTAGTAAAGGTGTATATCCAAAAACCTATGATTCCATCTAATACTTCATCAGTGAATAGAGTTGGAAAAGGGTTAGCCACATAGGTAGTGTTCAATCATTTGTATTCAATAAAAATCTAGATGTGCCTATCCTTGTTGATGCTAATGACCATGAGGCTAACCCATTCAAATTATTACATGGGTTAGATGACACATGAAACTAAAATGCCATTGATCATTATCTTGACCTTGGTATAAAGATTTGGGTTCATCTTGTAAGGTCCTTTCTTGATGGGTCTTATGCCATTAACTAAATTTATGCCCATATTCCCAAGGAATGGGTATGTGCCTTTCATGTCTCATTAATTCCAAGGGAAAAATTCTTGGAATTGTTTTAGGAGGTCTAAAATATGTTACATATGTATGCCAGACCAATAGGCACCCATAGTGGCAATCTTTGGTTCCCCCTCTGAACTGATATCTACCTTAGTAGTTTTTAGTAGTGCATGGTAGGGTTCATTCTTCTCCTAGTTTGAATATTTAACATATTTATTTCCCTTAGTTGTTTAAATTAAAATATGGATAGGGTCTTCTTCTTTTGGGGTGTTATCTTTGACTTGGATCACTAACTTCCTTTTGCTTGTCAAATTATTCTAGTTACGAGCCTTTCATGTGTCATCAACTTTGTCACTAAAGTCACCTTTGAGATTTTTCTCTTCAAATTTTTTTTGGAGTGCTAGCACTTTTTCACCTAACATGCCTTTTAGGTACTCTTCCAATATTTTAGTGTCCTCAAATACTAACTTTAAAACTACTTATAGTGTTTCAATCAATTCTAGGATTTGTGAATAAAAGGAGAGGGTGTCAAAAAACCACTCCTTAAGGGAATAAAAATTAACTATATCATGTTTCACCTCATTGGAAACATATCATTATTGTGCCTAAGTATTAAATTTCCTATAGAAGGCATCCACCCATAGATTCCTTAGGGCATTTTTGCTTTATAGAATCAATGTTTCTTCATAAATATGCACATGTACTATAGGATTAGAGTCACCAGAGTAGGCTAAGATGTCTAGGTCCTCATTATTCTTTCCAAATATAGTGTAAATATTTTCCTTCACTTCTTGCCAAGTTGGAAAGCTAGGATTTTTTATTTCCCATGAATGAGTAATAGTGTTCTTCAAGGTATACACTAGTGCACTGATTTTACCCACCTCTTTTAGGATGCATGATTTGAGTTCTCAAACATAATCTTCCACTAGATTAATCCCCTCATATCTTGGGAGCACTAAAAATTTTCCATTACTAAGGTGAAGCACTCTCTTTAACTTATTATTTGTGTAAGGGACCTACCTTTTAGAAGTGAAATCAATCTTGACCCAACCTATCTTTACTAGTTTTAGCACTTTTGTATGCAACAAAAAATAACTTCAACCAATGGTCTCATATACTTCCTTAACCCATCAGTCATAGGCAACATCAATGGTGTTTGAGGTTGACTATCCATCTTATGAAGAGAGGACTCCTTGATCATTTGGGTCTAGAGTGTTGGTACATTGTACCATAATGTTATAAATGTGGTTAATCTCATCTTTTATGTCCACACTCTCAACATAGGGGGTTCCTTGTTAATTTGAGAGGGGTATACCTACCCTTTTTTTCCATTCTCAAAGGTCATGTAGTGCCTTTTTAAGCCCATATCTACATTATTTTCATAAAACCATGGCCTTCCTAGAATAACTAGGTATTTGTCTTATTATGCTAACTTGATCACTTCAATGTCAGCATGGAAGTTGGTGCATATTATATCTACAACTATGCTCTTCATAATTTTGATAGGCTGCACCCAAGTTTTGTTGGCCATGAAGAGTAGATGAGGGGAAGGCCTCAAGGTTGACCTACCCATTTTCTCCCAGGCATTCTTGGTCAATTTTTTTTATCTCAATGCTTATGTCTATAAGAACCTCATAGATAGAACATCCATCAATAGTGGCATTCACTAGGAGTTCTTTGTTTTAATCTACATTTTTTGTTTGCTAATTTTCTTGTGCCCTCTTCATGCATATAATAGTTAACTCAACTTGTTTTTAACCTACATTCTCTAGAAGCAAGTTCTTAAATAAGAATAACATTCCCTCTATTTGTAGGAGGCACAAGATCTCATTTAATTATTATATCTCAACTTCCTAGCTATCTTGCTTATTTTGAGAGGTAGTAGCTTGTGCTTCTAGGTCTCGAGCTAATTAGAGCTCCTATTGTAGGTTTTGAATTACTCTCATGGCCTATTGTAATACATATTTTTATCACACTAGGTTTGGGTAAGGCAAAACTTTCAGTTCAAGATTTATTATGCACTTAGTGTGACCATTATCCCCATATTCTAAGCATAACTTAGGTATTGGTATAACTAGAAGTTGAGTGGTGAATCCACTAAAAGTAGTTGCATGTACTTCGACAATCTCTATATGGGTTGGTTATGCCTTTGGGGTCCATATTTCTATTTTTGAATCATGTTTGATCTTTCCTACACCCTTGTCTATGTCAGGCCTATCTCAAGTAAATTTTTTTACAAGTCATGGCATTCTTCAACATTATAGCACCCTCAATAATACCCACACATGGGATGTTTATGGAAATCATATTGATAATTATCTACTAAGCCACACTTATAACATGATCATGGTGGGAATATTCCACCACCACATCCTCCACCTTTCCCTCTAGCACCTTGTTACATCCCAAATCCTATATTTTGTTGATCATAGCCTTCATTTCCTTGGTTGTCCTACCCTATGACCATTATAATGGCTTGTTGTGCACCTCTTTCCATGTGCTCATTCATTTCATCAATCACCTAATAATTAATAGTATTATGGGTGTAGGCATTGCACAATTGATAATAGAATGTTGTCTTGACTTGGATGGAATGTTATAGCAAGGGGTAGTTGCAAATATCATGCACCTCTTGATAGACTCCATAACTTAAAAGCAAAGTGTGCACATTCCTCTATGGGTAGTTAGTCCTATTATTTCCCTCTAATTTTTAGTTGATACACCATAGTCCACTTTGAGCATCTTATGATATGTTGGTGGTAATTTTATGGATTTGGAATGCCATAGATGCAACTTACACCTCTATAATGGGATAATCCCACTATCAACACTTCTTACTACCTTAGCTCTTAGGATGGCTTTAAGTGATTCTTGAGGGTTTGTAAAAAATTTCATGTAAAGAGCTATTTGGAATGACATGATCAACCCTCTAATGAACTATTGCACATGCCAAGAATGGTGAATGACATAAAGGAGATTCAAGATGCGAGTTTTAAACATTGCATCATTTAGGTACACACTCTTTTAGAGTCCTTGGGTATTTTATTTTAGTGTGGTGATGCTCTATTGTTAAAACTCTAAAATGTTAAGTTCCTTCAAGAATGCATCCTTTAGGGTTTCATAGTCAACCATGTCCTAATTAGGATCAAATTTTCTATACAAGGTATGGGTGTGATCGATTAAAGTTATTATAAACTAAATAGCCTTTAACTCCAAATGAGTTATGTTTCATGTGTGCCACTGCATTTCACACTTCAACACATGATCTATGGCATTCTCCATACCATGATACTATAGTAAGTGTAAGAATATTTTAGTAGGTTTGTTGTAGGGGAAACTAGTATTTGAAGAACTTGTTTCCCTAGTATCTAACCTTGTGATGGTTTTCCAATATATATATAGCCACTATGTTAGGCATTGGTCCCATAATTACTACTAATGTATTTTATGTCGATGGAAATGTGTTACTTGTGGTACTAGACCACTTTAGGTATGATATTTCCAATTTTTCATTGCTGACATTGGGTGAGATAGTATGTTTGTGCTCAATTTATGTTGTGGTGAGATAGCACCCAATGGTCTAGAGTTGTGCTCACTTCCTTGTATGGAATAATATATTCAATCACAAAGTTACTCTTGAAGTTTGAAAAATATCTAAGATCAAAGTCATCAGTAGATTTAATTATTACTTCTATACTCTCTTCAAGTGGGGGATATAGTATGTGGTCATACACCATAGTTTCAAATGGGGTAAGCATGTCAAACATATCTTTAGTCACCAAATCATGTAAGAACCCAATGAATTCCACACATCTCAAATGTTAAGATCGATCCATCACTTCATTATATATCTCATTCTCATGTTGCTATATCTCAAGAGATCATTCCTCATGCCCTTCCTATTTGTTACATGTTATGTTAGCACTTTTAGGTTCTAGATATTCCATCAGTCTACATCATATCTTATTATAGGTCTATCTTTTGATATTTTAGGTGTCAATCTACTCATCCCCTTCCATCATGCCTAACCTACACATCCCATTCTCCCCCTTGCATTGTTCATACATGAAATGACTCTATCCGTCCATTCTTAAAGTTTTAAAACAATAATCCACCCTTATATTTTTGATCTTGCACTAATTTCCTTTTCAAATATGCCTCTAGTGTCACATAAAAACTATTAATCTACTTCTTCAATGAATGAGTATGTTGATACTAAAAATTCAATTATGTAGATATTTAACACTCCTTTCCACCATTTATCTATTGTTCTAGTTAGAGTAGCATCTAGGGTCTCAATTCTCTATAGTCACTCTTTATTTCATTCATGGAATTATCCATATATTCTTATTATATGTGTTTAATATGTAGCTAACTATCGGTGCACATGCTTAGGTAGATCATAGAAAAAGGACTCATATAAAGCATCATGTAGGTTGTTTTGAACCCAATTTTTTAGATTTTGTCCTTTGTAGGCTAGATGATTTCATGTAAAGATATCTTTCACCTATTGTAGCAAGTACTCAATGGTTTTGAGGGAGATTTGGTACACCATTCTGATTCATCATTGTAATAACAAAATTCAACATGGGTCATGACAATAGAACTAAAATGTTGTAGAAAAGGGAGCGCATAGTTGTCTTAGTCATTTATTAGTCAATTACAAATAGGTGCAATCATGGGATATTCCCTTTATGCTCAACATTTGAATACTTAAATATGCTGGCATCAATTCACATAAGTCATAGGACATATTCACTCACTAAAACTGCAACTGAAAAGGAACCATGGACTGCATTGGGCTAGTTGTGCCATGGAAAAATATTTCACTTAGGGGACTTGATCAATTCAAATAAATATTAAAGTCGATTCATAGTTGCAAGCCTTTGTTAGGTTAAGCCTAGTATCATATAGGCATTTGAAGGGTTAAATGGTTGTTTTTACTTTAAGTACTCATATTAGGCTCATACTTATGGCAAGGATAGGAAAACTTGGTATATACTCTATATTTAATATATATGTAAGTTACAGATGATGTCATTAATGTTTGCAGGGACTCCATTAAAAATGTGAACCATAAACACACATGAAATTTAATTAGCATAATTAAATTTAAATTACAACATTACGTCCATTATACATCCCACTATCCATACAAAAATGCATATAAACAAGACACATGATGTTTTAATGCAAAATCTTCACCATTAATCAGAGATTAAATAATATAAATTATAGAGTTTATAACATGATATATATCTAGTTTATATCACTAGATGACCCAAAGGCTCATACATAAGCTTGGGGGCTTAAAAATAGATTCTTAATAGCATACATACTAATTCTAAGTCTAATTTATATGATATAAATGTATACCTATCATTCCTAATCCACTAAAACATCATTTTAATCTCTCCTCTCCTTGTTGCATCTTGACTTGAGTTCATTTTATAGCTCTTAGGAGTATCTTCACCAAGGTGGAATATGTATGCTAAGTACCAAGATAAAAAATTTGTGATCATTTTCATTAGCTTCATAACCTCATAAATTTTGCATTATAGTCACCATGTATCTCCAAATAATCAAGGATGCCAAAAATCTTGGAGATAGTTGACCACCTACCAGCTAGTGCAAGGCATGCAATGTAACCTCGAGCTAGCACCAAAATGCTAAAATACCAATCATTATGTAAAATAATTACCTCACCTATGTGTATGTCATGTTGGAATAGATCCTATATTTAATGAGATAAGGGGGCCAACACATTCTAGTCATAGACACTTAAAATAAGCACCTATAGCTAAGAGGCCTAAATGGCCACACACATAGGTCAATCTAAACATAGATGAAGAATGATAGTTTGAATGTGATGATGTAAAAATTTATGGAGGAATATGAATAAAATTTAAGGGTTAATAAGATGATATATATATATATTTAATATTTCTTTTAGGACTATAAAATCAACCACAAACTCAATTTACACACAACCTATTGTAAACCTGCGTGCTTACCCTATAATAAGAGAAGGTTAGAGCTAAAAGGAGAATGATGATAGAAATATTATGTGGAGATAAATAACACATTATTAATGAATCTAGGACATCAAAAAGGATCATATCACCTACATGGAATTTCTCACCTCTATCTCTCTCTCTCTCTCAGTCCAAGCATCACCTATAGCTGAACCTAGTAGAATAAGAGACAAATTTGGTTTACTATGAATTAACAAAGGGAGGTACATAAGAATGAGTAATATATAATGAGTCAAGGAGTGAAATTGAATTATTTTTTAAATATTATAAAATTCCTCACTCTTTCTCTCATTTAACCACTTTCATTCTAGGCCTCAACACCCAAAATAAATACCTACATCCAAGAAGCCTAAATGGCCATACACATAGATTAGTCTAACCATAGATGAATAATAATATTTTAAATGTGATGATGGAAGAATGTATGGATGAGGTTAAATAAACTTTAGGAGTTAATAAGAGGATCCATCTCTGTTGAATATGTCTTTGAGGACTATAAACTCAACCATGAACATAGTTTACACAGCCTATTATAGACCTATAAACCTACCCTATAACAAGATGAATATAGTGTCTTTTTTAATTATTAATTTTTAATGAATAATGGTTTAAAATAATAATAGATAAAATCATAAAGTATTTAATCAAGTTTTTAACATGAAATGAGGAGACTAAGCTCTATTTATGGAGCTCTAGGGTCAGTAACAAACCCTCCATTATAAAATTTAGTGACTCAAACCAGTTTGAGAGGTTAACACTTATATAATATTCATGAATCATTTCATGGATGTTTTTAAACATTTTAAAGAGTTTAAATTTCTATTAAAATTATTTTTGGGGTCTTAGACCCAAAAATAATCCTTCTCAGCCTTTTATGCATAGTCATAAGCTTGGGAGGTAGTTTTGCATTGAATATCAATTTTTACAGGAGATGAATGATGACATGATGTTTTAGGAGGTGTTGAGGGAGGTATTATTATTGATATTAATCACATTAGTTAAATCATTATATCTCATAACTTCATGAATAACTAGATAGAGTACACAAAACCTTGTTTTGCTTGAGAAAGAGTTTAAGGCATTATTTGCTCATATCTTACATGAGGTTTTACATGGGAAATCAAGCCTATAGGTTATTTTATATGGGTCACCCTTCCAAAAATTATTTTAATTTGTTTTTTTTAAAGGACCCCTATCAATTATGAACCATCATTAAGAACATAAACCCTCAAAAACCCTCTTAAAACCCTTAAATTGAACCAATTAGAGAGATATGCAAAGTGATTCCATAAAATGAAATATTTTGACTTAAAATTTATAAATATCATGTTAAAAATATCCTAATCTCAATTTATATGCATTTTTCATAGGTGCAGGCATAATACCATATAATACAAGGCAAAAAGGGCATTTTTAGCTTGTTTGTGAGGGAGTAGATTATGGAGTGCCATCCAAAAAATTTAAGAAAATTTATATGGAATTAATTGATGTTTCATGATCATTAAAAATGTTCTAAAATTATCTCAAAGACTTATACAACTCCTGTAATATTGCCACTAGCTCAACAAGTGTGAAGAACTCAATTTTGCAAGCCAAAAACCATGGTGAAGGCTTGAGAGTGACATAAAGGAATTCAATCTCAAGTATTGAGTTGTGTAAGGGTCATATAGGTCATATCAAGTAACAATAAATCATAACTTTAAAAATTAGTAAAATATCTCTTAAACTCCCTCTCAAGTACATAAAAATGCCTAGGCTTGCAAATGACCATTTAATGGTCTGACCATATGCACAATGTTATAAAACATGAAATTTGCCATGGAGAAGGTAATTAGGATAATTAAAGTGAATCAAACACTTTTATATATTTTCACATGTGTGAGTGGTCATTTGGGCCAAATTTCTCTTTTTAGGCCTAAGAGGGCTAATTAGGCCTAATTGGTGATAGAAATGATAGAAAAGGAGTACTTCCAATTGGCATTGTCTCATGCTATTTTCTGTCTAGTTTAAAGGGGATAGAGGCTACTAAAAAATTTTCCTATTTTTCCAATTTTATTTGTACAATATTTTGGACAAGGAACTTTACAATTTTTTAGGGCTACAAGGAATGGGTGTTTTAGCAAAAAAAATGGAGCAAAATTGTGTCTTTTGGGATACTTGATGATTATAAATGATCTATTTTAGGTTTGAATTCATGTTTATAATCCTTCCATCGAGATAATTTTCTTGGTTAAAAGTAAATACCTTCTTTCTCTCTCCTATGCCTCTTTGCTCATGTGAAAGAATCAAGTGTTCAAAAGCACTAAATGATACATAGAAGCTTTTACAAAGGATTTATTGATCTTTATCTCTCCATCCAATGCCTAACCAATTATTAAGAGGCCAATTTTAGTTTAAAATAATATTAAAAAGGTGGAAATTGTATCTATAACTTCTAACTACACTTTCCTTCCTATGCCTAACATGTCAGAGGAGTAAAACTTCCATCAAAGAGATTCTAATAGCCAATGTAAGGTGGAGAGATTTCATGAATGTATTAGAACAATTTTTCAATGAATAATTAATGAATACTTAAAATCCTATTTTCAACAAGGACAAATTCTTTAAAAAAGAGATATGAGCTCATATATAGGTAGTTAAGCAAGGATATAGACACCTTCCAAGTGGTCAAGCTTGACAAATCATGATGAATACATTTTTAAGATTCCTAAACTCATGCTAATGTACCTCTATGCCATACTAAGGACATGAAATAAAATATAAATTGGAGGAAGTACTATGTAGAACTTGAGGAATGTGAAGACCAAGTTTAAGACACTTATTTTATGGATAATTTATCTTCCCATCTTTGGGTTTTCTATTTGTATTCTATTTTACAAAATGTTATTATCACTCTTTTATTTTTTTTGTGATGAAAATATTCCAAAGTTTGTATTCAAATTTTGAATAAATAAGAATATCTTTTCCTCCATTTTTAGGTTTTGGTGAAGTGTATGGTATTTACCATTGATCTAAAATTGTGAAGAATTTGTGTTCATATGATATTGTCTTATTTTTTTTTACCTTTATATAACATATATGGACTTATACAGGTCATTCTAAGTGTCAATATCAAATTTAGTCTAATATTTGATGTGAATTCAACACCTTTTCATTCTCTCCATACAAATATTGAGTTTTTTTGAGTTTAACATACTGCCATTTCTAAAAAATGGGGACCCATGTGTGAAATTGTGAAAATTTATACCCTGAAACTAAAAATTTGATTGATAAGAATGTCATTATCATGTTTTCACATTATTTTTGTTTGAATATAATCCACACCATGGTTTGGATAACTTATTTGTTCATGTTTATGGTCTGATCTTATTTAAAGTGTTGACATTGGATATTTGTGTTTTAGGTTACAGATTTATTGGAACCCATCTAAGAATGAACATGCTTAGGTTTTTTGTGCTTCAATGTTTAATTGACATTTTAATAGCCTTGGTATATAATTGATTAATATTTTGATACCCTAGCTTTGTGTTTTACCTGGACCTCCTAATTCAAATTTAATTTGGTATGAGCTTTTATTTAAATTTAAGTGGGAACGATTAATTATGCTATGGACTCAATTTAATTTTTGTCCTAAGGCTTGGTCATATTTTCTAAATGCAACCAAAACTTAAGATAAAAATACTATGTTTTTTATCTTTTCTATCCCATGACCCCTTGGTGTATTTTATTATTAACATGGTCTAATTAATGTAGGGTCCCCTTTATTATCGTATACTTATCCTAAAGTTTTAAATTGTATTTATGGAATAAATACCTTAGGCTAATCCTTATGATATGAATTTTATTATTTGAAGTGTCCTTTTTACATGTTTAAAACTTAGCTTAAAAACTTTAGACTAAAATATTTGTGTTTATTAATATGAATAAAATATTGGTCCAAAGCTTTATGTGCTTCCTAAGCTTACGTAATTAATTTTTACAATTACAAGGACCAATCAGATTTGAAACCATGGCATACAACTTATGGATCACATTTAATCATAGATTAAAATTTGATGAAGTGAGGTTAATGTTGAAAATTCAAGGCATCATCCCCATTTTAATTTTGAAGCAATTTCTAGATGATTGATGGTACGCATTATAACATACACATCTAATTGATAGAGCGTAATAAGCCAACACTTCAACAGAGTCATATTAAAGATCAAACACTTTTTAGAGATCAAATATGCATGTTTACTCTCCCAATAAAAATCTAATGGTGTGAGGTAAATCAATGTTTTTAAATATAGATATGATCAAATGTGAGACTAACATGTGGCACACATAAGAACAAGGATGAACCAACAAATGACAAGTGGTAAAATGTGATAAATAGTACCAAAGATGTGCTTAAATTTGATAGTCTTGAACCCATAAATGAATTTTATATGGATTTCAAATGATGATCATGTGAATTTCAACTTTAAGATAGTAAATAATCTTAAAAAATATCTTAAAATTAATAGTCATGCGACCATCAATGACGTTTACACAAACACAAAACGATGATTGTGAGGATGTCAATTTTAAAACAACTGCTTGGATCTAAATAAAAAAGTAATAGTCATATTTTTTATATATATGTGTAAAATGCCAAAAATATGCTATAAAAGTGCCACATGGGTGAAATGTGCCAAATTAGAGACCTTACAAACTTGTTAATATAAAGGAGAGCCTAAATTGTCATATGTATAAATCATAACTCAAGCCAAAATAGAAGTATGATATATTAGGGAGTAATTTAATGAACTCACATATATGGCAACCCAAACAAGTATTTTAAGGGAATATATAAAGTTATTTGACTTTAAAAAATAAAAAATCAAGAACAGGATCTGAGAAAGGACTGAAGGGGATAATTATAAGATCATGGATATGATTACTGAATTCAAGAGCAAGAGGTGACAAATACCTCAGAGGCTTGGCATGCCGAGAAGATTAAATTCTAAGGATCCCATGTTAAATTTGAAATAAATAGAGGATCCGTATCAAAGGGCAATAGAGATCTTATAAAAATAATAGATAGGCACTTCAACAACAAAGAGACCTAAAGATCAAGCTAACTAAATTAGGAATATTTCCTTTATACTTTAGTTTTTATAATGTCTTGAAAAGGAATATTCTTTTAGGAATGTGTAATTGGTGACACATCTTACCTATAGATCAGACTATTAAAAATATCATTCATCTTAGAAGGTAGCATAAAAGACACTTATCTTATACATATGTACTAATATAATGGAAAATAACTAACCAACATACTTAATGGGTTGTATATATAAGGAATTATTGTCATTTGTAAAAAGGAGGGAGTTCTTAAAACCAAATTACTTTATAAACTTTGAGAAATGAATACAAATAAGGAATTTTTCAAAGTCTAACAATATTTGTTTGCGTGAAGTGCTATATGGTTTTTCTCTCAGTTGTCTAATTTTAATTTCATATTTGAATGGTTTTTTATAGATTTTAGATGTGTATATTGAATACAAAGTTTTTAGTTTGTTCCAATGCTAGACTAGTTGAAAGTTATTAGGCTTATTTCATTTTTTGCACTTCTTTTGCATTTTGGATAATGTTGTTTTTTTGTAGAAGTGAATCTTTAAAATGAGCATGGTTCTTATTTGCATCATCTCATACCTTCCTTATAATCTTGCATGATGTATGTTGTGATTTGGGCTTAATTTGTTTCACTTCATACAGTAGTTAAATGCATGTTTAGATGAGATTTGAACTTTATCATAATGTATGGAACAAAGACCAACAACATCTTTCTTTTCTTCCCCCCTTCTTTTTATTCCTTTTTAACCAGATAACCTTTGATTAATTTTCATTATAAATACCATCTTTGATTAGTATTTATATTAGTTCTTGATCATAATTCACCACACTTATCATATTATACTACATATTTTACATAGATATGCTATTTGACTAGGGTGGCTCCCAACCACCAAATATTATAAATATTTTGAATAAGTCACTTATTCTACCTTTATTCCATCAAAGATAATAGGATTATCATAAATTATAACTCATGCATTGAGTTAGTAGGAATTATAAAATGATAAGTGTTTTTTAAACACTTTGAGCACCTATGGTGCACATTTAGGCATCAATAGGAGGAGCTTCACTATCATGAGAATGAGGGGCTTTAGTTATATCTTTGTGAATTTGAAAAATATTTGTTAATTCTGGTGTATTTTGATCAAATATTGGTGTATTATTTTTCAAAATTGTGTCAATATTTGTCCAATTATGTAAAGATCATTTATCTTTATGGTTTCATACAAATCTTTAGGCTTCCTTTATCCAAAGATCAATATTATTTAAATATCTATGGATATTTGTGAAAAGGTAGTTTATGTTTGGTGTATTCCCACATTTAAGGTTAGTAATAGAAATTTTATACAAATATTTATAGGTTATTTTAAAATTTAACTTTATTCAAGCTTAGAGGTGTAAATATACCTCTCATTCATTAGTCTAGATGTATCTTTGAACTTATTTAGTTAAAGATAGTTGTGTTTTACATCTATTTATGCAAAATGGACTTAACATGCAAACTTAATCATTGTACTTTACAAAGATTAGTTTCATACATCATATTTTAAATAGGTTTCAAGGTCACAAATTAGAATTGTCTAAGGCAAGGCTTAGGTGACAAAAATTCCTAAAATCTCAAATAGTTCACTAATTATAGGTACCCATGTGTTTAAGGTATGGCTTGGCTAGTTGGTTCTTCAATAAATATGCTTGGTATAGTACATGATCTCCCTTGAAACATTAAAAGGTATTTTCCTTCTTTTAGTCCTAATACTGTTGTCACTAGTGAAAAATATATTAAGTCATTCAAGCCTACTTTTACATTGATAAATTTATTTTATGAAGATGTATCATGTAGATTGTTCCCATTAACTTTTAGAGATGATGCATATGATTGGTTCTCAACCTTAAAAAAAACTACATTACCAATTGGGATGACTTTAAAAATATTTTCATTGATAAATTTGGAAAAATTGTTAGTCATTATGACTTGTATCAATAATTCACCATAATGAAAAGGGATGTTAATGAAATCATCAGAGCCTTTAACACTCAGTTCCAAAAAATTTTTAGTAGAACCAAAGCCCCTTATAGACCCAATGAGGCTTTATACTTATAAATTTATAAGGATGTTATAGATCTCATGACCTTCATGTTCTCAAAAAGGTCTCTTCCAGTCATAAACACATTGACCTGGGCCTACTCTGAATCTATGGTCATTAATGACCAAATATATCCCTAAGGTCAAATGATGTATTTCATGCCTAATTTCAATTCAAATTGCCCCATCATGAATATCATTCCTAGTATACATTCAAATTATGCCTAACCAAGACCATATTATAGAGACATCTAGATTTGGAAGGACATCTCAATATTTCATGATAGAGACTTTTGATTTTACATTCAAAGAAGAAAGTGAACCTAAAGACACCCTAGAGGAAGGAACAAATCTTCAAGATGAGCAACCCCATGAACAAGATCAGATATAAGTAGACTTCTCTTTAGAAGATAGCTATGGGGATAATTCATATGAAGTCACCTATGGAATAAAGGATACCATTGAAGAACATAACCATGGGCATTAATTACACTAGGATTTATTGAAAGAAATTTATGTGTTATAAGAGAGAAATGATGTCATAGAGGTCCCAAAAATAGATGATCTAGAATTAAATTGGGTATAAAATTTGCCTTTCTTCGTCGAAGATGAAGACGTAGGTGAAACAATCAAGAAATGTCATATGAATTCATCAAAAGGTTAGGAGTATGGGACCAACATATTTCTAATGGGAGTTTAAAATAATATCATTTAGTTGATCAAGATGAAGAATCCTTTTGGGACAACTTGGAATATTTTTTTTCAAATATTGGTAGTCCATTTCCACCTCAGAAAGAGTCCAATGAAGACATCAGTCTAAAGATACTAGTTGAGCTACCATTATTAAGTGAATATGATTTAGGCTACTATCTATCTATGGATGAAGTATTACTAGCACTCTTGTTACAAAGTAGAAGAATCTGAGAGGAAGATGATTGGGTTTTAAACCCTAATCTTCAATCTATATACCTAAGAATGTTTATAGGAGATTAAGCCACATCACCTAGAAGACACAATCATACAAGTTGTCATATCCACAATAAGAGGACATTAAGTGAAAACATTCAGGTTTCAAGGTTCTATAGTAGGCCAAATAACTTTCCATTTTATCTTGGAGGTAGGTACTTTATGTAGTTAGTGTCAGGATTAATTTAGTTTCTTTCATGTTCTTTGTGACTTTCTTTTTCCCCTCCTATCCCTTTTTCATATATAATGTCTGTATATATATGTTTACTTTGTCTTGATTTGTTCCTTGCTTCTAAATAAGTCTTTTTAGATTGCCCTTATCTTGAAGATCACCTAACTATGCAAGAGCTTCATAATTTAGAAATGCAAGTATGACTTCTCAACATTGGTTGATCATGGATTATTGAAATATGAGTTGGATGCTATGGTTTAGAGAAAATAATAATGAATAATGATTAGGATAGTTTTCCTCAGAATTTTAAACCTTGTTCTAATCTAAGCATGGTTTTAATAAGGATTACACATCTAATATGAAATCTTAAATTATTAGGACATAGTCATGCTTACACTTAAAAAACATTAAATACCTTGGAAAATGTTTATAGCCAAGGATAATAGTCTGAAAATCAAACACTTGACCAAATCCCTAAATCTAGCTAACTTAGCTCCTAACCTTTGTTATAAATTCAAAATGACTTGAAAAAAAACAAAAATATGATCCTTATTGTAAAATTAAAAGATATTATAAGTAAAGGTGATTATAGTACCCTCTATTAGGGCTATGAATGCTTGGATATCAATGGACCAAGGCCTTGAGTGGAACCAAAGGAATCATTTTTTGGGCTATGTATGTTTGAATGGTAGTAGATAAATTCCCAAGCCTTCATTAAGCTAAGCATGGTTCTTAATTAATAAATAAACATGATAGAAGTTAGTGTTAATGATTAAATCCATGAACCTAGAAGTTGTTCTCTAAATCCTATGGTAATTAGTAGGTGGAATCAAAGCACATGCATAACATGATAGGTCTTGATGTTTGATCTTAATTATGCATATGTAAGACGTGTTTCAACTATGAACTAATATTAATAATGCTTTCTGATCAAATGGAATAAGTAGCTTAATTGTTAGTCTAAACCAAAGTCTCTGAATTCTAACATATTGATATGTTTCCCTTAGAAGTCACCATTGTTGAGGTTAACATACCCCCATTTTTGAAAAATATTGACTCATGTGTCAAATTATGAAAATTTATACCCTAAAACTAAAAATTCACTTGATCAAAATATCATTAGCATGTTTTCACATTATTCTTGTTTGAATATCATTCACACCATTGTTGGCTAACTTATTTATTCATTATTCTCATTTGACCTTATCTAAAATTTTGACATTAGATGTTTGTGCTTCAAGTTATGGGTTTAATGGAACTAATCTAAGAATGAACAAACTTAGGGTTTCTAAGATTTTATGTTTAATTGATCTTTTACTAGCCTTGGTCTATAATTTATTAATATTTTAAAACCCTATCTCAATGTTTTACCTGGACCTCTTAATTAAAATTTAATTTGGTGGGAGCTTTTATTTAAATTTAAGAAGGAGAAATTAATTATGCCATGGTCTCAATTTAATTTTTATCCTAAGGCTTGCTCATATATTTTCAACAAAACCAAACCTTAGGCTAAAAAGCATATGCTTTGTCTCTTTTATATCCCATGACCCTTTGGCTTATTTTAGTATTAACATGGTCTAACTAATGCAGGGGCCCCTTTATTATTCTTGACTTAGCCTAAACTTCTAAATTTCATTTATGTAATAAAAACCTTAGGCTAAACCTTATGCTATGATTTTTATTATTTGAAGTGTCTTATTTACATGTTGAAAACATAGCTTAAAAACCTTAAACTAAAATCTTCATATTTATTAATATGAATAAAACAATGGTCAAAAGCTTTATGTATTTCCTGAGCTTATGTAATTAATTTTTATGATTGTAGGGACCAATCACATTCAACCCCATAGATTGTAACCTATAGTTCACTTTTGTTCATAGATCAAGATTTGATAGAGAAAGGTTAATTTTGAAAATTCAAGGCATGGTCCCTAACTTAAACCCTAAGCAAGTTCTAAATGATCAATAATATGCATTATAACATATTCATCCAATCAATATAGTGTAACAAGCCAAGACTTCAACAGAGTCACATTAAAGCTCTAGTACTTTTTAGAGATCAAAGACACACATATACTCTACCTAATTGAGATTTTATAATTTGAGGAAAATCAATGTTTTTCAATGAAGATACGAGCAATCATGAGACTACAATGTAACACATGTAGAGAGAAGGACAAACCCAAAAATGATAAGTGGTAAACCTAAAAAAATTTACCAAATATTTTATTAAATTTTATGTTTTTGCACCTATCAATGACGTTCTAATGTATGCAAAATGATGATCACACGGATGTCAAATTTAAGATAGTAAACAATCCCAAAGATGAGCTTAAAATTTTTGGTCGTGCAACCATCGATGACATTTACATGAATGTCAAATGATGGTCATGAGGATGCCAATTTTAAGATAGATACTTAGATCCAAATTAAAATGTAGTGGTCATATTTTGAACATGGATGAGAAAAATACCATGAAGAAACTATGGAAATCCCACATCAGAGCCACATGGGTGCAATGTGCCAAATTAGAGGCCTTACAAACCTGGTAAGGCAAAGGCGATCCTCAATTGCCATATGTCTAAATCATAATTCAATCTAGAATTTATGTATGATCCAATATGGAGAAATTTAATGAAATCACAACCATGGAAACCCAAATAGGTGTTTTAAGGGAAGATATAGATTCTATGTGACTTCAACAAATAGGAAAATAGGAACAAGAGCCAAGTAGTGACTAATAGGGATAATGATAGTATCATGGATATGATTTTTGAAGTTAGGAGTAATAGGTAACAAAAACCTCAGAGGATTGGCATATTTAAAAGATGAAATTTTATGTATACCATGGTTAATTTGAAGTTAATAAATGAGCATTGTCAAAGGGAAATAGAGATCTAATAACAACAACTAGGCACTTCAATAACAAAGAGACCTAAAGATCAAGCTAATTGAATAAAGAATATTACATTCATAGTTTAGTTTATATAATGTATTGAAAATGAGTATTATTTTAGTCATGTGTAATTGGTAATACATCTCACCTATTGATCAGACTATTAAAAAGATCATTTATTCTAGAAGGTGGTAGAAAGGACACTTATCCTATACACATGTACCAATGTAATGGGACATAACTGACTAACATACCTAATGGGTTGTTTATATAAGGAAGTATTGTAATTTGTAAAATGGAAGGATTTATTAGAACAAAATTACTTTTTAAACTTTGAGCAATGAATACAAATAAATAATTTTACAAAGTTTATCCATATTTGTCTGTGTGAAGTGTTATATGGTTTCTCTCTCAGTTGTCTAGTTTCACTTTCAAATTTGAGTGGTTCCTATAGATTCTAGATGTGTATCTTGAATGAATATTTGTTAATTTGTGTCAATGATAGATTAGTTAAAAATTCTTAGGCATATTTTATTTTATACACTTCTTTTACATTTGGGTTTTGTTGTTTGCTTATAGGAGCAAATTTTTAAAATGAGGCTCATTCCTATTTGCATCATTTCATACCTTCCTTAGAAGCTTTCTTAATTTATGTTGTGATTTGGGCTTAATATGTTTCACTTCATACATTGGTTAAATTCTTGTTTAGATGAGGTTTGAACTTTGTCATAATGTTTGGAATAAAGACCAATAACATCTTTATTTTCTACCCCAACTTCCTTTTGTTGTTTTTTTAACTAGATCACCTTAGTTTAGTTATGATTTTAAATATCCATCTTATATTAGTCTTTATATTATTTATTGATCATAATTAATCATACTTAGCATAGTGTATTGCATATTTTACATAGATCTGCTATTTGGCCATGGTGGCTCCCAACCACTAAATATTATAAATACTATAAAATAGTCACTTGTTCAACCTCTATTCCATCAAATACAATAGGATTATCACAACCTTAAAATCATGATATAACTTGAATATGAGCCATAAATTTTTTTGTATTTGGTCATCTTATAGTGAGCCATAATAACCTTCAAGTAACGGTATCTTCATTTCACTATCCTAATGATGTTTTTATGGCTCACTTTGAATAAAATGACAATTTCATGCAAGTTGATGAGCCTGATAACTATTATTGTAATCCTCACCATCCCTATGATGATTATTATCATTATTATGATGAACCTTACTATTATTATGATGGTTATTATCTTTTTAGTGATCCTTATCAACCTCAATATGACCCCAATTGTGTATCTTAGCTACCTTTTCAAGACTTGTAGCAATGATACTCACCTCTTCCTACTCCATTTCCAACTCAAAATCATATTTCCCCTAAGATATATTTATTTTCATTCAATCCAAATGTGCTAAAGTGGTGATGATAGTATGGGATATAGATTTAGATGTGATAACTTTTCACTTCATAGATAAGATGAGGAAGATAGTGTAGATGTTAACAAATAAGTAGGCAAAATTTGGAGAGAAAAATCAATATGTTATGAATTATGAGTTGTATGAAATGAGAAATATGATCCAATGGTGGGTAGATAGGTTAGTGAGGTGGGATAATCAAGAGATCCAACCCAAACAATCTCAACCATCTCTTCTTACCCCTGATCAAACTTCTTGTGTTCTAATTTTTATTCTAGGTACAGCTACCCTTCCTCAAGAATATAAGTTTATTCCATATTAGAGACCTTTATGGGTTATGATGTCCTATTGCACTATGCCAAATCTTATGGATGAATCTCTTAAGCCTTCATTTATATCTATTCAAAATAAAAAATGTGACGATTTTCTAAGGTAGCTTATAAGCTTATCAAACCTTGTATCCTCTCCTCAAAATACAATGAATATTCTAGAGGAGGCTCCTAAGAATAAGGTTTCAAGTTGGAAAATAGTGGTTGATTCATGGGAAAATAAGAATGAATCATGGTTTGATCAAGTGAAAGAAGAGGCTTTTGAGTCCATACCAATGAGATTCCTAAGTTGAAAAGAGATTATTCATGAACCAACTTAATACCAAGAGAGAAAAACACTGATACAAGTCAATCCAAGGAGTCCTCAATATTTATAAATATTTCATTAACTCTTGAATTTTTATGTGCCTATAAGTCTCAAAGTACATTAATAGTTGATAAATTAATTATTGAGTTGGAGAAAGAGAATTATAATTCTCTCCTCCTTCCCTAATAACCTCTCCAAGAATCCTTCAATAAACTTAAACTCAATATTCAAAGTTATAAGGGAACTCTTTCAATTATTAAGCTAAATAATGAGCTCTCTTAACCTCTCACCCTCTCCATTTTTCAAAGATAACTTATTTTTTTGAAGGAAGAGGATGAACACATAGCTATAAATGAGAGTTTGTTAAGCAAGTTAGAGAAAGTAGGGGTTATTTAAAGGCTTTATGAGGTTTCATCCATAAAAGACAACTCTATTGAAGATGTTGTGAGTGAATATGATTAATAATTCTTGATTGGTAATCCTCTTCATGAGGTAAAAGAAAGTAAATAAGACTTGGAGTTTGAAAATCATGATGAGTTAACTTTATCTTGTATCGATGAGTTTTCATTCAAGATGGAGGAGGAAGAAGATCAATCTAGTTCTCATATATTTAGATTTATTACAAAATATGAATAAAACTCATGGTATTAGTTATACCATGACTTTATCGGCATGTTTGAACTGTTTACTAGTAGTTAGTCCCTTGAAATTATAGCTAATTATGAGAAAGTTAAACTTGAAGAGGTTGATTCCATGTTTGACATTATTGATATCCATATAGCTCCACTTGAGATATATGAATATGCCATTCAATTTTATCTCATTTACATTAATAAAAGCGAGGAAAAAAATGATTGGTAGTTGTACATTGAGTCTCTACAAGAGATTGAAGACCATTGTAAAGATATGTTGCCCATTGGAGAACATGCTCATGAAAAGGTTGATCAATAATCACTAATTGAAGACCATTATGAATCTTGGATTTACTATTAAAATCTCCTTGAAGAGATTTATGAACTTTTATAATTTGATAAGAAGGATGAGGTTAATCAATATACCATAGAGACTCAAGGATAATGCCTAGATGGAGTATCACTAGATGAGGTTACAACTAACAAGCAATATGAGAAAGATCCTCAAGTAAAAGATGAATATGTCTTCATAGGTGATTGTTTTATTGTTTATTATTCACCTGAATATTTTTCAAGAGGATTGGAAACCATAAAACAAATGAGATCAATAAATCAAAAGTCTAAAAAACATCTTCTCTCATATCCTTTTTCATCATGTGAAGGTAGTGATAAAAAAACTTCCATTTTGATTTTGGAGGAGGATTATTTGAAAGTTAGTTGTATTTATTTTATATTTCCTCCAATTTTTTTTTATAACACATTAGTTTCTTATGTTTTGTTTTCAATAAGTGCTCATCTAGCACATGTGTTTTGTTAGCTTAGTTTTCTTGCTTTGTTATCTTTCCCTTTCTTGTCTTTAAGGAATAATGTAGTTATCCTATCTTGAGTCAAGAGTTTTGGTAATTTATATATGTCTAATCATGGTTGTTTTATATTGAGAGTGAGTTTATGAGCCCAAAAGAGATGCAAATTTATTTGTTCTTAAGCATAGTAGGCATACTTCCTAGTTGACTCACATAATTATTGATAATTTTGACCTCACAGGTCCAATGATCACCCCTACCACGTCAAAATTTTCTTATAATTTTTTTTACTATTAATTGGTGTGTTATTCTTATAATGTCTCTAAAATGGTCATCTAAAACACTATTTATCAATGTTTAGGACAAGTTTGTTGAGTTTAAGGTTTTTATCATCATGACCATGTGCTTGTCTAGTCAACTTTAGACCAGTTTTAGGTTGTTTAAATAGATTAAATGAGTCCATAATATTAAATAGGCATTATGTATTTTTTATAAGTCATCTCATGCTATGTAATTGATCAAATTGGTTGGTGAAATGCTTGACTAACTTTATGACCTAGTTACTTGCATTTTAGGTCACTTTATGGCTTTGGAGTAGGTTTTTCATGTGAATGATACTATAATATTAAAATAATTACATTTTTTACTTTTTAAATCATGAAAAGTATAATAGATACATTTTTTTAGTAGTTTCATCAGTCTTCTCAAGCAATTATGGCATTTTTAGTGCCAAAAAGTCTTATTTTGAGGCTATCCATATAGTTATTTATGGTGAAATATTGATCTTAAAGAACCTTTATGACCATAATTTTTAATTAAAAATCCATATAATTTTTTTTAATAGGTTTCATGTTATAAAATGCATAAAACCAACTTATCTACCCTATCGACCTCCTTGGCAGCTCTAGGAAGGCCACTAGTTTTTAGCAGTATAAATAGGAGAGAGAAAGAGTTAATAAAAATATATTTTTTAAATTATAGGGAAAATAATGTAATTAAATTTTTTGATATTAGTATTTATGTTCATTCCCCCATATTTATTAACAATCTTTAAGAGTGCATGGGGGGTCTAAATGGTCCATTCATCTAGATAAGGTCCATGTTTTCCTTCATTTCTTCAATTCAAAATTAAATAGGGAATAATGGTTATATATAGGTTATTTCAAGGTAAAATAATACCTATTATATGTGGATTCATCAACTCCTTTTATTAAGGTACACATGAGACAAAACTAGTTTCTTATAGTGTCTTTGAGAATGGTCTTTTTGATCAGTTTTAGAGCATGATTTGAGTTATCAATCAAGTGTATTCATATTTAGGGTTTCTCAAGTTAATTCATGATTCATTTAACACCTTAATAATTCAATAAAAATATAATATATCTCCATCTTGAGTAAAATCTCATTTGAGACTATTTTTTGTGAGATAATCTCTTTAACAAGGTATAAATGTAGTTACTGAGTTTATAGAGTTTTAAAAGTATCTTAATGATTTCATCATGATATTATCAACCATAGTGACTATATATGTATAATTAATTAATTTAATTTATTTCAATGAGGTTTAATAAACCGTACTTTCTTAAGATACAAAAGAGCACATAGAGATCTAGTAGCATAGTTTTATCTCTAGACCTTGGTGAGAAAGTTGAGATGAATATCATGACAAGTGACATGAATAAAATAGTTAGAAAGGTTGGTAGGTTTATTTAATCACATTATATTATTTATTTTCACTCTTTATAATTATTTAAACTGATAATGATACTCAAGGATTAAAACACCCCAAAAGGCTTATTATACCTAAATGTACTAGTCAAGCCTCTATGTTATGATCAGGAAGACTAATAATAAATAGGTAGTCTTATTGAGAATACTAATTTGATCTATTTACCTAATAAAAGAGGATAAATTTATAATTATATTGAGATATCAGGTAAACATGCTCATGGAATCCTTAGTAGGTGAAATGATGATAAATGACATAAAGAGAAATGACTACCTACAATAGTCATGATGGAGTAGGGGTTAGGAGAAGTATTGATTTGTTTTACAAGTTTAACTCAAGGTTCATAGAAAATTAATTGGTTTAATATCAACCAACTCAATATATCATGAAAACCATGTAATAATTCATTCATAGAGAGCTAAATATGATGAAGACATAACATTGCAAATTCCTTTATTTAGAGAAGTTAACGTATTTTTGAATTTTTTAAGGTAATGGATCATTTATTATTTTCATTGATATTAAAGCATCCTTATATAAATTTTATGCTTATTAAAACTATTTTTTAACTTGAAGGGTTAATGATGGTCTTAATATCACTTTTATATCTTGAGACCAATCTCCCATCCCTCATTAGTCCATACAAAGGGAGAAATCATCACCTGCAACAGTCACCCATGAAGATACTTCAAAACATGTCATGTTGAACATGGAGGTAAGGAAATAGTGGAAGGTTATAAGGGAGGATTAATTAAGGACCTAAAATTAAATTAGGATTGTTATATTCTTATTCGAGTTCCCTACTTTACATATTCCAACATGATGATCACAATCTGTACAACAAGGTTCATAAACTCTCTTGATGACTAAGTTTTCAAATAAAGTCAAGGTTTTGTCCTTAAGTGAGGGAGAAATGTGATGAATAACAAAATAGATAGTGATGTATCTTAAATTATAAGGTAGTATCATCACTAACTCACTCCATATCTCCACTTAATCTACTATCTTATTCAAGACTTAAAAGAAACCTACATCCATCCTCTTTTGGCTCAAATAGTGAGGTGAAGGTGAGGTTAGATCCTAATGTAGTTGGTAAGTCTATATAGTATTTATGAAATATATAAAATAATAAATTAAATCTTAATTAAAATTATCCATTACAATATTGTGATGAATACTTCATAAATGAACACTTACAATAGGGTCTGAGTAGTCCTAAATAGTTAGACTTATGAAAATAAGGCATGTTAAGTAAAGGGATAAGGGCTTAGACACTTACAAATTATACATGATAATATGGTAATATGAGGATAACATTATCAAGGGTTCAATGAAATATCAAGGTTAAATTACACTATATTGGGAATCTCACATTATGAAACATCACATGATCACTTACAACCATCTTTTTCTAACTCAAGTAATGGTATGAAGAGAAGGTTAGAAATAGAAGGAAACTGATGAGAGAAATCTTATAAGTATATAAATAAAACCTTCTCAAGGAATTTATGACATAAAAAGGCTCAAATAAACTATGTGGAATATATCACGTTTCTATCATTCTAAACATCACCTACAACTGGACATAGCAGAGTATGAGACAAAGTTGGTTTAATAAGAATTAACAAAGGGAGGTACATAAGAATGAGTAATAAATAAAGGGTAAAGGATTGAAATGGAAGTATTTTTGAAAAATTATCAAATTCCTCACTCTTTATCTCATTTAACCTCTTTCATTCTAGGCCTATACACCTAAAATAAGCACCTCCAACCAAGAGGACCAAATAGCCACACACACAGGTCAATCTAAGCATAGATGAAGAATGATAATTTTAATGTGATGATGGAATAATATATGCATGAATTTTAATAAAATTTAAAAGTTAATAAGAGGATCCATATCCATTGAATATGTCTTTCAAGACTATAATCTTAGCCACAAACTCAATTTACACATAGCTAATTGCAGACCTAAAGGCCTACAGTATAATAAGATGAAGATTGTGTATTTTTTAATTATTAAGTTTGAATGTATAAAAGTTTAAAATAAGTTTAGATATAATTAGAAATGATTTCATCAAGTTTTGAAAATGAAATGAGAGGAATCTCTGTTCATGGAGCTTTAGGGTCAATAGGCCTATTATGTATACAAACCATCCATTATAGAATTTAGTGTCTAAAAATAGTTTGAGATGTCAATGATTATAACATAATCATGAATCATTTCATGGATGTTTTTAAAAAATTTCAAGAGTTTCACTTTTTTTGAAACAAAGTTTTGGGGTCTTAAACCCAAAAAGAATCCTTCTCGGCCTTTCATGCACAATCACAAGCCCAAGAGGTAGTTTTGCATGGAATAGAAATTTTTGTATGAGATGAATGATGAATTTAAGTTGTAAGAGGTGTTTATGGGGGTATTATTATTCATATTAATTACATTATTTCAATCATTATATCTCATAACTTCATGAAAAATCAACTAGAGTACACATAACCTTATTTTGTTTGAGAAAGAGCTTGAGGAGGTAATTTTGTTTGTTCATATATTACATGAGGTTTTACATGGAAACTAAATACCATAGGATATGTTATACGTGTCACCATTACATAAATTATTGGCATTGCTTTTTGGAGAGATATGCCTAAAACCCTCATAAAACCCTTAAATTGACCTAATTGAAGAGATATGCAAATTTATTCCATAAAATGAAATATTTTGACTTATAAATGATCCATATAAATTTTAAAACTATCCTTACCTACATTTAAATTCATTTTTTCATAGGTGTAGGTATAATATTGTATGATATAAGGTAAAAAGGGAAATTTTTAGCTTGTTTATGGAGTAGACTATGGAGTTACATATAAACCATTTAAAGAGATTTATAGGTACTTGATTGTATTTTAGTAGTCATTCAAAATGTTTTAAATTTCTCTTAAAGAGTTACACAACTCCAATATTTTCACTAGCTTAATAAGTTTGAAGAACTTAGTTTTGTAAGCCAAAAACCATGGTAAAGGCTTGAGAGTGTCACGAAGGACTTAAATATCAAGGATTGAGTTATGTAAGGGTCCTAAAAGTCTTATTAGGTCATATACAAACATAAAAACTTGAAAATTTATTGAAAAAAATCTTAATCTCCCCCTCAATCACACAATAATGCTTAGGCTTACAAATGACCATTTCATGGTTTGACCATATGCATAATGTTACAAAACATGAAATTTGGCATGGAGAAGTTTATTATTCAAAGTAAAGTGAATCAAACACTTTTGTCTAGTTTCACATGTCTGGGTGGTCAATTGGGCCAAATTTCTCTTTTTAGGCCCATGAGGGCTAATTAGGCCTAATTAGTGAGAGAAATGACATAAAATGAGTACTTACACTAGGTGTTGGATCATGAAATTTTGTGTGGAGTTGTATTTATATAGAGGGTAATAAAAAATGTGACTGGTTTTATATGTTGATTCATACAATATTTTGGACAAGGATCTTTATAAGTTTTTATGGCTTTAAGGAATGGGTGCTTTATCAAGAAAATGAAGAAAAATGGTATATTTTTGGCTAATTTATGGTTTAAAATGATTTTTTTAGGTTTAAATTCATGTTTAGATGCCTTACATGAAGCTTATTTACCTGGTTCAAAGTAAACCCCTTCTTTCTCTCTCTTATGCCTCTTTGCTCATGTGAAGGAATCAAGTGTTCAAAAGCACTAAATCATGCATATAATTTTGTAAAAAGTATTTATTTATGTTTAACTCTCCATACATAACCTAATAAAGTATTAAGAGGTAAATTTTAGTTGTAAATAAGATTTGAAAGGTTGAAAAAGTCTCAAGGACTCCTAACTACACTTTTTTTTCCTACACCTAACATGTTGAAGGAGTCAAATTTTCATCAAAGGGATTATAATATCCCATGTGAGGTGTAGGTAATTCATGAATTTATTATAATAAATTTTCAATGAATAATTAATTAATACTTAAATTCCTATTTTTAAGGATGGAGACTAATTCATCAACAAATACATATGACCTAGTATATGGGGAGTCAAGCAAAAATATAGGCACCTTCTAAGTGGTCAATCTTAACCAATCATGATGAAGACATTTTAAATACTAATAAATTCATGATAATATACCCCTACTCCACCATAAGGACATGAAAGAAAAGATATGATGGAATAAGTACTACATAACACTTGACAAGTGTGAATACCAAGTTGGAGACCCCTATTTTGAGGCTACTTTGTCTCTCCATCTTTGGATTTTATATTTTTATTCTATTTTACAAAATGTTTTAGACACCTAAAATTGGCCACAAATGTATTTTGATTATAATTCAAATTGATTCTTACTAGCCATTGTAAATTAAGCTTATAAATTACTAAACATCCTAAATTTTCCTATGCATCATTCATCAAAGCTTAGAATCATGTTGAGACATCCCTATTTGGGGTATTCTATCATATGCAACCATAACCTCTAATAGATTCATCCCTAATCATCTTGTAGCATCACAAATATCAATTTGGCCTTTGGACCTATTAAGTGGGGTGCATGAATAAATATCAAAGCTTATAAGAGATAAATGAATAAGCAAAATTAATTAACCAACTAAACCAAATTAAATACCTAGTTGAATTATCCATTTGAAATTAATGAATTTACGAAAAAGGAAATTCAAAAATCCAAAATATCATAAAATTTCATCATTTCCTGTATGAGTTGTTAATCTTTTTGAAAATATCCTTAAATATCTTAGAATCCAAATATTAACTCACCTATTAGCTCTATACTTGACAAATATTAACTCTACTTGGGTTATATTTAACTCACCTAGGTTATGTTTGAACATTCCAAGCCTTAAATCAATCCTAACTCACCTTGGGTGAGAGTTAAATACTTAGGCTATAAATATAATTCCATGACTCTTTATTTGTAATCTCTCATAAGCTAGAGTTATAATGAAAATTTAGGGAGAGACAAGCCATTTGATTTAGTTTTATAATGTCAAAATTAACTTTAAATTATTGTTATAATGCCAAAATTTTGATCCAATCAACATCAAGCCACATCAAATCCAATGTTGCCAAAGAAAGAAGGAGACAACAAGCTTCATTTTCCAAAAAATTCTTCATGTACAAGCCAAGCAAGCTACTTAACAAAGCATTTAGAGCTCTCAAGGAAGGTAAAGGATCTTGTGTCTTTTATTTTTTAGTTGTGATTTTCATTTGGCTTTTATTACTAAGCTCTCCATAAGTTTTAGGCTTGGAGTGTAAGTGTTAATGTGTTTTTTATTTGAGTTTTTTACTTGAACTAACACTATACTAACCTCCTTCTTAGATTCATATGATCACAAATATCATGCTCGGTGGGACCTCAAATCATCCCAAATATGCAAAGAGACTAATATGTAGCTTTTGGTTTTTCTAATTAATGATTGAAAATCTTCAAAATTTGAGTTCTAACTTATTTTTTCACATATTTTATTTTTTACTGATACACAAATTACACAAATATCACCATTGATTCCATTTAATCAATGTTCATCCTATCATAATCGATGTCAACCTCTGTGTATAAAATTTATCATTAAAAAAATGTGATTTTACACATTTTTATTTAGTTTTTTTAATTTTATTTTATTACTAAGAGCCTGAATGTTGTTTGACTAACCCTTTTACTGTAGGATCTGGTGATAATTAGTGATTTTAATTTCATTTTATAACAGTCTTTTTCATCAAAAACATATTGGGTTTTATGTATTTTCTACATGAACCAATGTTGATCTATGTCAATTGACATTGATTACCCCTTTGTTGATCGATGCCAATTTGTATAAACCAACATTGATCCATACGTGGATCGACATTGATCTCTGAGACAAGAAAATAGAGAAACCCAAGAGCTTATTTCAAAATATTATTTTCTCATTCACATTTGGTCTTTAAATAAGGAAAAAACCCTTTAAATTTTGTAGGACCTAAGATGTAAAAAGAAAAAAATTGGAAGTGGTTAAGTCTTAAACATTTTGTGTAGTGCCTAAAAAAAATTTATTTATTTTTGTGCTTATATGTTTTCAAAGTTTTTTCAAATTATTTAACTAATACTAGGGGGTCAAATTTCATAAAAATCTCACTTGGGTGAAATAAAATAAATGATCACACTTAGGTACATACTCTTCAGAGTGTGTGTTTTATGCTTGTTCTTTCAAAGTTGTTTATTTGCTTAAAATAATTGATGTGTATTCTCTCCCCCATTCCCTTTAGGGAACTTGGCTAACCAAAAGCTCTCTTTATTTTTCTTATTGATTTTAGTCTAAAAATATGGAAAAAATGTCATTAAGGCCCTCCCTAATTCTGAATGATTTGGGTGATCCAAGCATGACCTTAAAGTCTTTTCACTTGTCATTTATTTTCATGTATTTGGCTTATGAGTAGGATTTTATAGCCTCCTCATGGGTTATCTAAGGAAGCATTGACCTGGGAATTCATCTCCCAAAATCATTTTGACCACAATCCATGGTGGGGTATGTAAATTGAGGTTGAATTACTGGGATATTTGTTTGAATGGTTAACTCTATTAGTAAGATATTGCCTCGAACTGTAAGGGCAACTGAAACATCACACTATAATGAGTAAGAAATGGATAAAGTGGTTGTGAAAAGGGAAAAAACTTTTAAAAACAAGCTAGTTGACATGGATATAAATGACATGATCATCCCTTATGTTAGCCACTCTTGGGACCATCTAAATATGTGCAAAATTTTAGTTATAGAACAACCCTACTTCTTACATGCATACTATTGATGTATGGTGAGTAGACCAAAGTTACATGTCATTATACAATATTTTCAAAGAAGGGGGTGTAAAAAAATACTTATTCATGAACTTTTATTCTTGGATTAACACTTAAAATCCTCTCAAGATCATGTATATAGATGGAATTCGATAGTACTATGCAACCTTGTCAATTTTAAGATATAGGATGTTACACTTAGGTGTTTGTGTTATTTTATCCTTTTATTACATAGTTTTGAGTCTATTTTTTTTATCCTTTAAAATTATTCTTATTTCATACATCACTTTGTTATTTGAGGAAGAATTATACCATCGATTTGACACCGTACCTTTTCCTTAGTATTTTGATAAATGTTTGTGTGTGTGTCACTTGATTGGAAAGGGTAGCATTGCATTGCATAAATTCATTTATAATATTGTGCCTTTGAGTCTTGAAAAAACCATTTTTTAAATATTTAGTGTGTGATAACATATTTATACTATGTGAATCATTTCATATACTTGTTTTCCTTGTGTCCAAATTCCAAATTCTAAACCAATCCACGTGTGTCTTTTAGATCATTATCTAGTGCCATTAAGTCATCCAATTTTTTCTAGCTTGTTGTTTGTCTGAAGAATCATATTTTACATAAGTTGAGTTTTTAATTAACCTTGGAAAGTTCAAATCCAAAACATTATTGATTTTTACCTACGTCTTGTGTAATTTGATTCTAGACATAGATCTTTCTCTATTGGGTTGTGTAACTTAGGTTAATTGTTTACCAAATTTGAAAAATATTATTTTTGCCTTTATTTGGGAGAAATAACATATCTTCCTTATGAATTTTGTTTCATTCCTTACACAAATTGACCAAGTTCATGTCTAAAGTCAAATGCCTAGTTTGTGACAAAGTGTTTCCAATTTGTTAGATTAAATATCACCTTGTTTTTAAAGTCTAGATTTTATGCTTATTTTACCAAAAGTCATAGTATATTCATTTTTTGAACATAGATTTTATGCTACATTTGTCCAATTTACCTAGAGACTTTTATTTTCATAGATTAGACTTGTTTAGAACACTTTGAACCTAGAGTTTTTCATTCCAATTTTATTTCATCCACTTGTCCTTTTGTGAGATAAATTTAACATTAGACATTTGATGCTTTATTATTTTGTACTATGTTTTATCATAGACATTTTTGGAGATAGATCTCAATTTCTTTGACAAATTTTGATCATATTTGAACCATTTATCTTTTTAGACATCATTTTTTTAGATTTTATATAACTCGACACCCTTTCATATCAAATCACTCATCATTAGTTTGAATATGTCTCACTATACTCATATTGGTGTCTTGTACGATCCAAGATATGGTAATGTGGTCACACAAGAAGACTTTATTCAATACCCCTATGGTGATGATATAGTTTTTGAGATGGATCCTTATCCACCTTACAACACTCAATCAAGGGAAAAAATTCAAGATCCTTTAGCTCATTATTTGGTTAATATGATTCCATACTGAAAGCAGGACTAAGAGCAAAAAATGTAGTACTTAACTATTATACCATCAATTATAGACCAAGTTCAACAAAAATCATACTAAATTATGATGACATCAGCTTATGACCCTTATTTATTTGATTGTCACTTGCTTACAAACTAGGATAGAGTTTTAATTAGATTTGTGGAGGTATGGGCTAAGTTTTTATTAGAATTCTCCCATACAAACTTACCAAGTTTAGTTCAAGTGACTTACAACATACCTTATAATAAAACATTAAACATGCCTCTTCTATAAATCTTCAAGATCTAGTGTTGATGTCATATCAAGTCCCTCGTATGCTTATAACATGAAAATACCTTAGGGAGGAACATTTTATACAGATGTAGATAACATACTAGACCTATTTGAACTTAGAGCATAATTTCAATAACATGACCATGTAAAATGCTCCTCTTATTGAGATAACTACATCAATATGAGTTTTAACTAAATTGATAGGCCATAAAAATCAAGGTATAAACCTATTCATGTAAATCACTTCATTTGGAGACATGTTCAATGCCCCAACTATCAAATAAGTGTCTTTTTCTTCTATGTAGATGAATGAGCCAAACACAGTGGATAATAAATAAGTAACATATAATCTAGATGAAATTGGTATAACTTCACAAATAACTAGTCTATAATAAAGCATGCCTTTAGTTAAAACCATTATTAGTTCATAATCATAGGGGTAGGAACTTCTACCTCCCAACCCCAACCAACTATATTTAATCCTCAACTAGATGCCTCATCAAGTACAAAACCATAAGGATTATGTATTAAACCATAAACCAATGCCTTGACTCAACAAAATATGATGAATGTTACTCCACCACAATAGGTGATGAATAACATTCCACAATAATAAGTCTAATCCAGCATACCAATTTATTAGATTCAAAAAATTCTACCACCTCAATAGGGGGTAACCAATGCTCCACCTCATCAGGTAGTAACCAATGTAACTCTTCAATTATACATCAACATACCATTACAATCACAAATGACATCTAATAATTATTTATAATGACTAGTCAGTAATACATGTAGAACACTCTATAAACATCTAACTCACAACAAGGATTTGTGCATCTAATAAGTTCTACCATTCTATAAGTTTTCATTAGGCATCAATATCCTTTTTCCCAATATACCACAAAATTAATGATAAGGTCTTGGTTTACAAGTTCCCCTTAATCAAATTGGTATGAATAGTGGGTAACAAGTCCCTAATCAACCTTAGTAGGCACAAAACTTCACTTAACTCCATATCCTTCCATATCATCTACGATTTCCCCAAAATTAGGCCTACATACCAAATCCCAATTGGAATATTTCACCAAGAACATATGCAATTATAACAATCACATCTTAATCCATATATGCATATTCCTAATCAATTCCCTATCTAGACAAACATTCCATAGCAATCCATACCTTAATTATACCCTAATCAAAGTAATCTACTTTTGACTAGCCATCCTTCACTTCAAGCCAATGTTTCATCTATATTTCTAGTACAATAATTACAATAGATGAAAGATGTGTAATTGCCACCATCCAAGATGGGAAATAGATAAATAAGTTTAAGTTGGATGAAACGTGTGCCTACCCATTCAACATGTAGTATCTATAAATACCATTTCCTCTAGTGTATAGACCACTCAAGTTTGACAAATATAAGGGTAAAGGAGACCCCAAGGCCCATTTAACAATTTTTTTTTGCTTCTCAACTAGTGGCCTATAGTGACATATACCTCCTGCCATTATTTCCAAAGAGTCTAGTAAGACAAGCTTTGGATTGGTTCCTGAAATTGCCTAAGAAATTAGTATCTAATTTTGATGATCTTTCAAACAAGTTTGTGTAACATTTATCCTATAATATTGATCATGATATTTCATTGGTATATTTGATGCAAGCCAAAAATAAGACTGGTGTAAGCTTTAAAAGTTATTTATATAGATTTAAAGCACTTTCCAACCATTTCATCCACATTTTACCAAATAAGTAATTAGCCACTATGTTTACTAATAATTTGAAAAAGAAGATATCTTATCATCTGGAGTTATAGTGTGCAAACATTTTTATGGAAATTATTGACAAAGGTTTGTTGATCAAAAGGGACCTTATTAATAAAGGCATCTTCAATCCTACCTCATCAAATTAGATCCATAACCCAAACCAAAATAATGGCCAAAATGAGAACCATAACCAAGTCCAAGAACAAACATCATAACCATCTTATGCCAATAATTATGAAATGTCCAAGCCATTTAATTACAAAAATAATGTTATTGGGAATGGAGTAATTAAGTCCAAACATATACAAATGGTAAAAATACCATCTACTTAACTTACACCACATATGCAAATTATTCTTAATTAACAACCTCTTCAGTAAGCATAACCTTTGTTGCAACCTAGACCATCTCAAAAAATGCATCAACTTTTGCCTTTGCAAATCACTCCTCCTCTAAGGGGAACTATGCCTACTCATCACATCTTAAGTGACCTTAGAAAACCAACTAAATTCATGTTTTTTCAAGCTATACTCCACTAATCTAATTATTTGGCATATTCTAAAGAACAATCCTAAGGGCATTCCTTATCTAGATTGGTATAGGTAAAATGAATTCTATGAATACCATAAGGTTAATGGGCATAATATGTGCCATTGTGTAAAAATCAAATATCTTATTTAGAATATATTGGAAAACATGGAGATAACATTGGATAATTGATCTTCTACATCTAATCAAAATATAGGTATTTATCAAAACCCCTTTCTAATACATAGAAACTAATAACAAAAAAAATAAAGGCTAGAACAACAATAACATCAGTATCAATAACTGAGACAACAACAATATCAACAATAGAACTAACATTAAATAAATGGATGGAAATAAGACCAAAATGATGCCAATAACTAGTAGACCTACCACATATTTACACATGACTATAAAAAAAAATTATTCCATATTATGGGAGGTCACATTTCCACCATCTCCATCAATCCAAGACCAAGTGTTAACCAAACAAGATCATTTTTGATCAATTTTAACCAACCAACCCATGTCAATAATTTTTATTTAACCTAGGACCACATACAAGCATACCAACAAGTAGGGGTTACTACTCTTAGACCTTATACCGATAAATTGTCATTGACTCATGACCAAATACAAGTGTATCGATAATCAGTACTTATGCTATCTAGCCCCCTCCACCATCATTTGATAAAAATAATGGTAATGTATCTAATCCCAATTATGTAATCAAAACTTGATGATCAAAGAATACCATCTTAACGCCACAAGAATCTATAATTACACCCATCTAGCCCAATGTTATAGCTAGGAATAAGCCCTATACCATTATGCAAGATAAGACATTTGATACTGTGGAAAAATTCATAAAATGCCCATAAAAATTTCCATTTTGGATTTTTTTTAATGTCTTCCTCCATAAGAACATATTGATATATTTCCTAGGCCAATCCCAAGTTCCCAATGACATATCACCTAATAAATTCTAAGCTTTGATTGGACATTTATCCCTAGACCATCAATTAACCTTCGACCAAAGTGATATGTCATCCCTTGGCCCTCTATTTAACAATCCATTATATATTGAAGTTGTCATAACATAACACAAAGTGAAATGTGTCCTCATATACAATGGAATGGGTCTAAATATTGTGTCTCTAAATCTCATCAAGCTTATTGGGTATATAATAAGTGATCTCCAACAAAAAATTACCACCATCAAAGCCAATGAAGAATGGGAATGACAAGGCACCATCAGATTCCCAGTTATCATTGGGACCCTTACCCATGATACATTATTTCATCTATTAGACTTAGAATTGTCATATAATTTACTCTTGGGTAGACCTTGGATACATGAGATTCATGCAATCACATTAACATTGCATCAGTGTATCAAGTTCTCATAGTTAGGCATGGAAGTCACTATCGATGGAGATTTATATCCATACAAAGATTGTAAACATCTAAAGGCTGAATATGAAAGCTATAACTGCCATTTTAGTTTGAATCTAGTTCCTAAAAATGATAAAGGGAAATAAATACTTTTTGATTCACCAAAGGCCAATTACATTGACCCTAATACCTTTGATTCACTTTCTCATATACTACATCCTAAAATGTATAATCATTATAACATCATGAATAATGGCCTAAGATAATATTTGACCCATGATACATTCTACATTTCTAAAATTCCATAGATCCCCAAGTCATATCGAATACCTAAATCTAAACCACCTTGCATGGAATGGTGTCAAATGAGAAAATACAAATTGCATAGTCCATCACCTATTATTTTCATGATGGTCACTAGCCAAGAATAAGACCCTATTGAAGATGATGAATCCTAGCTATAAAATGAAAAACTATCTACCTATTACCATAATTACAAATACCCTATACCTAAGAGGATCATGGAAAAGCATTCCTATCAAGGAGGATGCCTGGGGCCCAATCAGTGAGGAATAGTTGAGCTGATTAATACCAATTAGTATAAAGGAACTTATGGTCTCAAATTTAAACTACTTGGGGGTGACCCCACACATCTTATTCATGTTCCTATGATAATGAATAGTGATGATGATGTGGATAGTGAAGCTAATTTTGATCATAGAATTTACAAATACCTATCTACTACCAATTTATTTGACACCACTGGCATTTGTACCTTTATACCAGTCATTCTCAATAATCCACTTCCTCCTTATCACCATCAACATATAGACTAGGCCTAAAAGGAATCCATAGTTCATATTGATGATTTTGAGAATGATGAGGCCTTTTGTGATTTTCTAGTCCTAAGGGATAATGTTCCTTTAGGAGACCATAAATAAGGGTTATCAGTTAAACTAGATCTTCTATCCTATTTTGGAGAATCAGTGAACACCCTTAGCCATAAAAAAATGAATAAAACATTGAGCTACCAAAGTGAAAACCTCTTTGAGGCACTTTTGGACCAAGTTAAAAGTAAAGAGAAAGGCCAGTCTAGAGGTGAAAACCTATTTTATATGCCATTATATGGGGGTTTTCATCTTTCCTTGAACATAGATCAGGAGACCACCATTGGTGAACTTACCTATGGGTCTAAGATTAGTTTTGAAGAATAGAAGGAGTTTGATCAAATCATCCAAGAGTTTCCAATTGTGTTTGTCACATGACCATCCCTACCATTGGGAGATTCTGATTCCTCATACCTTAGAGAACTTAAAGAGCTAGTCTAAATTGAAGACTCTACCATTGCAAACAAATTAAAATATTTACCAATTATTCTAGAAGATGGTTCAAATATTCTTGTAGATGACATGATAGAAGTCAACATTGGAACTCTAAATGTCCTAAAATGGATCAAATTAGATGTGTCTCTCACTAAGGAAGATAGTGAAGTATTTATAACCCTTTTGAGAGAATTTGTTAACATATTTGCTTGGGCCTAATCCAAAATGATGGTTTGGACCCTAGTTTAGTTTTACACCATATTGTTGTACATCCTAATGCCAAACCTATAAAATAAAATTTACACATGATGCATCCTTACATTGTTGTATTATTTAATAAAGAGTTGGAAAAACTCGTAGAAGTAAGATGTATTTGACTGATTGACTACTCAAAGTGGATCTCAAATGTTGTGCCAATAAGCAAGAAGCCATAATGAATTAGAATATGAATTAATTTTAGAGACATAAACAAATCCTACCTCAAGGATGAATTTCCTCTAACAAAAATTTACATGATTTTCAATTCCACATCTAGGTATAAAATTATTTCACTAATGGACATATTTTTAGGATACAATCAGATCTAGATTGTGCCAGAAGACTAACATAATATAATGTTCACCACTCTCTTGGGAACCTTATATTATCAATTTATGTCATTTGGTCTCAAAAATTTTGGGGCCACATAGCAAAGAGCCATCATCATCATTTTTCATGATATCATGCATGACATTATTGAAGACTATGTCGATGACATATTAGGAAAATCAAAGACCAAGGTCGATCATATAATATCATAACGATGGATATTTGAGAGACTATATGAATATAATGTCTAACTCAATCCTAATAAGTGTGTGTTTTTATTTACTTCAAGCAATTTTATAGGCTTCATTATGTCTCATAAAGGCATTGAAGTTGATCTAACCAGAATACAAGCCATCACAGAGATACCACCACTAACCAATTTGAAGTAGCTCAAGGCAAGATTTAGTATATCAGATGCTTCATTTCTTAGTTGGATAAAAATTACCATCTATTTACACACTTTATAAATAAGGGTTTCACATTTCGTTGGGATGAAAAATGTTATAAAGCCTTCCAGTACCTCAAATACTATCTTGTTAATCTACCTATTTTGTTGCCACCAATGCCAAGAAAGCCATTCTTACTATATCTATATGCCATGTAAAAATACCTAGGGGCAATTCTTGATCATCATGATGATAATTCATAATAACATGTCATATACTATCTAATTCATACACTAGTTATGTATGACCATAATTATATGCCCATTGAAAAAAATGTTTAGCTATGGTTTTTACAACTCAAAAATTATGACATTACCTATTAAAAAATATGACCATGGTTATCTCCAAATTAGATCTACTCAAGTATCTACTATTTAAAACATATTTACAAAGTCACATGGATAAAAGGATCATTCTTCTAAGTGAGTTCAATATAGAATATGTTAACCAAAAATCCATCAAGGGATACGTACTTGTAGATTATCTTGTTGAAGCACCATTTATAGATACAAAAATTCTACAATTCTAATTCCTCGATGAGTCTATTATGACCATCATTGAAACAAGTGTTTTAGATTAACACTATAAGTCATATTTTTATGGATCATTCATATCACATGGATCGGGGTTAGGCTTATTATTTGTTACACCATAGGGGGATCTCCTCCCTAAATTATTTGGTATCATCTTTCCTTGTACTAACAACATGGAGAAATATAAAACACTTGTTAAAGGAATTCATCAAGTAGTATAATGGACTATTTATCATATAAATTTTTATGGTTATTCTCATTTAATCATCAATTAGGTTACAAACCATTTTTATACCAAGGATGACAAGTTGGTACCATATAAGGCCATGGTCAACACTCTCTAACAATAGATTGTTTATGTACAATTTGAACATATACCAAGGGATAGTAATATAAAAATATATGCCATGGTCACCACTAAATATTTGATTCATTAGATACACATAACAAAATAATACCAATTCCTCATTAAAAATCTTCTAGCACTAGCTCATGAACCTTAAATCATCATAATGATCTATAATATTGTTGGTCCAATCTGTATATGGTATTAATAACTTTATTCATATATTCATGAACACATTATGCCACCTGATCTATATCATAAATAATCAAAGTCCTTTATCCACCATGCCAAACATTATACCTAACTTAGATCAACCCTTTATCACTGAAACTTTGATATAACTCTACTTCATTGTTTAACTCTGATAGAGTCAACATTAGAATTATGGGAAGTTCATGTAGGAGTATGTGGATCCAATAATATTTATTCCATCCTAGCTGAAAAGATCTTACATACCATGTGTTATTGGCTAATAATGGATGAAAATGTAGAAACATATTTTAAAAAGTGTGACAAATGTCAAAGGTATGACAATTTAATGCATTCCCTAGTCAAGAAACTAAAACCAATGCTGACACCATGATATTTTTCTACATGGTGCCTCAATATCATTAGGAAGATAAACCCCACCTCATCTCATGGCCATAAACACATCCTTACCACTATTAAATATTTCACTAAGTGGGTTGAAGCTATACCTCTCACTTACATGATTAGAAATTATATTTCATATTTCACATTCAATCATATCATTTACCAATATGATATCCCATCCAAAATTATATCCAATAATGGTAGATCATTTAGGAACAAGGATATCAAATCACTATGTGTTGAGTACAAAATTACCAAACATTTTTCTACCACCTATTACCCATAAGGTAACATGCAAGTAGAAGCATATAATAAAACCATTGTTAAAATCCTTAAAAATACTATCAATGATACCATATGTGATTGGCACATCCAAATAATCCTTTCCCTTTGGGCATACCATACCAATTACTATATTCCAATTGGATCCATTCCCTATTCACTTGCTTATGGTACTATGGACATTATTCCCATTGAGGTCAAGTTACCTTCTTTATGCATCTCCTTGAATCATGTCCTAGATGATGAAGCTTATCGAGTAACTTGCCTACAAGAATTGGAGATACTTGATGATAAATACATGTCCACAATCAATAACCTTCAAGCATACCAAAACCAATTTCATGGCCACTATAATCAATAGGTCATCCATATAGAATTTAAACTTGGTTATCTTGTACTTAAATAAAACCAATAGAATATAATGGTCGAGAAGAAACATAGGGGAAAGTTCAAACCCAATGGGATATGCCAATGAATAGGATCACTACACTAGATGGGGATGAACTTGATGAGGCAATGAACATTATAAACCTCAAGTGTTATTTTGATTGAAAGGTTGGATGTATTATATATGAGTCCTATTTATGTTATACCATAATATCAAGATTCTTATTTTTACCATAACATTATAACATTATACAATGCCTTTCCTATTGACTGAGTTGTTTTTAACTTCCTTATCCAACCCTTTAACCTTTGTTCTACTTCATTGATCTCAAGGTTGCCTTCACCATGAAGATTCATATCAAGTTTTAGTATTTATTTTAGCATTCTAGATAGAGGTTGTATTTTGGAATAATATGATAGTGGTTTAGTAGTTACATCCTCCATTTTTTGTTCTATTATATACCATATGGGCCAAATTATAATCACCTTTGGGAAAATTAGTGTTTCACCATCATGCTACTAATTATAACCACCTATGGGAAAATTAGCATCATTAACCTATGCCCTTATTTTATAATTATAACTTCTTATGGTCAAATTAGGAGAAACATTTTTTATCATGCCTTGAAATACCACCTTATCATACCTATGTTGTATTTTACCATTTTCCTAATTTACCTATTTTATTTAACATTTTGATTCCACCTAGTCAGATTCCTTTATTGTAAGGTAGAATTATGGTGATTTGAGGTCCCATCTTGAGACTATGTAGGTAGTGCATGATTCACATTGAGGTCATCTCAGTCACCCTGTCCCATGCTTTCACCATTTTTTGAGAAAATTTTAGTTTAAATTCTCTCTCCATTTTAAAATCTTGAACTATTTAGTATCTCATCATCCTCAATCAACTTTAGAATCTTCAAAAATTCCCAAAACATTTTAAAACACTTTAAAAAATCTAAAAACAACAATAAACATCGACTACTTATTTTCCTTAAGGATTCGGGGATCCCTATAACTATTTCACAAGAGACCACTTGTCATTAGTTTCCCCATTCTTACTATCATAATTTACCATGCTCTCATTTTTTTGAGAGACCATTCCCCTATTACTCTAAAATACAATCATGATTCTCATCATCATTTTCATCTATCCTATATCCTAGGAGAACAACATTTGGCCTAAATTTTATGTTGGACCTTGTGTTCATGGAACTATGTAAGCAACATCCACTTGCCTAGTGCATCTAGAGTAAGCTTGGCCACCCCCTTCCTTTTATTTTATTCCCCAATTTTGTTTGTTTCATTGTCTCCTATAGTCTAGGTGTAATGTTCGTCATCTTTGATGTTCTCCATTTGTGATAGCATTGTGATTAATCATTATTTGTGTTTTGTGTTCTCTTATTTATTTTGTTTGTTGATTTTTGATTGTTTTGTCTTTCCATTTTTTTGTTTTCTTATTTGCCTATTTGTTTGCTTTCTTATTTTTCCTTGATTCAATGTATGTATGTTTATTGGGTGATTCCTCGTTCATTATTCTTGAATCCCTCCATATTCATACATCAACATTTTCATCATGGTTTTTATCATTGATGCATTTTTTATTGGATCACGTGTCAATATTTATGCATATTTTGGCCAAGTTATCATGGTGTTCTATCATGATGCCTATTATCATGTGCTACAACAAAAATTAGCTCAATAAGTCTACAATAAATGTGGCCACAAGGATACTGCTTAGCACCTTAAAATTTCTTGACCTAATCTAAATCATTCCACATATAGATTACTTAAATTAAAAAATAATTTTAACCCTTTCTAGTTTGAACTATCATCTCCTTATTAGTAGGTTTCACAAATTCATCTTTATCCTATGTACCACTTTTTCATTATCAGGATACCAATGATTCTAACCACCTCTAGTGAAATCATTTTATACCATCCCACTTATGATGCCAATGATTCTAACCACCTTTGGGTAAATCATTATGTTTCCATTTACTTGGAGGTTGATGATTATAATTGCCTTTGGGAAAATCATTATCTTTCTTATACCTAATTGGGACATGTTTTCATTGTGATAATCATTGTAACCATATTTAGGCAAACCATTATCTCTATCTACCTAATTGGGGCATGTTTTTATCCTACCAATGATTGTAACCACTTAGGGGAAATCATTATTTTCCTTTTCAATGATTATGGCAAACTTTGGGAAAATAATTATCTCATTACCCTAAGCCTTTTTTAATGATTATAAAGACCTTTGGGTAAATCATTACCTTTTTTATCCCACCTATGTTGATTATTATAACTACCTGTGGGAAAATCATCTTATATGTCTACCCAACTAGGGTACTCCATATGCCACTGCTTATAACCATTTATGGGAAAATTAGTATCTTACACCCATTTTTATTTTTTTTGGTCCCATCATTTCCTCCTTTTAAGGGATCTATCATTGACCCTTTTTGTTAACTACTCCCTCGAAGAGGCACCTATAGTTTATCCATTACCATTAAAGTCATAGGCATAAATGACATTTTCATTCTTTGAGAAGACATTACTATGCTTATATCTTGCAATGCCTTCCTAAAAAGTGGAAAAATATAGACACCTAAAACTTGCCACAATAGGCTTTTGATCAAACTTTAGATTGATTCCTACCAACCATTGAAAATTAATCCTAAAAATTATAGAATGCCCCAACTTTTCTTGTCTATCATTCATCAAAGCTCATAATCATGTTGAGACATTCCTATTTGGGGTATTCTATTATATTCAACCATAATCTCTCATAGATTCATCCTTAATCATCTTATGGCATCAAAACTATTAATTTGGCCTATAGACCTATTTAGTGGGGCACATGAACAAATATCAAATATTGAAAGAGTTAAATGGCTAATCATAACTAATTAACAAGGTAAACCAAATTAAATTCCTATTTGAATTATTCATTTTAAATTAATGAATATCTAAGAAAGGAAATTCAAAAATCCAAAATATCATATCCTTTCATCATTTCCTTTATGAGTTGTCAAGCTCTTTGAAAATATCCTAATATATCTCATTTTGGAATCCATGCCTATTCATTGTAAATCATAATTACTTGACAACTATTAACTATGTTAGGGTTATATTTAAGTTACTTAGGCTAGGTTTGTACCCATTCCAATATTTAACTCAAACCTAACTCACCTTGGATGAAAGTTAAATCCTTAGGTTATAAATATAATTCCATGCCTCTTAATTTTTAATATCTCATAAGCTAAAGTTATAATGCAAATTTGGAGAGAGAAAATCCATTTGATTTAGTGTTATAATGTCAAAAATTCCTTGTAAGTAGTGATATAATGCCAAAATATTGAGATAAGTGACATCAAGCCATATCAAAGCCAATGGTTCCAAGGAAAGGAGCCAACAAGCTTCATTTTCTAAAGATTTCTTCATGCATAAGCTAAGAAAGACACTCAACAAAGCATTTGGATCTCCAAAGGAAGGTAAAGGATCTTATATATTTTATGTTTTAATTGTTCTTTTCATCTAGGTTTTGTTACTAAGCTCACCCTAAGTTATAGGCTTAGAGTGTAAGTGTTAGTGTGCTTTGTATTTGATTTTTTGTTACTTGAACTAACACTATACAAACCTCCCTTCCTGGATTCCTATGATCATAAATTTTATTATCAATTTTTTTTTTTGGTTGTGCTAAGAGGATGTTAAATTTTGTATTCACCTTTAAAAAATAAAAATCTTTTTTCCTCCATTTTCAAGTTTTGATGAAGTGTATGTTGTTTTCCATTGATATATCATTGTGAAGAATTTTTTTTCCTATAATATTATCTTGTTTTTATACCTTCATACAACATATTTGTTATTTTATACGTCATTATAAGTGTCAAGATCAACTTCAGTCTAAGTATGGTTGTGAGTTCAACACCTTTTCATTCCTAAAGTGAAGATAATGTGTGCAATCTTCTTCCTTTCATAAGAGTGTGTATTTCAAGCATAAGTGGTCACACACACACACACACACACACACACACACACACACATCAATTCATCACCTTCATTTCCAATTTTCATTTCAATTCCATTATAAACAATATCCCTTTCACCCTTTTCATAGTTAGCATCAATATTTAGTTGGTTTGAGATCAAGTTATAGTGAAAGCACCAAGGGAACCATACCTCTATATGGAGATTCTATCCCTTCCAAAGTGACCCACACTTAGGATAGATTCCATGTTTCCATAGGAGTGAGAAAAAACACACATTCTCATAAGGACACACTCCTGATCAACAGAAGGTATATCCAAGTGGTTATGGAAACCACACTTAATGTTCCAATTCTAAAGATGTAGTCATCAAGTCCACTTTATGTTCCTCTTCATTCCTTGATTTCCTAATTATAAATCCCTTTACTTTGTTTTCTTGGTCACATACCTCCACCACATATAGCTTTCTCTAAATCTTCTATTTGTACTTCTAGTTATTCCCAACTTTCATAAGCAAATATGTATTACTACTCAATACCTTTATCATTAATATTTAATCCATTCAATAAATTTTAAATACTTGTTTAATCAATGTAAATCAAATCTCTTTTTAAAATTTCTTCATGCATATATATATCAAACTTGACTACAACATTATGACCCAAATAATAAAAACTTATACCTTGTTTTTGACCTTTATCATCCTTTTCACCTTATTTATGCAGTTTAAATTTTGTTTGCATGACATCACTTAACTATCCTTGACTTTATTATTTAGCGTGATGATCTCTATCTATTTACCTTATGACTACTACAACTATTAGTATATCATTACCTTCATCTTTTTGACTCATGATCTCACTTGTTAGCTCAAAAAAATTTAATTTATCCATTAACAACTTCCTTTCCTATATACAAAACATTGAATACCATATCAAATGAAAAAAATTAAGGTTTTTAATTTCCTTATCTAACTTATTTCTATTTATTCTCTACTATTTTATAATCTTCAATCATATCTCGCCCACTCTGGATTGTTAATTATCACCTCTTATGATTATCTCAATATTCTAAATTTTTTCTTCAAGGCAACTAACAAGTAGTAGATTCACATTTCAATAAACTTAACTTGAAATCTTATGAGTAAGGGTAGCTATTGACAACTTGGACCTTCTCCTTCATTAATTGTCAAACCTGAGGGTGATTAGGCTTGATATGATGACTTCATTGTATATGCACACTTAGTGTTGTCTAAATTTGGCCAACATAAATATATTTTGCTTAGAAATGGCCTTAGCATATGAGAAATTTTTTGGATGGAATGAGTGGTCTAAAGATAAAATATAGCTTGAAAATGCTTTGAAATACTTTAAGTAATCTTAAAGTGTAGTTTATCAAATTTTGAGGAAGTAGGTTATCATGGTGATCAATGCAAGAAAGATCATCGAAAAAAATTTCATATGCCTCAAAATATCATTAGAGTTTTCAAATATTAAGAAAAAATTTATAGCTCAAGCTTTGAAGAGCTAAACCATCATCAAGATGTCAAACAAGAATTGATAGGTTAGCTCACATTTATATTTTATAAATATGCTCAAGATTTTTACCATGGTTGAAATGTTACAAGGAAATGATGCTCTTCATGCCAATATCTTACTATACAAAATTCATGTCTTGATGAGATTTATATCTCAATATCTAAGCCTTCAAAGATTAACTTGAAGGATAGGATGTTCATATGAGAATCAAATTTGGTCCACATATATATTCTAATATCCAATGGCACACATTCAATCTTGCATCTAAGTTCCAATGGAGAGAGATTAAGTCTAAGATCTAGATCATCTTGTACATCATGTATAAGTGAAATGATTATATCATTTTTTCATTTTATAAGTTCATTTACAAATCAACACAAGCTAAAATAAAAACACAAACATGATGTTCTTCATGCCTTGGCCTTACTCTAAAAAATTCATATCTTAATGAGCCTTTTTTATCAAGATATGAGCCTTCAAATTTGATTTAGAAAAGTAAAATTTTTATGCGAGCATCAAAATTAAGCCATGATAAATAACCATTTGGATGTAAAAATCCTTAGATGTTCACATGGATATCAAAATGTTCATATAGACATCAAATATTGGTGTGTAGACATCAATTTTGGGTCTTATGAAATATCCATTAATAGATTAATAGTTGGCATTTAAATGTATTGAAGATATAATGGTGTATTACACCTGACAAAGCTAATGGGCCCAGGTAGATCTATGGATCATGGAAATTCATACTTATTAGGTGTGGAGATTGATTGTCTTCTAGGATTAGAGTTTAAAATTTTAATGTTATTTTAGCTGAGTTTGGATCCCATTCTTTGAATCCTTGATGGTGTAATGGGTTATAAAGGGGGGGGACCCAATTTTCATGGTCTAGTGGGGATGATCCACTTGATGGTGGGTCTAGGGGCCAATTTTTTACTATAGAAATTACCTTGTTAAATTGTAATTTCATAGTCAATCTAGGCCATTGATTAAAGGTTTCTACATCTGATAGTAGAGATTATATTTATGTGTTTTTTACCCTAAAATGTATTAATATATGGATGAGATCTATGAGTGTGAAAATTAATTAAATATTAAACACAAATAGGAGGAAAAAAAGGTAGAGAGGTGTTACAAGGTTTGTTTCTCCCTTATATTGTGGAAAATAATATATTGGACATGTTTGGCAGATGTATCCCATCTTGGGTGAACCACATTAAATATAGTGTCTCCTTTTATTTGCTTGTTTATATTTAGTTTCAAAATGTTTTGATTAATTCATTTCATAGTGTCTCTTGTATGCAATTTATGGATATATTTGGGTTATAATTTATCCTAAAAAGTGGTATTAGAGTAAAGGTTATGTTTTTGCATAATTTTAAATCATAGGGAGAAAAGGGTTTGACCTCAAGTGGGAGCTATGGTGAATGAAAATAAATCTAAGGTGAAGTTTAATGGACATAACTTTAGATTTTGGATGATGCAGATGGAGGATTATATTTACCAAAAGGACTTCTATTTACCATTAAGAGGGCAACCTAATAAGCCATCGAAAATGTCAAATGAAGATTGGGAACTATTGGATCAAAAATCCCTTAGAACCATATGGTTGTGTCTTTGATCTTATTTAGAATTCAACATATCATAAGAAAATACAGTAGAAGTTCTTATAATTGTATTAAGCAAGTTATATGAAAAACCCTCTACCTTTAATAAAATATTTTTAATGAAAAAACTATTTAATATGAAAATGTCTAAAAATGGTTCAGTACTAGATCATTTAAATGAGTTTAACACAGTTACTAGTCAGTTACATTCCATAAATATTGACTTTGATGATGGATTTAGGGTTCTTATTATTATTTGTTCCTTTCTTGAAAGCTATAATATCTTGGTAATGGCAATAAGTAACATTATGTCTAACAATGCCAAACTAATGTTTGAATATGTGGTGGGTGTTATCCTAAGCAAGGAAATGAGAAGGAAAAAAACATATTAAACATCCATATCTAGAAATTCATTAATAGTGGAGAACAGAGGGAGGAAGAAGAATAAAGGAAGAGGAAACTATGGAAAATCAAAAGGGGGTACAAGATCTAAATCAAGAGGCAAGATGGAATGTTGGATCTGTGGAAAACTAGTTTACACAAAGAAAGAATGTTGGTTTTGAAAGGAAAAATTGGGTAAGGACCAAAAAGAAGGTAATAGAGAAGGAAATGTAGTAGTGATGTATTAGAAGATGCTCTGATATATTATTTAAATAATATTGTTGAATCTTGGGTTTTAGATTCAGGTGATTCTTTTCATGATACCCCTCATATACATTATTTTATAGATTATGTTCAAGGTAATTATGGGAATGTTTACCTTGGTGATGATGAACCCTATAACATTGTTCGAAAATGAAGTGTTCAGACTAAATTATAGAATGGAAACACTTTAGTGTTGAAATATATCATGCATGTTCCAAGATTGAGGAGAAATTTGATCTCCATAGGGTAGTTGGGTAGTAAGGGTTGTATGATCACATTTACAACTGAATCATGGAAGGTTACAAAGGGTTATTTTGTGGTTTTAGTATTTTAATAAATTAGGCACTTTATATTTGTCTAAAAATAATTCTAATTCATCTTGTGATATAGATACTATAGATCAAGAAGCACCTTTGTGGTATTATAGACTTGATCACATGAGTGAAAAGGTAATGAAGACCTTACATGTAAATGATAAACTATCAAGTATAAAATAATTAGACATGGAATTTTATGAGAACTATGTATATGGGAAAAAAAAATGTGTGAGGTTTCTTAGGGTTAGACCATTTAAGAATGAGCAAAAGTTAGATCTTGTAAAAATGGATGTATGGGGACTAGCTCAGGTATCTTTACATGGTGGATCATATTATTATGTTACTTTTATTGATGATGCAATTAGGAAGGTTTGGGTATAGTGTATTCAAAGTAAATTTGATGTTTTTGATACATTTAAGAAATGGAAAGCCTTAGTTTAAAATGAAAGAGGTTTAAAACTAAAATATCTTAGATCAGATAATGGAGGTGAGTATTGTAGTAATGCTTTTAATAATTATTGTTAAAAATTAGAATTTATAGATAGAAAATAGTTCTTAGAACACCAGAACAAAATGGTTTGTTATAAATAATGAACATGACTATTATAGATCATTCTAAATACATGAGATTACATGCAAGTTTACCTTTAAATTTTTAGGTAGATGTTGTAAGTACAATAGCTTATCTAATAAATAGAGAACCTTTTAGTGCTTTAGATGCTAGAATATTATAGGAGGCATGGATTGGAAAGAAGGTAGATTATTTTTTTCTAAAAGTTTTTGGTTGTGAGGTTTTTTCTTATATTGATAAAGATCATAGGAATAAGTTAGAAGCTAAGTCTCAGAAATGCAAATTTATTGGTTATGGAACTGATAAATTTGGATTTTGGTTGTGGAATATGGAAGATAAGAAAATAATTAGGAGTGGAGATGTTATGTTTAATGAAAAAGTCATGTAGAGGGACTAGTTTTAGGAAAATAAGAAAGAAGAATCCAAAAAGGAATATATAATATTAGATGACATTACATAAAAATATGCCCTAAAGGTTCCTAATCAAACTATGTAATAAGAATAGGTACCTCAAACCCCTTTTAGAAGATCTACAAGAGTAAGTAGACAATCTAATCATTTTTATCATTCTTTTTTGTTACTTATCAATGGTGGTGAAATAGAAAGATATGAAGAAGCAATGAAGATTGATTACAAGGATAAGTGGGAGCAAGTTATGGATGAGGATTATGATACTCTAATGGAAAACTAGACATGGAATTTGGTGGAGCTTTTTAAAGGAAAGAAGGCATTATAGAATAAGTGGGTATACAAGATAAAGGAGGAGAATGTAGGTAAAAATAAATTCAAGGCTAGAATGGTGGTTAAAGGTTTTGCATAAAATAAAGGTATATATTTTGATTAGATATTTTCTCCAGTTGTTAAAATGACTTCAATTAGAACTATTTTAAGCTTAGTAGCTATTGAATATTTACACTTAGAATGATAATATGTAAATATTTCTTTCCTTCATGAGGATTTTAAGGAGGAAATATAAATGGAACAACCATAAGTTTGTCAAGTTAATGCTAAGGATAATTTGGTGTGCAAATTAAATAAGAGATTATATGGCCTAAAATAAGCTCCAAGACAATGGTTTATTAAGTTTGATAATTTTAGGATGGAACAAGGTTATTCTATATTGCATTTGGACCATTGTGTATATTTTAAAAGATTTTTAAATGGAAACTATATTATTTTAATTTTATATGTAGATGATATGCCTGTAGTTGGTTCCAACATGTATAGTATTAATGTACTTAAGAAATAGTTAAGTGATTGCTTTTCTATGAAGGATCTAGGTTCAGCTAAACAGATACTTGGTATGTGGATAACTAAAGATAGAAAGAATAGGAAGTTCAAATTATCATAGGGAGAGTACATCATAAAAGTGTTGGAAAGATTTAATATGAAAGATGCAAAATTAGTTGGGAACCTTTGGCTGCACACTTTAAATTAAGAAAGGAACAATGTCTTAAAACATAAGAAGAAAATAATATGATGTCTAACATTCCATACTCATTATCAATTGTCAGTGTAATGTATGAAATGGTATGTATGAGGTTGAAGATTTCACATGTAGTGGGAGTTGTGAGTAGATTTATGAGTGATCCAGGAAAGGAATATTAAAAGGCAGTAAAATGGATCCTTCATTACTTAAAAGGTATTGTAGATACAGTGTTAAGTTATGTTGGATCAAATGTGACATGATAGGGATATGTTGACTTAGATTTTTTAGGTGAGTTTGATGGTATAATAATCACTACAAGTTATGTGTTTACTATAGGTAGTACAATAGTTAGTTGGGTATAATGGTTACAGAATGTTGCGGAACTTTCAACCATAGAGACCAAGTAGACTGATGGTGTGAGATGGGTCAAGGGATCAATAGTCTTGAGTTAACATCGATATCTAGTGATCCAAGGTGAGATAAGGATATTTTTCATTAGAGGTCAAAGAAGTAGTTTTTGACCCAGGTAAAGTAAATACAAAATAATTGAGATCAAATAGGATCTAGGTCAAACTAGAGGATGCCATGAAGGTAGACACATTAGACAAAGGATATAACCACCTTGAGTAGGTAAAATACATAAATGAAAATTAAAATATGATTTAGATAGCTATTATTAGATCTTACAAGGCCATCCAATTCCATTAAATCCATGTAAATCTTTTTGAGAGCTTCTAGATGTAGGTTTTACATCTCGTTTAGACTTAAGAGACCCTAGCCTATAAAACTCCATTTTCAATCATAACTATATGAAAACTAATAAAGGATATTAGTTTTCATCCATAATAGACATATATTAAGGATTTAGAGGAAATGGTAGAATGGTGATTGCATAAGGAATGTTAGAAAGAACATCATGAGAAAGTTCAAGTAGCTACCTAGTAATTTAAAGAATATCGAGCATGATCTAGGAAGATAATGAAGGGTTTTAATGCTAAGGATATAAAGAGATATTAATATAGTGGTGGGGATTACTTCTTGTAACTAAGTCTTGATTTTCACATTTTACATCATACCAAAAAAGGATACAGTGACATTAATGTAGGGAAAAGATCAAGGAGGATTATAGTGGGGATTGTTCTAAGTGGAATTGGGCTCATTAATGACCCCCTTTAGCATCAAATTTTCTCTTTCTGACCTTATTTCTTCCTATAAATACTATATTTGAGTTAATTATTTGGATTCAATATATGGGTATAGCAAGCCTCTACTAAAATCACTTTGTAAAATCTTTGAAGCAATATAAGACAAGTTTAGATTCTATCTAATGTTAAGTGTGCTCTATTAAAGTTTGATTTATAGATTGTATGTTGTTTATTCATCATATATAGGTCCTTCATGTACCTTCATTTAAGACTATTAGTTTCTTGTAGTTTTTGAAGTGTTCGATAGTGAAGTTTCCCTTGAAGTGTCATAAGTCCATAGTGTATTTCATACACCTATTTCTTTATGTCCTTCAAATTATAGGCTTCTTTGAAACCTTCATAAAAAATATTCATGTTTGGACCTCTATGATAGAATATGATTAATAATTATCCCCAATTTATTCATTATTAGTCATATAATTTTCTAAGATAATAGTGGATTAATGAGAATTAGTGCATCACGACACTTAAAGTAAGTTTTCATTTATGCATTCTCTCCCCTTTTCACCCTAATGGATCACGTTTAAAGAAGAGGATTCAAATTATCATATCTGAGGAGCTAAAATCATTAAAAATCTTAGAGGTCTGACCCAATATTAAGTAACCCACATCCTAGGGTCATTCCCATGTTGGACTAGGTTTGGGTAGAGGACCTAAACAATCCTTTGCTCAACCAGGGTGCAACCTAGAAAATCCAACACTTAGTTTCCTAATTTGATATTTTTTCCAATTGTGGTCCAAGAATTGTAGAAAATTATTAAATTGTAGAAAAGGAAACAAACTTGAGTGGAATGAAATAACAAAAGATGAATTTCTATTTTGGAAGCTTCCTTTTTTAATCACATAATTTAAAATAAAATTTAGTATTCATATAGAAATCAACTTGATAATAAAATAGTTAAAAAATATTTCTATAGCTAGCAAGGTAAATATTTTTATCAAGAAATCCAAAGGGGGTTCTTCCTAATTCACACTTGAACTTTGATCCTTTTCTTAACATATAATTACTTTTAACATAAAATGTTGGTTTTATAAATATGTCATGTAGTAATTAAAAATTGTTATAGGAATTATAATATTATTATTCTCTTAAAAATTCTTGTTCTCGATTAATATATTACTAATAACTAATTCCCATTAAAAAAATCTTTTATTGAATATATAATAGAGGTGGTTACATTTATCAAATTAAATTACATTTCCTAGATAGACTTCTCAACTACAAGACAAGTATAGTTTATTTGGTGAATTTGATTCTAGCCAAATCTCCTTGCTTTAGTTCGATTGACTTTGTTCAGATTTACATGGTTGTTAAAACTTATTCTAGATCTATTATAGAATAGTTATCCCTTAGAATATATTTTTGATGTTTGTATCTATGATATTCAATGGTTGTAGGATGCTATGTTATAGATTCATTTTCTACAAGATCCACTATCAATTATTTATAGGAATATCCCTGTTTCTCAAAACCTCTTTAAAAAATTTAGAGAGAAAGAAACCATAACAAAAAGATAACTATTTATACTCTATTTAACAAGACAATAATCCAATTATCCAAAGATATATATAGTAATATAATCTTATTCATGTATTATGGCCATGTATGACAAAGATATACAAGGGATGATTCAAAAACATGGAAAAATGGAATGTTATATGTAGGCAAAGGGGTACACAAAGCATGTAAATTATGGGGCTCATCACACCCCCCAACTTATGGTGTTGTTTATCCTTGGGAAACTAACATGTCCATTTAAAATTCACATGTACCTCTATAATCCCTAGGATTAACAACACCATTAGGTATATGTCAATAAAAACCTTGCCTTTGTTCATATTTCTTCCATATTTTAACTTCTCTTGATTTATCCAATGGAATATTTTCTTGTAAATATGGTATGGGATACTAGAATAGGGAAGGCTAAAAAATTATGGACAAGATTTTTGTTTCTAATTCACCTATAATCATGATATATCTTTGTATTATATTAATAGCTACCTTCAAATTATAAGGGGAATATGATTCCTTTTCCTTCAAATCAGGAGTGAGTTCTTTCCACCATTCCAAATAGGATTATTGTGTTGTTATGCTAATGGAGGTTCTCATTCCTAAGTATGGGTTGCTTTAATGTTCCTCATAGACCAAAATCAAACATTTTTCCTTTTCATGATATTATCCCAATATTTCATTAGAACTTGAAGCTCTCTTCATTCACTTATTATGATCAGTTTACGTTCATTCTATTTTTATCTATAATCAACCAGTTCTTGGCCTCTTCAGTGCTCATTAAGAAAAATATGTTGAAAATTATTTTAAAAGGACATCCCTTACATATGAATTAGGATTCCATTCTGTAATATAGGGCACAACATAGTCATGAATATAAAATTCCCATAATTGAACTTGAACTTTAGTCAAAAAATTTCTATATATTTAAAAGAAAGATAGTGGGTCCAATACTCCAATCACAATAAATTATTACAAACCTAAATTTATGTCATTGTTCTTATAAATAAATTGAATATACCTTGGTAGGAGGTCTAAAATCAAGGAGTGTTGGGGTAATATTTCCCATGTCATCAGTCTTACTCTATAGTTTGGTGATATCTTCTTCTCTAACTTTGGCTTCTTTCTTCTATTTCATAATCTCTTCTTTCAACTACCTAAATTTCTCAAACCATTTTTCTATATTTTCCATCATGCTAGAGGATATGGTAATGAGGGACTATACCTTTTTATTTGAATACTTGTGGACACTACTTATAGAATTTTAGCTATATGATGTTGGGAATTATTGTCTATAGGATGGGTGTTTATAGGTGGTTGTAATTATGAATCTTCTATAGCCAATGTATCCAAATCATTTCTAGGTTAGCCCTGTAACTTCCTTCTCAACCACTCAATTTTTTAAAGATTTTTCTCTAGGGTAGGAAATACATCTTACAAAGGTATATAGACTTGTTCTTCTTGCTCTAGTTCCATGTGTCCTTATATAACCCCTTCTGTGGAACACTCTTCTCCAACATCTAACTCTATTTCTTCAAAACTAAAAGCAATAGATGCTTCCTCACTACTAGTTACCAACACATTAATTTTTTCTTCCTCTAATTCCTCACTAATTTCTATAACTATAAGGGCCTTAGTTACTAGCCTTCTTCTCATCTTACCTCTTAATTGGTGGGATCTCTATGGAGATGTTTTAACCTTGGCCTTTTTAGGGGCTTTGACTACATGAGGAATTCCTTCTTCAGATGTCTCAAAATTAGATTAGAGGATTAGTTTCCTTTTCCTCTTAATGGTATCCTTTTATTGTCACCAAATCTTTCACCCTAGAAGATGTTCCTCAATATTATTCCATATTTGGGAAACATAAGAACATTTATCGATATGTGGGTGTACCTATATTATAAATGAGCCTCTAGATTTAAGGGCTAGCTCCCTAAATGTGTCATGAAATGCTCACACCTTCTTAACCAACTATTTATGGGGAAAAGAGTTAGAATTTGCATGAAATGAACCTAATCTAAGGGGGTGATACACCAAGATGTCTTCCATATGACCATCAAACCTTCCTACACTAAGAAACAAGTAACACAAACTAACTACCAAATCCTATGGATTTTAACATGAGTATTTCAATATGGAGGTGAGATGTAAGAGAGATATCCAAGGTAAGTGAACCAAAGTCTAGTTGCAAATACTAAGGCTCATTGTACACTTAAAAGACAAGCTCATAGACTTGACAACACTTCATATGACCTGCTAGAATAGGAAGTCTTTCACAAACATGAAAGGAAAAGGGAAGAAAGGATACAAAATTATCACTTTGCATCACCATACATCACTTGAATACTTATAAAATTATTTAAGAACTCAAAAATCAAATTTGCATTAATGTTAAAATGAAAAATATGACATCATTCTAGTAGGGCTATACTATACATGGAGTAGAACTATTTACAAAGGCCAAAATGTCATCTACTTTTAGCATTTTTGAGAGAAGGGGGAAAAGAGAATTCCAAAGGGGAATCAAAATTTTTCCAACTTTATTTGAACTGTAATTATAATTACTTCTACAAATATGCTCATTCAAGCCTTCTAATTAATCCAGGTCATCTCAAGTAATTGCAATAGTTCATTATTCCTTCATTGATTCTCCATATGGTTGTAATGATGGGATCAAGTGGTTCTAAGCTAATTTTCAACATCAATGTGACTATAAAAAATGAATCCATCTATTAGAATTTTCTATTTTTTTGAACTATCCTAACTAGTTTATTGAGGTATGCAAAAGTGGAGAGAATATTATATTTCATGCAGTTGGTCCTGGAGATGAAACCATTAGAGTCTACATGTATTCCTTCATGGTATCCTTATAAAAGTTAGCTCTTTCTCCAATTAGATCATGATCGAGCTAGTCTCCATGCTCATAGGTCCACTATAGTAAAAAAAAATCTCAGACTATTGGTTTTCTTATATTCATTATGTTGATGGGACCTATAGACCACATATCTCCCTTATTTATCCAAATAGGTCAAAAATAGACCCATTATACCTTTTTTAGGACTGAGAATTCATAAATTCATGGAACCTTATTTAAGTAAATAAAAAACAATCATAAAATGAAACTACACCCTCAAATCTTTTAGCTAGAGGGCCATATTAAGATTAAATTGCATGCCTATACATTATTGATCATTTGAATACATCATTATGACCACTCTTTGGCATTTTATCGATCTCTAATGGTGGCATGTGCACTTTGAAAATCTTTCCCTAGTTTGACCTTGTTCATGTTTTCAATCTCCATGAAGGCCCTTAGATTTTTGACCTTTAATTTCATTGCTAATTGATATCTAGACTAGGTCATTGGCACATTAACCCATAGTTCACCATTGATCCTAATTGGTATGAATGATCATGAGTAATCAGTATTAACCTTAACTTGTGAAACATGTCTAATATTATGCCACATAGTATCCACACATTTGACTTCATGATCTATCAATTTGTTAGCTTCATCATTTATTCCACTTGTCAATATCTTGATCTCCTTAACTATTTGACTCATCTCATATCATTGGATTGAGCTATACAATGTAATGTGGACCATTAGATCTATTGGGAACCATTATTTGAAAACCAATGGCTATTTCAAAAAATTAAATTTGATGTCTGTGATCTTAATAAATGACATTCCTTAAACCATTATTTGTGTTCATGAAACCATAAAATTTAAGCTCAAAAGTACTTATTTTACTCAATCTTAAACTTGACATTAGTGTGAACGTCTTATGTTGTAGGTCTATCTTTAGAAGTTTATAAATTGAGCCAAAAAGCTTGTGTGGACTTGAAAATTTTAGAGCATATTCTTGAAATGAAGAAATACCTATCATTAAAATCTTTTGGATCATGGGGGATTCCTAAGTGAAGATAAAAATTTCATAAAATGGTTAGTTCATTCATTCTTGGATGACATCTTAGATGACATGACACCTTAGATTCAACAAGCTAAATTTTGAGGGATTAGATATCAAGATAAAAGACTCATTAAGATATGAAACTTAAAAATCATGATATTGGCATGTGAAACATTGATCATGTATGGTATTATGGTCATGTGAGGCTTTTTGATCGTGTTTAAAAATTTCAAAAGCAAGTTTCTCCATTCTGGTTTCCATGTGATGTCCTGATGAAGGTCTAGGTTCACAAAGCTTTTTCTTAAGCTAATTATTGATCATTAAAAGCTCAGATTAATTACTTGATTCAAATATATTTATCACCATGAGTAGTTTCCACTTGCATATATGACCCTAAAATGACCCCTAAGTTATCAAATGGCACAAGGATCTAACTAGACCATGACAAAGACTAGAATGGAATATGAAATGACATAAAATGAGATATAGCATACCCTATGTCATTATAAATATACCTTATACGATATTTTGATTATATGTGGTTTACCCATTTTAGATTTTGGGAAAATTAGTTGACATTCTTGGCAATTTCCAAAGGGTGACATTCTTGTTATGACATACCTAGTTGCCTAATCCTATCAATTAGGCCATGGAGTCACAAGTATATAGGATGAACACATAAAATACCTTAAAAAAACACAAAACACAAGTGAATACAAAGAATAATAAACACACAAGGTAATAAACACACATGTTCTTTAAAATCACTTATGCGACACAACACAACAAGAAAGGGAGCATATATATAAACAAACTAATTCAAGCAATAACTAACCTGAGTTGAAATATTCCTCCAAGATCCAAGTGGAAGTTTAAAAAATCACTTGATTTATGACATGAAGGTTTAAATGAGATGTGTATCCTTTTAATCCTTGTCATTTATATCTATATCTTATTCATGGTGTTTACCGAATTCATTGGCATGATGTTCACTGAGAACTAGGCAACTTCAAATAGGTTAGCTATGGAAATAAACTCTTCTTAAATATAAACAAATCTCAATTTATCAAGTACTTAAACCTTAATATAAATTTTTTAAAATATGATATTACTCTCAACCTTGATTTTCTATTTTATAAATTATACTTTATGTTTGGAAACATCAAGCTCTTCTTATTCATGATCCAATACCTTCAGATATGACTTAATATTAGGTGGGTCTATTGACTATTCTTGAGGTGAAAAAACCTCCACCTTTTACTCACTTTTTATGTCTATAATATCTTAGAAATTATCATCATTAGATCACTTTATGATAGCATATTCTTGATCAGTAGACTAACCTTCATCTTTATGCTTGATGGAATACTTGTCAACATGATCCTAGATTTAATAGTTTTGGGAATATTCCTAATTTACTTAAGGATCTGAGTTGACTAAATCATTAAATAATATTCAAATAGTTTAACTACTAATTTATATAGTTTATTTGACCTTTCTAGATTTATAAAAAATTATAAATGTAACTTATCTTATAAATATATTAGTATGACTGAGACAGAGGTTACTATCATCTATGCAAGATTGGGACAATGTCATGAACTAGGATCTAGATTTTATTTAGTGAAAGGATATGAACACTAAAAATAAGACACTTTAAGGTCTGGTGTTATGGTCTAGGTCCTGTCGTTATTGTCCAAATTGGTCACAGAGATCTAAGTTTTTTTTGTTTTGTCTATTATCCTTGTGTGAGCCTATCTCTGAAATTTTACATATTGAATGTCGATGGAGCCCCTTATAGAGTATATTTAATCTTCAAACCCTATATATTCATTTTTCTTGAATGAAACTTGAGACAGAGGGGTGGGTTAGTGTGTGTAAGATGTAATGAATAAGTATCCACACCCCTTGTGTGGGCACACTACCTACATACCAATACTCCAAAGAGGGATCAAGTCATATGTAGTTATCCCACTTGATGTGATGTTTGAAATAGTGTTATTTGGATTCAAAAATGCTAAACTAGGTGTGCTTGAGGTGGCTAGGGATTGGTGTAAGGGTTTGAATATGTTAGTAGTTGTATTAGATGGATGTATGTAGAGAATAGGTAAATTTACCTTAGTGGTCTTGCTTGTATTCTTCTTTTCTTTTGTAATATTTGTAAAACCCTTATAAATTAACTTTGAATGGACTTTTATAGAGATCTATTGGTCATGGGTTAAATTTATTCACACTAGGCTGACATAATGAAGAAGATGAATCGAAAGGAAATGGTCATTTGGGCTCAAAATGTAATTGGATAAGAGCACTAAAAATGGGACACACTAGGGTCTAAAACTATAGTCCAACCCTAGTGCTCCTATCCTATAGGCTCAAGAACTAGGGAGATGGAACTATCATGGGAATTATAGCTTGACTAAGATATAATTAAGTATTAAAAGTTTATAGATATTATGAATAATAAAAAGGGTATCTAGAACTGTCATGAGAACATGTAAGAGGGACCTATGGGTTGGGTGTCACAAGACACACTCAAGCTACAAATTTTGACAATTTATATGAATATATTTACCCCCTTTATTCTAGTGATGTATAAAAGTAAAATACTTGGATAAAGGAAAAGTAGAAATCATACCTAAAATTAACTATAAGGATGAAGCTCTTAAAGCTATATGATGTTGGGTGTGCATATAGAGAGCACATTTTAAAGTGTAAATATACAAGAGAAAAATAAAGAGTAGATCAGTTCTTACTATATATGATATATCTAAAATAAGAATGTACAAATATAGGTAAGAAAGAGAGGAAGAGAAAGGAATGAATACACATCACTAGGTACACAGACTAATACAAAACCTATTGTGATGCTAAGTGATGTTTGATGATGTTGATTAACATTGGGTATGTGTTGTACTAAGATTAATATCAGGAATGGAGATGAGTGATAAATTCCTTAAGAGTGGCTCAAAAATGTAAAATTTGGCCCTTTGGTTCCATCATTTCCTACTAAGTGAAGTTATGTAATCATGCATATGTTAATCAATGTCTGGACTGTGTGTCCAATTACTCTAAGTAGGTTGTGAAATAATACAAAGGTTATCTAGTCCTTTGGCTCCATCATTTGTCCATGAAGTGAAGCTATAAATTGATACCAACATGAATTTATGTCATATGAGATGGCTCACAAAGCCCATGAATGCTCTATAATCTGATAATATGGTGTGGATAGCCAAATGTGTACTAAAAACTAGGTCAATCATTGCCAACTCTAAAAGGAGGAGATTAGCCTTGTATGAAAGCCACTCCAAAACTAGAAATTAGGCTTATGTGGAATCCACTTAGGAATTTGGAGGTTAGGATTATATAAAATCCACACTAAAATGATGATAACCACCTATAGATGGTGTAAGGCATGAAAGTACTAAGAATGTCTAGGTTATATACTAAACTTAGAAAGAAAGGAAGGAATATTTGTTGTGCACATTACCCCCAATCACTGGTGTCTATAACATGGATTTTGATTTGCAATTTATACTAACTACCCAATCTAAAACTAGAAATTAAATCCATCATGATCCATTTGATGCCCCTATATTTGGATTCTCTAAGAAAAATTGTAATGAAACTACTAAATATAGACTGATCTATATCTGACCAAACTGTAGTTGAGCTAACCTTTCTATTGATTTATGGAAAATTTGGGGTTTTTGTTTTTTGGATAGGAGTACCAAAAATTAGACAACCTACTATTCTATGCTATTTTTCATATTTGACACTATTGTCCTTAGATAAAACTAATGATTGTTCTATAATAGTCACTATTTTCTAGTTTGCTCTACCTGGTTTGACCTTTTATTATTGTTTTAATTGTTTTGAAAACTAATTTTTTAACCAGCAGGAGCTTTGATATTTGTGATAAAACCACTATTTATTTCCCCCTCTTTTGAGGGTAGGAATGAAGACCTTGTAATAACTGCCCTCAGAATAAAGAGCCCTACAAGTGTGTTATGCTATGAAATGCATGATATAGTAATGATAATTGCCAAGATATCTCAAGATATAGCATGGTTTGTATGAGAGATTGTTAGATCAATAGGGGTATGCCTAGATATATATATATATATATATATATATATATATATATATATATATATATATATATATATATATATATATAACAATGTAATAACATGTGTAATGTATTAAATTAAATATATAAATGTTAGTTGTTAGTTGTCAAGGAAGGATTAAGTACAATGTCCATCATGGCATCCAAGAAAGTAAGAAAGGCATGATGTGGATCATGACATTACAAATAGTTAGAAGACAACAAGAAATATGAACATAAGGAAAGAATCAAGAGGAATAAAAGAGTGACCAAGGGGCCAAACAAACAAGGGACATGGGCACATGTCACTCAAACTAGAAAGCAAGCATACAAGGCATGTTCAAATTCTATATACACATATAATTGAAAATAATCAAGGTTGGCACGAGGGCCACAAGCACATAGAAGAGTAAAATCAAAGGACATTGGAAAATGTCCTAAGGTACACACAATAAAATAAGTAAATGACATTAGTAAATGTCCTAAAGCACACATAATAATAGATGAAAATGACATTGGTAAATGTCCTAAGACACATACAAGAGACAAAATAGGAAATAAGAAATGAAATCACATCTTGATATGGAAAGCAAGAAAGAAAGACATGTAATATATTGGAAATACAATCACATCTAACTAATAAAATCAAGAAGTGAAAGTATGAAAGAGATGGAGTCTAAGACTAGGTATATGATAAGAAATACATAAGTGATATATACTAGTGAATGTCGATCGAATAATCTATGTAATCTAGTAAGTAATTTACATCATCATGATAACTAGATTGTGTGGTGTAGGAATGTCATGAAATAAATGGTGTAGTCATATATAATATGCCCATAGTGAGTAAATATATCGACGTATATCTCGAATGTATAAGTAGGATGCCCCCTTAATGGGTAGAGTGAAGCAATCAAGTATTTGGATGTCACTGCACACAATCAAAGAAGATTAAGTGAAGAGTGGTAATGTAAATAAATTGAAAAACAATAACATAAAATAACAAATGTAAGTCTATCATGGTAGTAGAGATGTAAAGCATGGATAATGTATAAAATTGAAATGTTTTTATGTTTTTGAATTATTTGAATGTTTTTGGATTTTGAAATTTTGTATTATTTTTGGTATTTTTAAATATTTATATTATTTTTGGTATTTTGAAATATAATCTATGTAAAATCAATCATGATGATACTATGCACAAGTAAAACTGAGAAACTATGTACAAGTAGTTTGAAAGAAATTTATATACAAATAATTTTGAAAATCTATGTATAATACAATGTGTAAAATGAAATGCTAGATATAGAATCTATGTAGATGCATAATATTCATTGTATATTTGAGTTTATTTCCTTAAAGTAATCCTATAAAATACATTTTATGGCTAAGCTTTTTGGTAATAATGTATAGACCTAGCCAATTTGGTTTTAATTTTCCTTTAATTTCTTCTTTGGCATTGACATTGTGAAGATTTGCTTTGAGAATGAGATCATTAACTTCAAATTCTCTAGTGTGAACTCGTTTGTTGTAGGATCATTGTATACATTTTTTGTAGATTCTAAGATGTTCTACTACTTGAATGCATGTATGGTCTAACTATTTGAGATGGAGTAGACTAATTTAATAGTTTTAGGAATATTAGAGTCTTATTCCTAATTTATTTAAGGGTGTGAGTTAATTAAATAAATAAATAATATTGGGATAATTAATCTAATAATTTTTATAATTTAATTTTAATTTAAACCTTTCTAAAAATAGTAATAAATGTGGAAAAAATAAGCCTTAGCTATAAATAGACTGAGATGACTGAGATAGGGTCTAAAATTTATTGTGCAAGACTAGGACAGTGTCACAAATTAGGATCTGGATTTCATTTTATGAAAGGATAGGAGTGATAAAATAATACACCCTAGGTTCCATTATTATAGTCATATTCTACCACTATTATCCAAGATACTTGAGCTTTCTAGGTTTTGTCCACTTTATGTGAGCTTGCTTGTGAAATTTAAAATACTAGATATTTACAAAACTCCGTGTAGAGCCTATTTACTCTTCAAACCCTAGACTCCATTATGTTTTAACAAAATTTGAGAAAGAGGGGGAGGTTATTGTGTGTAAAATTCACTAAACATGTATCCATACCCTTTATGTGGGCACATTTCCTACATACCAATACTCTAAAGAGGGATCAATCCATTTATAGTTCTCTCACTTGATGGGCTCTATGTAATAGTGTATTTGAAGATTGAAAATGTTAAATTAGGTGTGCTTGAGATGGATAAGGATTGGTGTAAGGGTTTGAATAATCTTGTGGCTATATTAGAAGGCTATATGTAGATAATAGGGAAATATGCTTGATTAGTCTTACTTGTATTCTTGCCTGCTTTGTGATATTTGCCAACCCCTTGTAAATGAACTTTGAATAGTTTTTTATAGAGATATATTGGTCATGGGTAAAATGTATTTGTGTTAGGCTAACAAAAAGAAGGAAAGGAACTAGAAGGAATTTGCCATTGAATATAAAAATACAATTAGACAAGAGCACTATAAATAGACACCCTAGGGTCTGATGCTATAGTCCAAGTTAGGCATTATTGTTTTGTAGGTATGAGACCTAGGGGATGGAATTATCATAGGAAAAGCAACCTAGAGGAGGTGGAATCACTGTTTGGAAGGCTATATATGATTGGAAATCAATGAAAAGGTGATTAGAAGGGTCATGAGAGCAAACAAGAGGGACCTATGTGTTGGATGTTATAATCCACACTCAATTTACAAATTTTCACATTTTATATGACTATATTTACCCCCCTTTATTTTATTAATGAAAAAAAATAAAATAATAGGATAAAGGAAAAATAAATAGTGTACTTTAACTTACCTACAAGGGTTAAACTCAATAATTTATATGATATTGGGTGTGAATAGAGAGAACATGTCATGAAGTGTAAATTTTTTATAAAGCTAAGTGATGTTGGATGTTGTTGGTTATATATTGAGTGAAGATGTATCAAGATTAATATAATGAATGAAGCTAAGTGCTTAATTCCTTGGGAGTGGCTCAAGAATTAAAAGGCTGACCCTTTAGCTCCATCATCACCCATGAAGTGAAGTTTTGTAATCATGCATATGTTAATCAGTGTTTGGACTATGTGTCCAATCCCTATAAGTAGGTGGATAAATAATATAACGGCTATCTAGTCCTTTGGCTCCATCATTTCCCTATGAAGAGAAGATATGAACTAATACCAGTATGAAATGTGTGTTGTATAAGATGGCTCCTGAATCTCATGAATGTTTTGTAATCTAACAATGTGGCATGGATAGTTAAATGTGTGCTAGAAACTAGGCCACTCTTGGCCATTCAAAAAAGGTGGAGATTAGGCTTGTATGAAAGCCACTACAAAACTGGGCAATAGGATTATGTGGAAGCCACTTGGAAATGATTCCAAACACTTAAAGATGGAATAAGGCACATAACTACTGAGAATACCTAGGTAATAAACTAAACTTGGAAAAAAAAAAGTCAAATGTGTCATGCACATTGCCCCCAACCACTGGTGTCTAAAACATGGATTCTAATCTACAAGCTATACCAACTGCTTAATCTAAAACTAGAAGCAAGATTCATCATGCCATGCATGATGCCCCTATATCTAGATTCTCTAAGAAACATTATACTAAAACTATTGGTTCTAAATTGTTGCTGACAAAACTATAGTTATACTTACCTTTTTTCTATTTTTGGAAAATTTGGTTTTTTTGTTGTTTGGATAGGAGCATTGAAATTAGACACTCTACTATCTGGAATTGGAGTCTAATCTTGGTGCTATTTTCTTAAGCTAATTTTGATGACTATTCTATAATTTTCAGTATCTACCTGGTCAATTCTACCTATTTTGAATTCTATAAATTGTTCTGGTTATTCTAAAAGTTGATTTTTTGACTGGTAGGAGATTTGATCTCTATGACAAAGACCCATTTTTGTTGGCCCCTCTTCTAAGGGTAGGAATGAAGAACCTAAAATGACTATCCTCAAAATAAAGAGCCTAAAAGTGTGTTATGTTGTAAAATACATGATATAGTAATGATAATTGATAAGATATCTCAAGATATAGCATGGTTTGTATGAGAGATTATTAGATCAATAGGGGTATGCCTAGATAGATATAAAAATGTAATAACATGTGCAATATAATCAACTAGAATTGGAAGTCTGGTTAGTTATTAGTTGTCAAGGAGGGATGGAACATGATGTCCATCATGGCATTTAAGAAAGCAAGATAATTCATGATTTGGATCATGGAATTGAAAACAATTAAGAAGCAAACAAGAAACAATCATACAAGGTAAGATGCAAGAAGCATACAATAGTGGCGAAGGGGCTAAGCAAACAAGGGACATTTTCACATGTCACTCAAACTAGAATGCAAGCATACAATGCATGCTCAAATTCCACATAAACATATAATTTAAATAAGGTTGGTGTGAAATCCATAATCGCAAAGAAGAGTACAAGTAAATTACATTGGCAAATATCCTAAGTCACACACAAGAATAAAATCAAAGGACATTAGAAAATGTCCTAAGACACATACATGAGATAAAATAGGAACTAAAAAATTTAATCACATCTATCTACACAAAGTAATAAATAAAAACATGTAAATGTTGGAAATACAATCCATCTAACTAATCAAAGTAAGAAGTGAAAGTATGCAATACATGTAGTATAAAACTAGGTATTTGGTAATAAATACACATGTTTTATATGCTAATGAGTGTTAATAGAGTAATCTAGTAAGGTAGTAAGTAATGCACATCAACATGATAACTAGAGTGTGTGGTGTAGGAATGACATAACTTGGATGGTATAGTCATGTAGAAGATTCCCCCAATAGGTAAATATAATGATTTATGTCTTGAATGTAGAAGTAAGATGCCCCCTCAATGGGTAGAGTGAAGCAATCAAGGATTTGGATATCACTGCACACAATCAAATAAGATCAAGTGAAGCATGGTAATGTAAATAAATTTATAAACAATAGCATAAAAAAACAAAATGTAATTCTAGCATGGTAGTAAAAATGTAAGCATGAATGATGCATACTATTAAAATATTTTTGTGTTTTTGAGTTATCTGAATGTTTTTGATATTTTTAAATTTTGAATTGTTTTTGTATTTTTGATATTTTGAGTTATGTACAATCGATCATAAGAATACTATGTATAATAATTTGAAATAAAGCTATGTACAATCAAGATGAAATATTATGTAGATGAAAACTAACAAATTATGTACAATTAATAATAAGAAGAAAGGGTACTAACAAATGAGTCTCATGGGAGACTCCCTATCATGGTTTCTTGTATCAAACAAAGGAATCATACGTGATCATGAGGCATGAGGAATTTATTTTGAATATGAATATGAATATGAATATGAATATTCATTGTTGATATCTTGGAAAGTATAATAACTTGTATTATTCTAGTCATTATTATCATCTTGATTTTGAACCAATAGAATTCTAGTGTCAACTTTTTTTATCTAGACCTTTTCCTTTGATAAATTGTGTCTATGAATGATTATCATTAAGTTGTTCAATAAATCTGAGACCTTGGTGACAAACAATATCAACTACTGTAATAGTAGTGATGACTTGAGCCTACTTACCCAACCCTTGATCTTTATAATCAAACTATTGTAGATATTTTTGATCAAAACCGTATTGATTTGAAAGTTAAGCCTCATTTTTGAGAGGTAGGTTTGCATTTTTTTGTGATTTAACTATGTTTGTGGTATTATTTATTTCTCTAATTTTGTATTTCAATTCTTTTATTGTTCCTAAGTTATGCTTTGGTAACCACTTTTGTACTATTTATAAATTTGACCCTTTGCGAATGTGTTCTTTTGTCACTATTTATTACTTAACTAATATACCTTATATAAGGTTCTCATTAACAATTATCTATTGTATATGTTTATTCAATGCTAGACATGAATCTGTGTCATGCCCATGCATTCTATGATATACACAATAATATCAAGATATTCTCACTAGATGTAGAGGAGGTAGTTTGATCAACTTAGATTTAATAATTTACCTTAGTACCTCACATGAATATTTTTTGATCTTTAAATTCTTTTTGAATCACTAGTTCTAGAGTTACTTTTTTGTGATTTATTATTTTTATATGTAACATTACTTGTAACCAATTAACTAGGTGAAGGTGCATATACATGATTGACACTAAGATTCCTTTGAGGCTTTTGTATTATAATCTTAATTTCTAATGTTGTGATATTTTCATGTAATAAATGATTTAGAATTTGTAAATCTGAAATTAACTTTCTCATACTAGTGCTTTGATCCCTTAGAGTCTCACAAGTGCAAACCCTAGTTGCTTTCGATTGAACATGTAGGAACATATGCTAAAGATGTTTTAAAGAAGATATAGGATGAATGTATGCATTAAAAAAAATATTATGGGCTGCCTCACCTTTTGGAGGGGTGATAGGATGGAAGTGGTTAGAGGGAAAGTAGTTATCATCCTCTTGTGGGAGAAGAGGAGAAGGAATCTCTTTTATGTGCATAAGATATGACATTGAAACTTCACAGGTGGTTATTACCATATGCAATGGATCCTCTAAGTATGTAACAATTTTATTCTTGATTAAATTACACGTAATAAATATATATCATGTTAAATAAGTAATTAGAGTTATAAGTTGTATATCAATATGACTATATAGAATATTCCACATGAGAGATAGAAAACAAGGGATAGAGAGTGTGGAATGTTGCACCAATGCATACTTTTTTTTTGACTTGTAACATAAAATTTATAACATGTTTAGAAAAATAGAGTTGGAAATTATTCAGCATGAGAGAGAGAGAGAGAGAGAGAGAGAGAGAGAGAGAGAGAGAGAGAGAGAGAGAGAGAGAGAGAGAGAGAGAGAGAGAGAGAGAGAGAGAGAGAGAGAGAGAGAGAGAGAGAGAGAGAGGGAGAGAGAGAGAGAGAATATGCAAAAGAAATATTGAAATTTTTTTACTTTTTTAGCAATACATTTTGTAATATCACCCCTTATTATTAAAAGTAAACATGAAAGGAAAAGAATGAAGTTTTGCATTAACATATGGTAGACTTCATCATTCATGTACATGATCGGACCAAGTATGGTCTCCTTATTATTTATAATAAATACAAAAAATATGTGTAAATAAGTGAGATCCATTTTTGTTATTATGTGAAATATGATTTTAGATGTAAGGTGATACCTCAAAAATAATAGGACCTAGTATATGCAACTAGGGTTTTGAAAAAATGATATTTTTAAAAAATTACTATGTAATTTTAAAATTTAACGTGAATTTATAATTTAAATATGCAAGTAAAAAATTAGAAAAATTATTGATTTGAAAGGACCTAGTGTATGCAACTAGGGTTTTTGGATAAAATAAAATTTTAAAAATTACTATGGAATTTTTAAATTTAAATTGAATTTTTGATTTAAATATGCAAGAAAAAAATTATAAAAATATTGGAAAAATTAGCAAGGAATTTTCCTTAGTGTTTATAGGGTTTTTATGTGTAAATGAAGTAATTCAGTTTCACCAAATTATTTAATAGTTTTGGTAATATTGGAGTCCTATTCCTAATTTAGTAAAGGATCTAAGTTAATTATATCAGTAAATAATATTAAGATAATTAATCTACTGATTTGAATAATTTAATTGTAATTTGAACCTTTCTAAAAATAGTAATAAATGTGGATAAAATAGGACTTAGCTAGAAATAGACCGAGATGGCTAAGATAGGGTTTGAAATTTATTGTGCAATACTAGGAAAACGTTTCAAATTAGGATCTAGATTTCATTTTATTGAAGCGTAAGAGCATCAAAATAGGACACTCTAGGGTTCAGTGCTATAGTCCTCTTTTATCTCTATTGTCAAAGAGACTTGAGATTTCTAGGTTTTATCCATTGTCTCTATGTGAGCCTACCTATGAGATTTTATATGTTGCATGTCTATGAAACTCCCTATAGAGCTGATTTAGACATCAACCCCTTTAATCCATTAATATTTGACAAAATTTGAGAAAGAGGGAGGGTTATTGTGTGTAAGATGTAATAAATATGTATACACACCCCTTATGTGGGCACACTACCTGCATACCAATAATTTATACAGGGATCAAGCCATATGTAGTTCTCCCACTTGATGTGCTCTATTCAATAGTGTGTATGAAGATGCAAAATACTAAACTAGGTGTGTTTGAGATGGATAGGGACTAGTATAAGGGTTTGAATAATCTTGTGCCTATATTGGATGGTTGCATGTAGAAAATAGGGAAGTATGCTTGATTAATATTTCTTGTATTCTTTCTTACTTTGTGATATTTTCCGACCCCTTCTAAATGAACTTTGAATGGGATTGTATAGAGATCTATTGGTCATGGGTCATATGTATTCATGTTAGGTTAACAAGAAGAAGGATAAGAACCAAAAAGAAGTGATCATTGAAGCTAAGAATATAATTAGATAAGAGCATCAAAAATGGACACCCTAAGGTCTAGAACTATAGTCCAAGTTGGAAGCTATTATCCTGAATGTATGGGACCTAAGGGGGGGAATTATCATATGAAAAGTAGCTTGGAAGAGGAGGAATCACTATTTGGAAGGCTATAGATGACTAGAAATTAATGAAAAGGTTCCTAAAAGGGTCATGAGAGTAAACAAGAGGAACATATGTGTTGGATGTCACAAGCCACACTCAATTTACCAATTTTCACATTTTATATTACTACATAGATGTTTTTCATAATACTATTCATGAGTGAGAATACCTTTAAGGGAGACATAAAGAGATGGGATTTATAATTACAAGGGTAAAATTGCTTTTGTGCCATAAATGAGTGAATAAGGAGTGGATCTTATGGGCATGCAAGTACTTATGTGATAGGCCCATAATACAAATACTAGTTTATTATGGTAATCATCTCCAAATTTGGTTAGTATTTTTCTCAAAATGTTGTTGATGGTTTTATTGGTAGCTTCTACTTGACTGTTTCCTTATGGGTAATATGGAGTGGAGAATGTGTGTTTAATCTTATATTTTGTGCAAAATTTCTTGATAATTTTATTCTTGAATTATGTTCCATTAACAAAAATTATGGCTATAGGTAGGCCAAAGTGTGAGATAATACAAGTCATGAAGAAACTACAAATGTCCTCCCTTGTGGTAGATTAGAGTGGAATGGCTTCCACCCACTTGGTAAAATATTTTATAGCTGTAATGATGAACTTATGCCTATCAATGGATTTTGGGTTAATTTTTAAAATAAGATCAAATCCCCATAACATAACTAGCCATAGAGAGATAATAGGTTACAATTATTATGATGGTGCATGATGTAGGTTATTATGTCATTGACATTTATTGCATAGCTTTGTGTATTGTGAACATTCATATTCCAAGGTGGGCCACTACTACCCTTGTCTAAGAAATTTGTGTGACATGGCCTTTCCACTAAAGTGATCACCACACTCACTATCATGTGTCTATGTAAGAGCCATTTTTGCTTCTGTTGAAGTTAAACAATGAAGCAATTGTCCATCAAAGGATCACTTAAAAAGGTCTCTTCCAATGATTACTAATAGAGTGATTATTTTTGTAACTTGAATTTATCATTTTGTGAAAAAGCATTTGGTATAATATATTTGTTTAAAAATTTATAGATATCAGAGATCCATTTTGGAGTTACATAACTACATGTAGTAGCTAAGACAAATAATGCAATCAAATCCACACTGGATATTGATTGCAATTATAATCATTTAATTATGAAAATAGTTTGTTCATCATTAATGTTGATAGGAATCAAGGATGAAACATTCATCATTACATTTGCATATTGGTTGTATTTTCTTGGTATAATTTCTATATAAAAGTAATCAAACTATGACGATAAACATTGTACTATGTTTTGGTATGGGATAAGATGTTCTTATTTTGTTTGATAGGCATAATTGAATTGATTGACCACAAGCTGGGAATCACCAAAGATTTGAATAGATATAGTTTGGAGGGACTCAATGGCAAATATACCTAACATAAGTTCTTCATATTCTATGGTGTTGTTGGTAAATGAGAAGCTTAATCAATATGGAATAGGAACTGTGTGACTAGAATGATCGATAAAGGCAATACATACCCCTACATTGGATGCACATCAAGAACCATTAAAGAACATGGTCCAAGTGTCAGAATGAGTATAAAAAGTAGCAACATCATCTCTAAATGTGTCATTAATAGGATTGGTGTTTAAAAGTGGCATGGATGCAAAATTGTTTACAATTATTTGGCCCTTTATTATGTTCTATATAAGTATTTTTAAGTCAGACTCTATTAATAACATGACCCATTTTATGATGCAACTAGAGAGATGTGGTTTTACAATTATAAACTTCAAGGGATCCACTTTTTTGATAATCTGAGTCTCATTATTGACCATGTAATGTTAAAAAAAAATTGTGGCAAAAACTAATTCTAGACATAATTTTTTTTATCATAGAATAATTTTTTTTAGAATCAAATAATATGTGACTCATGTAATAAACTACTCATTCAGTATGTTGATCATCGTGTTATGCTAAGAGTGCTCCTAATGCATGATATATTACTAATATATATAGTAGAAAATTCATGTTAGGTCTAGGTGGTACTAAAATAGGTGGATTAAGAAGATATTACTTGATTATATCGAAGCTTTCTTGATAGGCTTGGCATAGATAATTTTTTTTATCTTACTTTAATAATCAAGTGAATGACAAAGTTTTATCAGCAAGTTGATCTATGAAATGGTATATTGATGGTATATTACCTTGTAAGGATCAAAGTTTTTTTAAGGTTATGGGAGGTGGTATGTCAATAATTTATTTGACTTTCTTAGGGTCAACCTCTATGCCACATTGAGAAATAATGAAACCTAAGAGTTTGCCTGATGTAACTCCAATTATACATTTCTTTGAGTTTAATCAGACATTGTATTTTCTATGTCTTGGAAATATCTTTCATAAATAAATAGTGTGATGTTGTCATTATTTGGATTTAGATAACATATCATCAACATAATCCTTGATAGTATGGTGAATCAAGTCATGAAAAATATACATCAAGTACACTGATATGTGGCTCCAACATTTTTTAATCCAAAGGGCATGGAAATGTAACAAAATGTAATCTAAGGTGTTGTAAAGAATATTTTATCTTGATCTTATTTAGTGATTTTGATTTGGTTATATCCTAAAAATCCATCCATAAATTATAAAATTTCATACCCAGTTGTGGAATCTATGATCATGTCAATGTTAGGTAAAGGAAAGTAATCTTTTAGGCACACTTTATTTAAATCTTGAGAATTAGAACAACACCAAATTTATCCATTAGGTTTTACCATGGGGAATATATTGGAAACACATTCAAGGTGTGGTATTATTAAAATGAAGCCAGCATCTAAGAGGCATTGGATCTCATCTTTGACTAAGAGAGCCACCTTAGGAAGCATTTTGCAAATTTTTTGTTTAACTAGTTTAGCATCTAGGTATAAGGGAATTTGATGAACTAATATAGATGTATCAATTCCTAACATATCTAAGTAATACCAAGAAAATATTTCTAGAAAACCTATTAAAGTTTGATGAATATCTATATCCTCTTTCTTTCATAGGGAAGCGGATAACAAGACAATGTGGGGATCCTGATTGGTTCCAAAATTGAAATTAATTATTTCCTCATTAAGAAATGTTGAATGATCTAGTGTGTATGAGGTTATAGGAATACTATCATCTAGATAAACTGGTATGTCTTAGGGAGAATCTATATTTTATCAAAAGTATGGATGGGTATTTGTGTGATGAGAAAATTTATTTTTATGATATCAAGATGGGAGGTCCTCATATGCTTCAAGAAATTTTAAGAAGGATTCATCATTAGAAAATTTATATAATGTGAACATATCTGGTGAAACTATATCATGAATGAGATTAGGACAGATCAATGATAATATTAAAGTATGATTAATGGTGTGGTATATCAGTGTAATGGGTGGACAAAACTTTATATGCTCTGAAGCAGGAGAAGAAGGTTTATCATGAAGAAGGCTAAGTTAATATCCTAACCCTTCTTCTTTTTTGTGTGGATGCCTCAATAGGATTGATGATTAATTATTCATGCTTTCCAAGATCTTTTCCATGATAGCCCATCTTATTAATACATTTAACTACAAAATGGGATGTAAACTAGTGATTTGGTGTTGGTGTTATTACAAAACTTGGAATTGTTTGATGTGTTGCATGGTCTGAGGGTGCACTATGAGTAGTGGGTTGTGTAGGTATGTTAACAAGATTAAAGTGTAGAATATAATTCTATGGAGATTTAGAAACCTAGAATTATTTAAAAGGTTCATTATTTATTGGTCATGTGTAGATGTAGCCTTTATGACTTAATTCTATATAAGCATGAAGTGTAAAAGGGACTACATGCATATCATGAATCCAAGGCTAACCAAATAATAAATTATAATTGAGATCATTTGGCATGGCTTGGCAAGTAGTTGGCAGTGTTTTAGGTTTAAAAATAATATTGAGTGTTATTTTACCCATGAATTTTCATGGAATGTTGTCAAAACCTCTTATGTTCATATCATAATGGTCTAGATTTTGATGTTGTATATTAAGATGTTTAATAAAATAAATGTTACAAATGTTGAGTCTTAAACTATTATCAACTAACACTCTTTTTACCCTTACATCATTAATTATTAATTAAATATATAGAGGTAGATATTGCTCAATGATGTGTCATGCAGGTAAATCCTTTTTCTCAAAATAAATATGCTCTTCAGTCCATTGTATTGTGTTGAGAATAGAGGCAACGCAATCTAGTTCAACAATAATAGGAATTTTAGTATTATGAAGGGATATATAAAACACATATTTTTAATCATATCATCACTAAAGGTTCTCAATAACTAAAATTATATCAGAAGGGGTGCTAACATAAGGGATGATGTTGTATCCATGGGTGTAATCAACATGTCTATCTTCACAAACATGGGTGATGGCATCTACCACATGATCTACTATAGACATAGAGCTGGTATTAGGTGAGGGATAAGAGTTAAATATACCAAGTTTGAATGGATGAGGGATAGATATACCCACTAGTGTTTGATTGTGTCTAGTAGTGATAGGGAAATACTCAAATGTAGCTAATGAGTTATATGTATCTAGGTAGAAATCATGGATGTGAAATGAAATTCATGAAATTGGAGTTATAAGTTGTATAACAATATGTTTATAAAAATCATTCCACATGAGAGATAACAAAAAATTAATAGAGAACATGAATTTATGCATTAATGCATAAATAACTGTGATATGTGATATGATAATTTTAATATGTTTAGCAAGATAAACTTGAAAAAATTCCATATAAGAGATACAAAACAAGGGATAGAAAGCATGAAAAATTGCATGAATGCATAATTTTTTTTGACATGTGCTATGATATTTCTAATGTGTTTATCAAGATAAACCTAAAAAAAATTCCATATGAGAGATATAAAGTAGGGGATAGAGATCATGAATTTGTGCACGAATGCATAAAAAACTTTGACATGTGTTAAGATATTTCTAATGTGTTTGGCAAGATAAACTTTAATTTTTTTCCAATTGAGAGCTACAAAACAAGTAATGAAACCTTGTATTAAAGTCAAGTACACATTGCATTGAAGGTGAGGGATCTTATTATCTTTAACAATAACTTTCCTTATATCATCCCATATTATGAAAAGTAAGCATGAAAGGGAAAGAATGAATATTTGCATTAACATATGGTAAAATTCATCATTCATGTACATGATAGGATTGAGTATGGTCTCATTATTTTTAAGAAATGTGAGAAATATGTGTAAATAAGTGAGATCCATTTTTTGTTAGTATGTGAAATATGATTTTAGATGTAAGGTGATACCTAAAACAAACAAAGGGACCTAGTATATGAAACTAGGGTTTTGAAAAATGACATTTTTAAAACTAGTAAGGAATTTTAAAATTTAATATGAATTTTTGATTTAAATATGCAGGGAAAAAATCAAAAAAATATTAGAAATTTATTGATTTAGAAGGACCTAGTATATACAACTAAGGTTTGGAAAAAAATGTTTTTTTTTTAAAATTAATATGGAATTTTAACTTTAATTTGAATTTATGATTAAAATATGTAGTTAAAAAATCAAAAAATTATTGAAAAAATTAGGAAGGAATTTACCTAAAGTTTTTAGGGTTTTTATGCACAAATGAAGTAATTTGGGTTCACCAAATGATTTAATAGTTTTGGGAATATTGGAGTCTTATTCATAATTTATTTAAGGGTCTGAGTTGACTAAATCATTAAATAATATTGTAATAATTTAACTATCAATTTGTATAATCTATTTAACCTTTGTAGCTTTCTAAAAAGGAGAAATGTAACTTATTTTAAAACTATGTTGATACAATTAAGAGAGGGTTGATACCAACTATGCAACATTAAGATAGTGTCATGAATTAGGATCTATATTTTTTTTAATGAAAGGATAGGAGTGCCAAAAATAAGACACTTTACAGTTTGGTGTTATAGTCTAGGTCATGTTTCTATTATCTAAATTAATCATAGAGATTTGAGTTTTCTATGTTTTGTCTATTATCACTATGTGAGCTTACCTATCAAATTTCAAATCTTGAATGTTGATAGAGATCATTATAGAGTAGAAATAATTTTCAAAACCTAGACTTTCATTACTATTGAATAAAAATTGAGAAAGAGGGAGGGGGATTAGTGTGTGTAAGATACACTAAACATGTATCCATACCCCCTATGTGGTCATGTTGCCTATATACCAATATTTGGAAGAGGGATCAAGCCATATGTAGTTATCCCACTTGATGTGATTTGTACAATATTGTTATGTAGATGAAAAAATGTTAAACTTGGTGTGCTTGATGTGGCTAGGGACTGGTGTGAGGGTTTGAATATGTTGGTAGCTATACTAGATGGTTGTATGTAGAGAATAGGGAAATTTTCCTTATTGGTCTTGATTTTATTCTTTCTTACTTTTTTAATATTTTCTAACCCCTTATAAATTAATATTGAATGGGATTTTATAAATATCTATTTGTCATAGGTTAAATGTATTCACACTAGGCTGACATAATGAAGAATAGGAATTGGAAGGAAATAGTCATTTAGACTCGAAATGTGATTAGATAAGAACACTAGAAATAAGATAGCTTAGGGTCTAGTGCTTTAGTATAACCCCAATACTCCTATCCTATAGGCATAAGACTTGGGAGATTAGAACTAGCATGGGAAATGCAATCTAGTTGAGCTAAAATCATGTCTCAGAAGTCTATGGATGATACAGAAGATTGAGAATAAGCAAAAGGGTGTATATAAGGGTCATGAGAGAATGCAAGAGGGACCTATGGTTTAGGTGTCACAATCCATGCTCAAGCTACCAATTGTGACATTTTATATGACTACAATCCTTATTATTAAACTCATCAACAAACTTATCATCAAATATGGAATATTTTGGAAAGGAAGAGACTTACCCAACTTGTCAAACTCTTTGCATATGGAATTAGGAATTTTCTATAATTCCTCTTTATTCACAACATGAGACATTTCTCAATGAATATTTCAACCATCAACAACATTCTTATTAGAGAAATTATCCAAATTAGATGTAGACTTATTAGGAGTAGGAGTAACCTTATCGAACTAATCAAACTCATGACTTATGAAAGCAAAATTTTACCACATGTCATTTTCATTCACCTCATGACTTTCATCTTCAAGATCTATTTCATATTCACCCTCTTCCTTGGAAATTAGAGGTGTTGGTACTTTTATTCATGTATACAATGCACTCATAAATCAATTTCCTCCACAAAATCATGAAGATCTAATTGAAGGACCCCTTTGTTATGTGGCTCATATTTTAGGCCTAGCTTGTCAGCTACAACATTGGGTATGACAAAAGTAGAAGCTCTACTATCAAATATGAAATTGTATACTAATTTTTCACCTGTAATGAGGGTGAGGTAAAATGATGGATTTTTTTCATCCCTAGTGTGTGGTTCAATAATGGTACTAGGAGCATTTTCAATAGCAACATGGCCATGACTTTGATTTGAGGGTGAGACACTAATAGGGATAATAGATAACTATTTTTATAGGAGTTATTTTTGACCAAGCATATGAAGAACACCCCAAATAGAAATGGATGTTTTAGTGTTCTTCAAAGAATATAAAATGTTTAAATAATCCATACCTACTTTATATTGGGATCTTGTAGGTAGATAATTACTTGGAACTTGAGGAAGAGTAGTAGACCTTACCATATTCTAACTTGATGGAGATGTGGAAGTTTTTTGGATTGTCACACTTGTAACTATGTCTTGTTTCCTTACAAGAGGATTCAATGATCTTATGGGCATGCTACTACCACCTCCTAGATATTTATTCTTAGCCCTTGTATTATTTGAAATAGAGACTCATTGATTTAACTAAAGTGTCCTCAACTAGAAAATTGGTGAAGATCTCTCCTTGAGGCTACCAATACTCATTAACTTGCATCATTACCTCATCCTCATTTGATAGAAGGGGAGTAACTACTCCTTCAACCACTAGATCTTGCTAATCATTCTCATTAGTATCCAAGAGTTTTTCTCGCTGCTAATCTTCTCCCTACATCAAATTGTTATGAATTGGTACCATCTCCCTTGCATTGGTGGTAGAAATAGGACTATATACATTGGTAGGATTGTTGGGATTAGGCTCACATTTTCATTTTCATTTTCCATGTTATTGACCACACTATTTTTCTTTGGGGTAAGGATTCGGATAAGCATCTTGATGCATATTACCTCTTCCAAGCCTAGCTTCCAACCACTAAATATATGCATCTTTGGCCCTCACATTATCTACCTTATTAGGATCACCTTTAGGCTTGGTATTATCATTATTAACTTAAGCCACATCTATATCATTAGTAAGAGAATGAGACAATGGAGGTATAGAAACTTTGGGTGGTAATCTTTTAGCTTAGATGATATCATTTTTATCTTTGATAGCGATATCATATGCTTTAGGGAGGGTGGAACCCTAATGGATTGAAGCATGATAATAATTTCAATCCTAATGTATTTCAAGTAAATAGGGAACACAAAGCTAGTAGGTGGTCTCATGGGAGGAAGAAATCTATGCCAAGTCTTCTAAAACCTTTCATTAAATTCATGTATTATTTCTTTAGATCCCCTTTTTATTATGTTGAGTTGATGTATGAGAGAAGCATGGTCATTTTCATTCCTAAATATGGAAGTAAACAACACTCCAAACTCATCCTATGTTGTGATGAATCCACCTTATAGATTCCTATACCAATGAAGAGCCTTATGTTTAAGGGACATGGAAAGGAGTCTAATTACAATGTTCTCTTGAACAATATTATGGAAAGTACAAAAGTTTAAAACATTTATAGTGTGTTCACCATGTATGACATGACTCTCACCATTGAATGTGGGCACACCTTTCATGGCATTAGGAGGAATGACATCATATGTTTGAAGTTGGATTGGATTATCAGTATTGAAGGTAGGGAAAGTATGAGGTCTAGACATGTCTTCTTTTTTAAGATATTCAACTTATTTAGCCTCTTCAACATCTTCCTCCCTATCAAAATCTAGTTGTTCTTGAAAGGGTAGATTAGGTTGTGGATAAAATATTTCAAGAGGAGTTTTAGGCTGAATGAGTGGGTTAATAGGAGTAAATGTTCTATGAGAGGATGACCTAGTGAGGACAATGAATTATGAAGGAAATTTTATAATAAAATATTGGAATAGAACTAGATTTACAATGAATGAGTCACCAAATGTTGAGTAACACACCAATTTATAGTTTATGTTTGTCAAGACCAACATTCACTTTGACAAGGTGTCTTGAAGATAATGGGTCCCACCAAGCATGCCATAACTATGGTCACTAAATATTTCACTCTAGAAGAATTTTTTCTATATTATAACAAATTTGGGAAACATGGGAACATTTATAGGTATGTGGGTGTACCTATATTGTAAATGAGCCTCTAGATTTAAGGGCTAGCTCCTTGAATGTGTCTTAAAATGGTCACACCTAATTAACCAGCTAATTATGGGGAAAAGAGTTAGAAGTTGCATGAAATGAACATAATATAAGGGGGATACCAAGATGCCTTCCATATTACCATCATGCCTTCCTATGCTAAGAAACAAGGCACACAAACTATCTTTTAAGTCCCATGGATTCTAATATGAGTATTTCAATATGGAGGTGAGATGGATGAGAGATATCCAAGGTAAGTGAACCATAGTCTAGTTGAAAACACTAAGGTTAATTTTACACTTAAAATATAGGTGCATACAATTGAAAACACTTCATATGACCTGTTAGAATAGGAATTCTCACACAAACATGAAAGGATAAGGGAGGAAAGGATAGATAATTATAACTTTACATCACCATACATCATTTGCATACTTAGATAATTTTTCAAGAACTCCAAAATCAGATTTGAATTAATTTTCAAAGGTAAAATAAGACATCATTATATTAGGTATCCACCATATATGGAGTGAAACTATTTATAAAGGCTAAAATTGTAGCTACTTATATCATTTTAGAGATAAGGGGGAAAAGAAAAGTCCAAAGGGGAATCAAAACAAGTCTAAATCCATTTTAAATGTAGTTATAAATAGTTCTACAAATATTCTCATTCAATTCTTTTGATTGATCTAGATCCATTAAAGTTGTTACAATAGTTCATTATTCCTTCACTGATCATCCATATGATTGAAATAATAGGATCAAGTGGTTTTGAGCTTATTTTTGCCATCAATGAAATAACAAAAAAAGGAACCATTTATTATAATTTTGTCTCATTGTTAAACTACTCCTAGATGGTTCATCATGTCATGTAAAATTTGAGAGAATGGTCTTTTTCATGCACTTGGTCCTAGAGATAATATAATTGAGCCTATGTGTATGCCTTCATGACATCCTTACAAAAGCTAGCTCTTGTTCCAACTCGATCATGATCAAGCTTGTCCCCATGCTCATAGGTCCAATATAGTCTAAAAACTAATCTTAGACTATTGGTTTTCCTATAATCATTATCTCTATATGACTTATAGACCACACAACTCCTTTTTTGATCCAAATAGCTCCAAAATAAACCCATTCTACCTTTTTTAGGATCTATAATTCATATATGCATGGACCCTTCTTTAAATAAAGTGAACACAGTCATAAAATGACACTACACCCTCAAATATTTCAACCAGATGTCCATAGTAAGCTTTAATGGCATCTCTATATGTTCTTGATCACTTGACTACATCATTGTTTTCACTCCTTACTGTTTGATTGAGCTATAATGGTGGTATGTGTCCTGGTTTAACCTTAGTCATGTGTTCGATCTCCATGAGTCCCCTTAGATTTTTGACCTTTAATTTCATTGGTCATTGATATCTGGCCTAGATCATTGACTCATTAACCCATATTACACTATTGATCTTGATCAATATGAATGATCATGAGTCATGGATATTGACCTTGAAATGTTAATTTTGTCCAAGATTATGCCACATGGCAGCCCCACATTTAGTTTTAGGACCCATTGTTAGTCTGTCAACTTTAGTACTAATGCCACATGTCAATCTCCTGAGATCCTTGGCTATTTGACTCATTTTGTACCATTAGATAAAGATGTATGATGCAACACATACCATTAGATCTATTAGGAACCACTATTTGAAAACCAATGGATATTTCATGAGCTTAAATTTGACATACATAATCCCATCAAATTATGTTAGTGTGACCATAATTTATGTTTACATAAATATCAAATTTAAGATCAAAATGATTTATTTTTCTTGAGCTTAAAATTTATGTTAACATGAATGTCTAATGTTGCAGCTTTAGAAGCTTAAAAATTGAGTCAGAAAGCTCACATAGACTTGAAACTTTTAGAGTATATTCCTAGAAATAATACATTATTCACACTATAATCCTTTAGATCATGAGGTATTCTTGAGTAAAGATAAAAATACACAAAAGAGTTGGTTTTTTCCTTACTAAATGACATCCTGGATGTCCTAGCCCCTTAGATTTGGCAAGCTAAACTTTAAGGGCTTAGATCTTGAGATATAAGACTCATTGAGATATGAAAAGTGTAGAGTATAATCTTGGTATGTATATTATTAATTATGCATTTTATAATGGTCACATAAGGCTTTAAGAGTATGTTTTAAAATTGCATAAGTAAAATGCTCCATTCTGGTTTCTATGTGATGTCCTGATGACAATTTGGATTCATAAAACTTGTTCTTCAAATAATACTTGATGTTTGAAATCTTGGATGAATTTATTGAATCATAAACAAACCTATTCCACTCTCTAAATACATTTATCACCATGAAGACCTACCATTTTCATATATGACCCTAAAATGACCCCTAAGATATTAAATGGCACAAGGATTGAACCAAACTTTAACCAAGGCTAGAATGGAATATGAAATGACATCAAATGATCTAATTCATACCCTATTTCATTATATAAATCCCATATACAAGATTTTGATAATAGGGGGTTGATCCATTTTATCCTATGGGAAAATTGGTCAACACCTTTATCATTGAAGGTTCTGATATAGGACTATTTTCCTTTACCGGTTCTTGTGTAGCTATAAGAAAGTCTAGTTATATAGGTTCTTATGTGTCTATAGGTAGATTTCTTCTATTCAAATTTCTTCTTATGATGTTACTATTGCTTCTCACCCCTTAACTCCTACCTCTATATTACCTTCTTCCTCATTATCAACTTGTGCAATTGTAGGCAACTGTATAAAATCTCCCCAACTTAAATTAGGCCTAGTTTTATGCAAACAATCTTGTACAATTAACTGAATCAGGTAATGATGGGAGAGAGCTTAGGGTTACCTTTCTAAAATGTAGTATCCATCCTTTTGATAAAGTTTAATAATAAATTGGGAACATTTATTAAAATTACATTCCCTAAATGATTCATGAACTTAAAATGCACTTCATGTAGCATAGATTATCATCCTTCATAGGTAAAATACCAAAAAATTAAGACAATTGCTCTTGCCCATCTACTTGTCAAGGATAAATGTGTAGTTCCTTTATGGAAGGTCTCCAATTTCTCATTTTATATGGAATTTATACATTTTTTCATATGTATTGAATTTTTCTTGACACAATTATCACATTCAAGGTAATAGAATTACCCTATTGATTAATGTCTCATTAAATTTAATTTCCATACCTCTATTTTTTGCCAAATTATTATATAATGATCCAAAAAATTGTTTTACAGTTTCCTAGTTGAAATCATTTACCTTTTAAAAATATGTGAACCATCATACATTTTAAAAGTGAGTTCATGATGTCTAGTTCTTCTATCAGAGGATAAAGGTTGGTTATTTCATGCTTGATCAAATCTCCTTCTATAGATGTAGAATGAGATTTTGTTATAGAATTGGCATTTTATAGTAGAGAGATAAAATGGTGGAGATGGTTTTGGATTCAAAAAGAGGAGTTTTATAATTAGTCACTTGGTTTTTGAAAGGAAATGTCTAGATAGATGTATAAAATCCCCCATCAACTTAATATGGTCACTTGTCCATAAGGGACATAAAGGTGGTACATTTAAAGGGACCATTTGTACGGATGGGAGATGGATTTAGTGATAGAAGAGTATAAAATTCATATCAATAGTTAGGTTAAAATATTTTTTTAGGATGGGCCTGAAGCAATAATTAATGGGATGATGATAATATTAAATAAATATAACCAAGAAATAATTAAACAATGTGACATAATGAGTAAAAATTAATTACCTATTAGCTTATGATCATCTCCTTTATTAATGCATGAGTGGCAAGGATTTTTAGGTCATTACAAATAGTGTAAAAATTTTCAATAAGATGTGATGTAGACATGAAAAGGTGTTGATTCTCTTAAGTAACCTAGGATAATAATCTAAGTACCTATAAGGATCCATGTAAGGATGAATAAAAATGATGTATAAAGGAAGTAAATAATGGTTCATCCATTATTTTATCATTGAAATATTCAATAATTATTACATGGATGTCATTTGTGGATGTGAATTAATTTTTAAGCATCCATCAACTATTTCCAAGAGGAAAAACTAGATCCTGTAGTAGCTGAAATGACCCTGTAGTAAAAAAATGCATCTTATAGAAACATGAGTTCATCCTATAGGGAAAATAATTTATCTTTAAACACCAATATTTTTTCTTGTGTCAATAATAAAAGTGATTTATAATCCTAAATAATGAATCTATAAGCAAAAATAATAGAATTGTAAAATTTTATTGATATAGATTTTCTTATGTTTTATGATTTTTTAATGCAGATGTTGGTTAGCCAATAAACTAGTTTTTGAACCAACATCCATTAGTAATGCCTAAAGGTTATCATTACTAAATTTTTATAATTTTTTTTCTTATTTTTTTGTCTTAACTTAACTGGGATTGAAGTAACCCATTAGTCAAAATTTTACTCAACCCATACCAAGCCATTATGCATGACTTGTACTTGGCTGTAAGAACCTACTATTCATGAAAAATGTTAGCTAAGGGTTCACATAAATACCCTTAATGTATAATAATGTGATGATATTTTTCATGAGAGAGATGAATATTTATCCTAAAGAATTTGGTAAGAGTCTCCTTGAAAAAGGGCTTCATGTATAACTTGAGCATGTGGCCATTTACGAGTAACTAATACCAAATATGGTCAATGGTCATGATCTTAATAGCTCCATTACCAAATACTTTATCAATCTCATAATTCCCAAGCCATTTATACTGAAGCTTACCTTTATGATCTTTGTATTTAGAATCAAAGAGTAGTGCTCAATCACTAGGTTGAAAACTTTTAGTCTTGATATTTTTGTCATGCCAACCAATTCATTATCTTTGTAAAATTTTCATGTTATGAAGTTATTTTTTCTTGAGTTCATCTAATGCATTTAGCTACATGATCCAATCTTTCTAAGCTTGGGATAGATCTAAGCCCAAGTTGGGTGTTGTCATTCATGTTTTGTGTTCAAATTCAATGGGAAGAAGTGACATCTTACCATAAACTACTTCATAAGGAGGGAACCTAGTTGTGGTTTTCCAAGTGATCCTAAAAGCCCAAATTACTTATGAAAAATGATTAGACCAATCTTTCATATGTAGGGTGATAGTCTTAGTAAGGATATTTTTCAGATCTATGTTTGTGACTTCAACTTGGCCATTTAACTGTGGGTGGTAAGGAATGGATTTATTGTGCTTGATTACATACTATTTTACCAAGGTAGCTATCATATATTATGTAAAATATGGTCCTTGAATTATTACCAGGTCTTTTGTCACTCCATAATGGGTGAATATCTCTTCATATAAAAAATTCACCACTTTTGCATCTCAGTCATGTGTTAAGGCTTTGACCTTAGCCCGACTTTTGAAATAATTAGTAAAACAAATATATATTCTTTTTTGTTGGATTTAGGATCTATGATTCCTACAAAATCAATCCCTCATTTTTCAAAAGGTTAAAGAACTAGTTGTGGATACAATGGCATTTCATTAGAGCATGTGGGTTTCCCCATAAATAACATTGATCACATTAGTAAAGTATACATCATGGCATCCTTAATCAAGAAAGGCCATTATTATCCTATAGTATCTTCATAATAGTCCAATTTGTAAAAAAATGACCCCCATAGGGCTCATCATGGCATGATCAAATAATGTCATAGGCCTCATTCTCTCAAATTCACTTATGCCTAACTGAATCTAGACTAATGACAAAGAGATATCCTACAATCCATGAATAGTGTCTACTCTTTTGAATTAGATGTTGTATTTCCTTTGGTAAAAAGTGTTATGGTAATGGGTCTACAAAAGGATAGATAATAATGTATGAAAACTAAGTGGACTAAATGGTTAGTGCAAATAGGTGCTCCTTAGGAAATGAATAATCAACAATAGGACTTTGTTAATCATTTTATAATCGAGATAAAAATTTTACAACTATATTATTCTTACCTAGTATATCTATAACGGTAATTATAAATTCCTCTAGTAAAAGTAATCATCTAATTATCCTTCCTATTACAACAATTTTATTCATTAAATACCTAATTGTTGCATGATACATGTGGATGAATACTTGGTATCTGGTAATGTAGTGTCTGAATTTATTAATAGCATACAATAATACAATAAATTATTTATCTATTATAGTGAAGTTGAGCTCATCCCCTTGAATATTCTTGTAGATGAAATAAATATCATAGTTCAAAGATTCATCTTTTTAACAAATCACAACCCTTAAGGTGGTGTTGGAGGCATTTGTGTGGATATGAAAATACTTAATCTTAGAATAGGCTTTGTTATGATAAGGTCCTTGATTTGTTTAAAATATATTTGAAAAGAATCATTCCATACAAAGTGAGCATCTTTGGTCGGTAAAATAAATAATGGAGCAACAATCTTGCTAAAGTCTTTGATTAACCTATTGTAATAACCATCATGTCTTCTAAATATTCTTACATCCTTTTGATTCTTTGGTATAGGTGAGTATTTGATGATGATGATTTTGACTGGTTCTACCTTAATACTAACAAGTGAAATGTGATGTCGTAGAATAATTTGCTCAGTCATTAACATGCAACACTTCTCATAGATTAAGGATAGTTGGTGATCTTGGTAGTGTTGTAGGACTTTCTCAAGGTTGGAAAGAGATTCTTCAAATAGTGAAGTCATCTATAAATAGTGAATTCATCCATGTATAATTCCACACAATCATGTGAAATATCAAATAATATGCTAAGGACATCCCTTTCAAATGTGGTTGGGGCATTTCAAAGGCCAAATGTTAGTATTGCATATGCATATGTTCCAAAAGGACAAGTGAAAGTAGTTTTATATTGATTCTCAAGTGTTATTCTTATTTGGTTATAGCCATTGAATCCATCAAGGAAGGATAATTACTTCTTCCCTGCTAATGTATCAAGCACATAGTTAATAAATGGTAGTGTAACATGATACTTCCTAGTAGTTGTATTTAATTATCTATAGTCTATGAAAATATGTCATTTTGTCCTTTATTAGGGGCAATAACTAAGGTGTATACCCATTGGATATTAGAAATAGGTTAGAAAAATATTACATATATGATTTTCTACAACTTAGTCTTACAAATGTATTTAACTATAGGATTCATTCATCTTTGGGGTTGGTGAATAGGCTTACATTCATCCTTGATGTAGATAATGTGCATGCATAACTTTTGAGGAATTCCTCTAATATCATGATAATCCCATGCGAATGTTGTTTTATGCTATTGAAGTACTACAAGCAATTGGTTTTCTTGCTAAGTTATCAAGGATTTAATGATATTAATGGGTTTACTTGGTAGAATGTCCTCTTTCTTGGATAAAAAAATTAGTATCTCAATGTTATCTAGTAAAGAGCATAGCTACAGTGATGAGGAAGCAATTGGTGGAATGTTATGATTTCTCTTATAGTGTCAGTTGGCCTAGTCTTAATAAAGTTGTTTTGAAGAGGATAGGGTATAAATTACAAATTATTTATGGCTATAGGATATATCTGATAAGTGTTATACATGATATTGGAAAGGATAGTATCTTCATTTTTCTCTTGTAAAGGTAGACTATAGATAAATGTGCATAATTTATATATAGAGACTACCTGATCAAGATCATCCACCAAATTTGATTCATTATCATGGGAAGGTTAGACCAGATGGTAGATAACCAATTTCTTGGTGTGATTGACATTAGAAATGAACATTTTACTAGACCTATAGTGAATGTAAGCATCAACAATAACCAACTAAGGTCTGCCTAATATTAGAGGGTAACCTCCTAAAGTTATCTTTAGTTATAGGATGATAAACTCATCTAGATATTACCATGAATTAATAGTAATAGCATAGTCTTCTATAATTCCCTCTGGTTGAATAGTTGACCTAATATCTATTTGTAAGATAGTAGGCATTAGATGTAGATTTTTAATCCCTAATTTATGCATAGTTGTCATGGTCATAATGTTAATGATTTATCTTAAATCTATCAATATAATAAGGATGGGTTGGCCATGGATATTAAAAATGATTACTAGATTACCAAGATCTTAGTATTTGAGTGCTACTATGTTTCCCAACATAATATCTACAAGTTGACCAAAGACATGTATTGTCTTGGGATCCTTCTTCTTTCTCCCTAATTTTTTAAGCATATTTATCTAATAAATTTGGTGTATATTGGGACATATTTTATAGCTTGAAAGACCATATTCTTTACACATATATTTTTTAATTGGTCTAAAATGTCAAATTATGTATTTGACTTAGGTCATTGGATACTCAACCTCTTATGAAATGGAAGATGCTCAAGGTTCATTCTATTTTTTAGGTTCTTTTGAATTAGGAGTGGTGTTGGATAGAAATGGATTAATATGAGTATCTAGAGGTTATTTAATATGTTTTATGATCATGGGTGAGGTGGGTCATAGAATAATTTATCCTAAGTGAATGTGTAGGTCATTCATATCCAAATTATATGTTTGATATTGCATTATTTCTATGGATTGTGTTGGTTGACTTATTAGTAGGATTAGGTACTAGTCGAGCAAGTAATTATGTTGGTTTGACAAGTGATTGAGTATTTGGCATTAAATGTTTTTTTTTGTTAGTTAAAATTGTTATTACTAAACTTTATGGATCTAGTTATTTCTCCATGGCTACTACCAAGCATTGGAGGGATATGGCCAAGGTTGGGTAGTCGGTTGAGATTACCATGATTGATTTTCATATTACAACTAATTAGGAGACATTTAAGACTATCTCTAAGGAGATTTCAATTATTATTTTTGTGACCAAGGCATGTTTGGCCAAGAATATAAGCTAAAATTAGGAGTTTTATAAAATTTATCTCCATAAAAAGTAAAATTTTATGGCATACCTAGAAATTATGGTCTAGGTGGCCATTGTCTACATTGGGCTACATAGAATATATGACCTCCTTCACCTCATATTTAATGTATATTTATAGTATTTGGAATTTATTTAATTATGATAGATATTTTGGATTTAATGGAATGGAATTTGAATTTAGCTTTGTTCTTCCTACATTCTAGGTAGTAGACTGTCATGGTTTACTTCATTTCTTCTTATTTTTGCCGTGTATGTAATGTATCTAGCTAGGTGGCCATGTGGATTATAATCTCCTACTTCATAATATATATATATATATATATATATATATATATATATATATATATATATATATATATATATATATATATTGTTATTTATTTCAATATTTACCCTTCTACTTTAGGTTTTATGTAATATAGACCTTGTGTAGTATTTTTCATAATGGGTGGAGATCATCAAATGACAAAGACAATGCATCTCCTCTACACATGAGGTCAAGTGATTATAGGAAATTTTATCTCAATCCTTTTATGTATGTTATTTTAATGAATTATTTATCCATTATATTCTATTTGGATTTTTAAATACTAAACATGAATCATTCTAGATAATCCTCATTCTATTGTAATTTGAAGATATGATCTCTTCTAAAATTCCTTCTAATGTAATAATCATGGTATTTGCTTAGAAATTTATCCTTAATTTAGGCCCATGTGTACATTAAATCTCTTCCATGTCCCATGAAACATCTTATAAATGCATCTTTCAATGCTATAGGAAATAACTTGAGCTTCTAAGAATAGCTATTGTAGTCATAACTTATGCATAGAACATCAAATTAAAAAAAAAAAAAGTGTTTGGATCCTCATTTAACTTCCCCATAAAGTTAGGGAGAGTTGAGTGAGGGATGCTTTTCATTGGTGTATTCCTCTAGGGGTATGAATAGGAAACTCAAAGGTTGATGATTAATTATCAACATTGTCAGCTTGTTGATCCTCCATGTCAACTATTATCAACTAATGCTAGAAGTCTATGTTGGTAGAGTGGAGAGGTGTGGTAGGTCTCTTAGGAGATAATAAAGTTTTAAATGTTTTATTGCAATTAGTTTTAGAGATATAGGAGGATATTTAAAGATGTATTATTGAGTGTGGGATCTTCTATATGATATCCTTTAGAGGTAACAACTCTTTATCTAACTTTTACTGACAACTCATCTAATTACATTCATTTTTTTGATGTGTACCCAATATTATATTTTGTGTTTTCCTCATTCCATCATTTGGTTATAGGAGGTTTTACTATTCCTAAATCAATTGCTATCTTTTTATAAATCTTGTTGCATATAAATTATTGCCTTTTCATTTTAAATGTTTACTTTCCTTGACTTACATAGGGTTAGTGTGGTGGGGGTTCTTTTATTTTTATATTTTTATAATGATATACTTTAAAATAATCAAATTTTAATGTATAAATCAAAAAATTCTAAACTTATAAATAGAGTGAATGAGAAAGCATGTAAGATAATGAAAGACATCATCAAGATTGAAACTGTGTGTATCAACCTCATTGACAATGGAGCCAAAATGATGAGCAAAAGATTCACCTTTAAAAATACTTAATTTTAAATCCTATGAGCAAGGGTAAATATTGACAACTTGGACCTTATAATTCATTAATGGTTAAACTAAAGGTTTTTTATGCTTGATAAGATGACTCTGTAATATGTGCACACTTGGTTTCCTAATTTGAGGTTTATGTCAATCGTGGTCTAAGAATTATAATAAAGGAAGAAATTGTAGAAAAGGAAACAAAATTGAAGTTAATGAAATAAAAAAAGATGAATTTCTATTTTAGAAGCTTCCTTAATTTAATTACATAATTTAAAATAAAAATTAGTAATCATATAGAAATAAACTTGCTAATATAATAGTAATTTTTTAAAATCTAACTAATGAGGCAAATATTTGTATAAAGACATCCAAAATGGGTCCTTAATAATTTAGGCTTTAACTCTAATCATTCTCTTAACACATAATTAATTTTAACACAAAATGTTATTTTTATAAATACATCATGTAACAATTAAAAATTGCTAAAGGATTTACAATTTTGCTATTATCTTGAAAATGCTTGTTCTCAATTAATCTCTTACTACTAATGAATTTCACTTTTGACAACTCTATTATTTAATATATAATAGAGGTGGTTAAATTTATATAAATATATTTAATTCCCTAGATAGACTACTTAGCTATAATACAAGTTTAATTCATTTGGTCAATTTGAGTCCAACCAAATCTCCTTGCTTTAGTTCTACTAACTTTATCCAGCTTTACATGGTCATTACAACTTCTTATAGATCTATTACAAAATATTTATCCCTTAGAATCTATTTTTTTTGTCCACAGATAAGATACTCAATGGTTGTAGGATGTTATGTCATAGATTCTTTTTTCTATAGGATGCATTGTCAACTATTTCTAGGAATATACCTATTGCTCAAAACCTCTTTAACACATTTAGAGAGAAAGAGACCATAAAACAAAAGATAACTATTTATACTCTATTTTACAAGATAAGAATCAAATTATGAAAATATATATATTAATATAATGCTATTAATATTATGGATATTTATGACAAAGATATATAGGGGATAATTAAAAATAATGGAAATATGGAAGGTTATATGCAGGAAAAAGGGTACACAAAGCATGCCATTTATTTCTCCTATTTGTTTAATTAGCCATCTTACCTTTTTTTTTCATCAACAACCCATTTCATGGGTCTTTTTTCTCTCAATCATGAGCTTTATCAAAGTGATCCTTTGTTTTACATCCTCCATTTCCTTCGTTAAGTTTTCCTCTCTTTGTTTTCTTATCCTTTCTCTTTATTGCTTTTTTTATTTGGTACTTAACTTTTGTCACTTCCTCTAAGAACAAATTTAATTTTGTAATTAATTATTCTTGTTCCATATTTTCCTCACCTAGGTTTATCTCACATTAGTATTCTATAAAATTATCCAAGTCTCCTTCTTGGATTTACACTTTGAACATTCTTTGGGTTATTTCTCTTATATATTTAGTAATTATTTTTATCTTCAAGCCTTCCTTGGATTTGACTACCTTGAATCACTAAAATATACTATAATTAAAACCAAATATCAGTTCTTAAGAGATTTAAACAAAATTCAAAAAAAATTCATTACCTTTTTCTCTCTTTAATCTTCTACTAAGACAACCTATCAATCTTTTCACAAAAGCTCTTAACTTATCTTGCAATTTTAGAACTGATTGATTTCTCAAGAGCATTCCTATGTTTTGATACACGTTGATGACATTGTTAAAAAGTAACAATTAATTAGACTAATATATTTAAATACCTTATTGATACTTTCATATAAATAGGGGTCATTCTAATTCAAAGATTATCATAATAGTTATTTTTAGTATTGGTCTTAAAAGACCAATAACCTTATACTTTAGTACTATCTTTGACTTCAATGAACCTTCATAAATAATCAATTACTTATTAAAAATAGTTATATGGATCTTATTTATGTGTTTTAACTCAGTATTATTTATTCCTTTCTGATCATGTAGAAACTCTACACCCTAAACTCAATTCCAATCTTATCTTACCAGTAGGTTTATTAGGTCTAATCATGCATTTAAGATATCAAACCTCAATCTAAATCATAAAAAAAATAATTAAATAAATTTATTATATGGTAACTAATGTGATAATGATGAATTCAATAAAATTATTAACTCTAAACCATAGAAATTTCATTCATTTTTTAAAATTTATCCTTCTTAATGACAAACTGTAGATTAAATAATACTCAATCCTACATAGTTGAGTAATATATGAATATTTGAATTTAATTAAAATTGGAATGGTTAATTAAATTATTAGGGAAATTAATAGTTACTCACACACATTTGAACATTTACTCATTCATCATTCACAAATAAATTTTAATTTAGGCATAACCTACTACATGACTATCTTAGGGCAGTTGGTCTTAAGAAAAATCTTTTGCCTCTTAATAATCACAAAAAATATTTTTTAAAATTTAAAAAAATATTTCCAAGGTTATATAAACATAAAAATCATGATCTAATAATTATACTAGATTATATAACTCTAAACAAACAAAAACTCACCTTAATTCCTTACACAAGTTTCTCATTAATAAGAATCTATAGGTGAATTGAAAACACAATCATCTCTATCTAAGGATTTATGTGTTATAATGGTCTTAAAACACTTATATTATATCATAATTTTTTTTTTATAACTTCCACCCAAGTTTCAGATCATTTGACTCATTATTTTAGAAATTATGAGATTTTTAGAGACCAAAACTAGAATTTAAAATTAAACATAAATAAAGAAGTTGAGAGAAATAATTTGATTGTTGTTCAATATCATTCATATTTTTATTGATTTAACACATGTATCATGGTATTATATGAATCATCCATATTTTAAAATATCAAAAATTAATTGATATAATGTTATTTATGTGCAAAACTCCCTGTAGATGATTGAATATGCAAAACACAAATACTAAGAGAGTAAATAATGGTTCACAAAGTTGTTTGAAACTTTTAAATTTATAACACATTGAATATAACATAAAATTAATCCTAAAAATTCTAAAATATTTAATCAAAATCCATATAGTTTATTTCATGTATTTTAAAAGCTTTGTGTATGACTATGTGCAAGATAAAACAAAAATAGAATTTTAAATGTTTTAAAGACATAAACATCAGAATGAACATATAAAAGACTTAAAAATAATTTAAATTTGATTAATTAAAATAAAAATATAATTGATACACTAATTTTAATAATATTTCAGCATATTTTATTAATGAAAACATTTGATGTTTGCAAATCAACATATGGTAGACTTATTCATTATTATTACCACCTTCTATATAGCAGAAGCCAATTATTTTTATACTTGAACTTGTCCTTGAACATATCCCATTAGTTAGGAGTGATTAATATCACTTAATTTAAATACATACTAATCTTATAAATTAACTAAGCATATCAATATTTCCCTTCTTTCGCTTGGGTTTAACTTTAGTAAATTGACCTCAGATTTAGGTCTTTGTAGTTACATTGACTATTTATAAAAAAGAGATGATTATGACCTCTATAAGGCATATAAGACATTTAATACATTATATACACCTAGTGGTATTATAAGTCACTAAAGTATGAGTGAATTGAGGTGGAGAACTCAGAGGTGTGGTTGATCTTATCTCTTATATATATGTTTATGTTTTAAATTATATATCCCCTTCCAAATCTCCTTATCTATTTGAGTATGGATTTATTTATTTTAAATTAGTACTAATTTTAGTTGGCCATTCACCTTTTAGGTCCAATTAGTTCTCCACCTCAATTCACTCATACTTTAGTGGTATTATGACTATTTATAGAATAATTGTCACTAAAGTATGAGTGAATTGAGGTGGAGAACTCAGAGGTGTGGTTGATCTTATCTCTTATATATATATATATATATATATATATATATATATGTTTATGTTTTAAATTATATATCCCCTTCCAAATCTCCTTATCTATTTGAGTATGGATTTATTTATTTTAAATTAGTACTAATTTTAGTTGGCCATTCACCTTTTAGGTATAATTCAGTTGTCTCACTAATATACCACAATTGTTTAGTGTCAGGTATTGATGCACATTCATCCTCAGTCTTCCATACCATATCCTCTTATTAAATATCATATATTATGATAGGGTATGCTATTCATGTTCCTCCTCTTTTATATTCCCTCACCTTTAATATTTATTGTTATTATTCTTTCACCTCCACCTTTTGGGGTGAAATAGGAGGGTCTTGGGCTTCCTTGTATAGGTAATTATTATTCTAGTGATAATAGAGGTTGGCCCTATTGAAGTTGGAATAAGAGATGGAGAGACCATAGTGGTATTAAATGGTTACTGTTTGGAAGTGGAAATAATCACTGATGGAATGATAGGTGGTTATGATTATTTCCTAGGAGACTGGGGAATTACCAGTGGTGGTGACAAAAATAGAAGTAATCAAGACATGAGACAAGAATATAAAGAGAGTTACCTAATATGCTATATTTATTGGAGAAAAATTCAACATAAAAAATATAATACCTACTCTACATAGAATTAATGGCCATGCTTATTCAAAAGTGTGTTGTGGAGAAGTAAAAATAATGGTATGCATAGGGAAAGTTAGAGGACTCTCCATAATTTCTTTAGCATGAGCTTCCATAGATGGGATAGTTTATGTCTTCATGTCTTATTATGTTTGAGGAGGAGGTCCATATATAGGTTGGGAAACCCATTCCTAATTCTCAATCCTCATAGAACCCTCTCTAGTGATGGGAGGATCATATTAGATCCTTTACACCATAATCATAGACATATTGGCCCTATGCTTCTTTATGAATACTTATGAATCAAATTCAACATTCATGAATATTATATAATGATCATAAGTCTAATGCCCATAGTTGATCTTTATTTTCCTTTCATACCTTTTGAGGTTGACCCTAATATTTGTAGGGTGACCATTTCAAACCATAGTGCATCTTAATTTTACCCATAGACTAAAGATGCTCTCATCTAAATTATTACATTTTGCCAATGTTGGGAGGGGTTATATGGAGAGATACTTGATTAATATTTCTAAAATTAGTATCAATACTATCAACTACCTGAGAATTAAATTCATATTTAGTTAGCTTATTTGGCACAATCTTTGGTAGGTAGAAAAGATGTGCTCTTGTGCCTTCAATTCTGAATATTATGAATTCTAGGTATAGCCATTGGTCACCCATATTCTGAATGGATTTTTCAATGGTATCTAATAACTTGGGAATATTCTTCCCATATATAACTTTATATACTATGGGATAAAAATTCTCAGTTATCCTTTTCATATTCTTTCTTAACTTGTGCATTTGAATAATATTGAATTCATCACATACCCTATTATATGGGTATTCAGTGGATGGTTTCCAGGGTTCATCATATGATGAATGGACCATTGTAGTCATTGCATCCACCATAAAGGACATCATATAGAACTTACTCTTAGATGAGTTTCTAAGATTTGTGATTTTAGAAATTAAATTGTAGTTGATGATTTTTCCTAGGGATATAATCTTGTCAAAATTCAAAATCATGTCCAAAAAACAAGACCCATACCTCATTAACACAAGTAATAGTTTTAAAACCAAATATAATTTTTAAAAGGGCCATAATAATTATTACCTCTAGTCTATAGACTATAATGGGAATAATAGAGGTAGGGTCTTAGACTATGAAGTTTATCAGGTTACCAACCAATTCCTATAACTTTATAATGACATTGTTTTCAATAAGACATGAGCTCACCATATATTTATTGTATGACATGTCTGGCATGGGAATCATATAATACCTCTTGAAGGAATTTCCACTAATGTATGTAGCTTATGTCTTACTCAGTATAAAGTGTAGTATCTTCCTAGTAATGTTACCATTTAATATTAAATCATACATTAGGTTGATGAAGGTCATTACCTCTACTTAATCTATTACATTATGGAGACCAACTACTTAAATTTATAGTAAGTAATCCTCATATTTCTACATGAAAATGGAAATCTAGTCTTCTACTTTGTAAAGATCAACTTCTTAAACCTTGTCATAAATATCTGAATAATTATTGAACTCATGGTTCAAATCTACTGAATCAAACATTATATCTGTGTATTCCTTTGGTCCTACAATAGAATATGCAAAGGGAACTAGAATTTGAGTTGTGGATGACATTGAATCTTTGGTTTGAAAATTCTTTACTTTGTCAAAAAAATTAGAAATTTCTTCATCACAAGAGAGATATGAATTCGTATAATGCACTCTAATGTTCGAATGTAGTGTGATCAAATTGGATTTGTCAACTCAAAAATATTTATTTAGTTACATCTAATTTGAGAATTTAATGTATTAATTCATTTATTTTTTTAAATTAATGGATACAACTCATGGTTTAAATCTACTAAATAAAATTTTGTATCTATCTATTCCTTTGGTCTTGCAATAAAATATGCAAAGGGAATTAGAATATGAGCTATGGATTCCATTAAATATTTGATTTGAAAATCCTTTGATTTATGGAAAAAATTGGAAATTTATTCATCATACGATAAATATGAATTCATATTATTCACTTTAATGTTTGAATGTAGTGTGATCAAATTGGATTTGCCAATTCAAAATATATTACTTTAGTTATGTCTACTTTGAGAATTTAATGTATTAATTCATTATTTCATGTAAATTAATGGCTAAAATATATTTTATTGCTTATTATTTTCATTTTAAATCCATAAAACCATCCTTTCATGGATTTTTAATGCCATGTGGCTTGTTTTTCTTGTTCCTAGATTGTTAGTCATCATGAGATGATAGATGTCCTCTTATGCTCTTTTAGCCTTAATCTTAGTGTCTTTTTATTTTATTTCATGGATTTGAAGGACATATATCTACATGTATTTGTTAAAATGGTATTAGTGTTAAGGCTAATTTTACTTCTTTCCTTTAGTTTGTAGGTTATAAATATTATGACAAGAGGTAGGATCTCATCATTCCACTTAATAGTTAAGCATCATACAATATGCATAGATCAAAGGATTCTAGGTGAGTAGGATGATAACATGGAGATAAATATCATTGATCCACTTACCTAGGATCACTCATATAAATCACTCTATTAATTACACCTTCAAGAGGTTTATATGGTGAAACATGGATGTCTTTCACTACTTCACTTGCTTAGGATCATCCATATAAAATGCTCTATTGATGTAACCTCCAAGAGGTTAGGATGGTGACACATGGATGTCTCTCACTATTATTCTTGACCTAGATCATTAATACAAAATGATCCATTAAGGTCACCTCTAGGAGGCTAAGATGATGACATGTGGATTGTTCTTGTTTCTCCACTTTCTTGGGATTCCCTATAAAAAATGATCCACTCTAGGATGCTAAGATGATTTATACATTTAAATTTAAGATTTAGATGAGTGGAAAGATGTTTTTTCATAAGGTTTAAATATGAGATAGTCCAATAAATTCTTGAGTGTAAGATATTCTATTTAAAACATATGTAAATAAGATAAACCCTTTGCTAGCAAAATATGTCATCAAAGTTAGTCACATAAACCATAAAATGAACCACATACATAAGTATTTTAAAGAAATTCAAAGGAAAAAATTAAAGTGTATAGTATATCTTAATCACATCTTCAATTTTTTTAGACTCAAAAACAACCTGCAAATAGTGAGAGGAAAATTTTGTATTGCATTAAGCAAACATGTTGTAGAAAAGTTCACTAGATTAGCTTTTATTCTTGGTCATGCACTTAGCTATAAAACTAATTTGGTTATAGACTTGATGTGGCTAAGAATAGGTATAATAGGTTTTGGTGTACAACATCTAACACACTAATACATTGGCATCAATTTCACACAAGGTGCAAGCCTTGTGTGCTCACCGAAAGTGTAATGATGGAGCAACCAGGCCCACATTGGGTGATTGCAACATGGCACAACATTGGGTTCAAAGGGACTTAATTAAGGTTAAGATGGGTTCAGGTATCCTAATAAATCTAAGTTATTCAAGGGAAGTTCATTAGGCATAATACTTATCAAGGAAACAAGTCCTAAGGTACAAGTTCATAACTGGGTAGATCAAGCTCTCAATGGTGAAAGTTGTGGGAATAAATAATATAGGGTTATTCAGTCACTTAAACAAGTTAGGGGCATGGCTTGGGTTCAATTTCTCATTCTCATGGTAGTGCCCAAGCATGGGCCTTAAAGCCTTAGTGCATTTTAGTTCCAACACTTAGTCTATTTATAGGTAGGGCAAAGTCAATTACAAAAAAGTTCACTAGATTAGCTTTTGTGCTTGGTCATGTGCTTAGTTATCAAACCAAGTCATTAATAGACTTGATGTGGATAGGTGTGATCATACTAGGGTTTGAAACACAACATATAACACACTACTATGTTGAAATTATTTTCACACAAGGTACAAGCCTTGTACACTCACCTGAATCACAATAGTAAAGAAACTGGGCCCACATTAGGCTAGTTGAAACATGGTGAAACATTGGGTTCAAAGGGACTTAGTCTTGGGAAAGGTGGGTTTAAGTTGCCTGTTAACACTAGGCTACTCAATGGAATTTCATTATGTGCAATCTTTCTTAAGGAAACAAGTCCTAAGTTTCAAGTTCATAACTAGATAGACTGAGCTCTCAATGGTGAGAGTTGTGAGAATAAATAGTATAGGGTCATTCAATCACTTAAACAAGTCATGGGGATGGCTTGGGTTTAAGTTATCATTATTAGGGTGGTGCCTAGGTATGGGTCTTAAAGTCTCAATGCATTTTAGTTTTGACACTTAGTCTATTTATAGGTAGGCCAAAGTTGTTATATGGCACAAGGATTCCATTAGTGACCAAGGATAAACCTCCATATTATAATAGATTCATGTACATAAATATATCATTTTTATTGTAAACTAAGTCATAAATATAACACTATGCTATCTATACTATAAGAATTAACACTTTATTATTTCAACAAAATTCTTGATTAACTTCATAGTTTAGCATATAAAGTTCAAGATATAAAATAAATCATATAAATTTTGATATATAAAATAGATCATATGCTCTTCCCTATCACTACTCATGCCTAGAGGCTCATAGGTGAGCTTGGGCTACACATTCAAATTCCTAATCTATCTTATGTAGACTACAAAATACTAATGATGGCTCTCTCTTTTTCCAAGGCTTTCCTACCTTAGTCACCTCCCCCAATTCTTCAAATACAAGCATTTTTATATAGGAAACTAGGCATCTCCTTGTCAGGTCAGATGGGCATGTGCCAAGTGATGAGCTATTATTGGGGTTTTATAGTCTATTAGTTCCACTACACTACCTGGATTAGATGAGTTCATGCCATATGCTAAGGTGTCCTTTGGGGGTCTATATCCAACCCACTCCACTCTTTTGACACCCATGCTTCTTGACCACCATGTACAAGTTTTAGAAGGGATGTCCTTTGAAGGTTGGTTCCATGCAATAGCCTATTAGATGACACAAGATCCTTGGGGATTCCTTTAGATAGTGACAAAATAACAAAAGGGAGAAATCAATCCAAAGATTACCTCATGCTGAGGTAGGTCCAGTTGGCATAGTTCACATAGTTGGTACAAAGGGGGGCCCAAAATTACCCCATACAAAATTGCTAGTCCACCTTGGACTAGTCTTTTAGCACCTTTGGTGTATAAACCTCAAGTGAACCCTACTCTAATTTTGCCTTAAAGTTTTCAAAACCCTATATGGTGCCCTTGATCTCTTCAATGACACTATCTACTTTAGTAGGGGTAGCCTTGAGGGAGAGCACACTCATGAATTCTAATTCTTTCCTAAAGGATTTAAGCCTTTGTTTTAATCAGTTTACCCCACCATCTAAGATCTCTCCCTACTCACTGGACTTCATTTTGAAAGTATAGAAGAGTTCCTCTAGGTTTTTCACCTATGTCTTTAGATGGGCACTCAGGGAGTTGGCCTTTTTCATTACTTGAGCATGCTCAGTTTTGCTTACCATGAAGGAGTGTTGGAACAAAGCATCTTTTTCCTCCTTTGCTTTCTTAAGGCATACATCAATGGCTGTAGCCTAGGTGGTGAAGTTGAAAATTATTTAATTTTCTTCCTCTACACCCTCTTCAAGTTTGTTGAAGAGGTCTTCCACCACATCCAACTTCTTATTCAATCATCCTCTTAAAGCCTTACAGGGGTATATTTTATCCTTTAGTATTTGGCATCAATAAAGGCAATATTTGGTCCATAAGCACATAGACTTGGTCAAATTAATTCATTCCCAAGGTATCCACACCATCCATGAGGGATGGCTTCACCTCTTCTATGCACTAAATTAGATACTTAATCTTGAGCTTTATTTCCTTAAGTTCTTTATCAATTTATTACACTATCTTCTTCTAGTTATTTACATGAACATCATTGATGATGTTCTCATGTACTAATGAGGAGGCCATATTGATCAAGGCATTGGTTGAGCACACAAGGTTCACATCACAAGGTTTGAGGATCTAGTAGTCATGCCCTTCCATTAGGTTTTTGGCTCTCTAAATTAATTTTATCAATACTATTCATGATTTAAAATTGTGCTTGATTCTAATCATCAAAAATGAGAAGTTTCAAGATGTGGGACTTGTGACTTGAAACAACCTCCAGATTTTTAAGAAGCTGGTTCTTCTCTATATTAAGTATATACTGGGAAAAGGGATAGGAATTTTAATAGAAACACAAATGCAAGAAAGAAATTCTAATCTATGGCAATGTGCCTGAATGTAATTCGACCTTAATCCTAAGAATAGTGAGACTAGATGTAATATTCATTTACATTTAAGAGAAAACAAGTGCATGATCAATGTAAAAGATGGAAACGATAAAAACAAAGGCTCACAACATAGACTACTTTTGCAGTGATATAGAAAATGTCAACAAAGGCATAGGGTTCAATCTTCTTATTTGAATTTTCTAGTCATATAAGAGGCACAAAAACACACATAGTTACATAAACCTTCCAACTTAATAAAATGAGATGAAAGAAAATGACATTCCTAATCATAGCTCTAGAAAGTCTACAACCTAGACTACTTTTGCAAATGACACAGAAAATACCAAAAAAGGCATAGGATTCAATCTTCTCATTAATTTTAAAATCACATAAGAGGCACAGAAACATGTACAGTTACATAAACCTTCCAACTTAAGAATATAGAATAAAAGCAAATGATATTAATTAGTCACAGCTCTAGAAAGTCTAAACTTGTTACAATAATTCTCTCTCAAAATTTTCTTTGATCTCTCCTTATGATCTTCTTCTGGTGATCTTTATACCCTTATTTATAGCCTTGGATTCACTCCAAATTGTCTACTCATTCCCAATATAATGGCCTAACTGAAATCTAACCAAACTGGCAATGTCTAATAGAAGATATTTTATAGATTTTGAAATGCTTTGTCTTCTGGCAATTCATTGGCTGAAATAGATTGCAGGATGCTCCCTTCTCTTAAGTGCTAAATAACACTTAGCCAATTATTTGAAAATATTCTTATTACTTAGGAGACATAGGAAAATAACACTTGGCATGTTCTGCAACACTTATTGATGACATGTGGCACTTTTCACATAACTTATACTCTTTTGTGTCTTTGCTTAGGAATGTTCCACCTTTGACACTTGTTATTATCCACTTCCTCAAAACTTTAATAGATTAAAATAAAATAAGACCCACAACATTTCTTACTCAAGTAACACTTAGCCAATTCTTTGAAAATATTCTTATTACTTAGGAGACACAGGAAAATAACACTTGGCGTGTTCTGCAACACCTATTGATGACACGTGGCACTTTTTGCATAACATATACTCTTTTGTGTCTTTGCCAAGGAATGTTCCACCTTTGACACTTGTTGCTATCCACTTCCTCAAAACTTCAATAGCTTAAAAGAAAATAAGACCCACAACATTTCTTACTCAAGTAAATTTAAAAGGGACACAAGGATAGGTGTCATTCTCCACTGCTTTTATTAAAGGACACATGGCAATCTCTGCTTTACTTATATGGGGTTACATGGTGATATCTGCTTCTTTTAACTACCCTTTTATAAAATTGTAGAAGATGACATGTGGTGGTCTCCACTTTACTCTTTTTATACCATATAAACAATTGGGTCTCATTTCACATTTACACCAACAACAACACCTAGCAGCTTTCGCTTACTTAAGAAATAAAACTTGGGACCCACCATAGTCTTTACTATATCAGTGAAGAAAAATGAAGATAATTCAGATCCTAACACATGGTGGCTTTTTCTCTCTTCTACTAGGATATGTGGCATCTTCCATTACTTTTAGAAAAGCAAAATTGAGACCTTCCATGACTGCCACTTAGTGCTTTCCGCTTGATCCTAATACTTAGCTTGTTAGAACCTTTCATTGAAAAGAAATGAAATACAGGTACCGATATGAAACTATGGATGATGAAACTTATTGCATTACACTTAAGAAAGGATGCCTCAGATGATGACACTTGTCAGCTTCCACTTTACTTCAACACATAGACAAAAAGTGAATCAAAAGGAAAATAAAGCCCATGCTCTATTTCAAAACTTTGCCATCTCAGACCAAAGTATGCGAGGAAAAAATTTTGTAGTACGTGACTAAAAAAATAGAATGAATCATAGATTAAATCTTTATTCTATAGTTATTAGTGACCCCAAAGACTTTTGAGCCTACTTAAAAAGAAACCACAACTCCCGCTAGATCAAAATTTCAAAATCACAGCTTCAGCAATGCTATCTGGTAGGCAGACCACTCATCATCAGATAACCCTTGCTAACTCTACAATTCATTGAAGGATAAATCAAGGTTAATAATATCCTTGTGTGAAAAATGTTGCAAAATTTGAACCGTAGCCTTCAATTTGAATTCAAGCTGGGAAATAGGAACCAAGATAGCTTCTACTTTAGGGACTGATGAATCATCCCTTAGATCTTGGAAAACTATTTGATCATTCTATTTGGCCAATAGCAAAGGTTAAATTTCTTCTACCATTAGCATGGTGTTGTCATCAAGAAATAGAGAAGGAAAACCTAATTGTACTAGATCTTCAACATGATATTTCATTTCATTGATTCCTTCTTTCATGACATCTAGAAGCTCTCTGCAACTAGTGGCTATGGAATTGCAAGTGAGAACCTCATTTACCCGCTTGGTAGTGACCATTCTATCATTGATTCTTGATACTGACAACACTACATTCATTGTATCATAAAGCTTTTTCAGCAACATTTGTGAGTCCATTACTCTTCCACAGACTATATCTAGAGTGTTTACAACTGAACTCTCCACCTTTTGGCATAATTTCTATGCATTTAATAGGAAGGTGAGAGATGGCCTAAGCTGAATAATCTTTGAAGAGATTCTCTTCCACATGGATTCATATAGCTCCTTTATCAGACTTAATACTCTAACATTCCTTTGCCTATTGGCCAACTCTAGTGTCAATTGTGTTGTTCTCTATTACTCTGCTTGAAATTGGGATTATATGACTACAATATTATTCTATTTAGCTAGCAGCTTTTGTTGTAATTGGGTAACTTGCAATAGGCATTCCTCACATTTTCCTTACAATGCTGCCTTTTCATGCGTAAGGGTTGTCACCACATCTTTTACCTGTATGAGCCCTAATTTTAAAGAATCATTTTGGGCCTGAACTACCTGGTGAGTCTGAAGAGATACAGTATTTTACAACTATTTATTTAGATTATCTATTTCATTGTCTTTTCTATTGATCTATGAGGTCAAAATATTATATTTTGCCTTTTCCTTAGCTAGCTCAACTTCCATCTTCTGTAGCCTCCTTGATATCTTCAAGTATTCTTTAGTAACTGCAAAAGTGGATTTACTCAGCAGCTCAATTTTGTCTTGTGGCTTGAAAAGGGACATGTTGATGGCTACCGCATTCATCGTGTAATCCTCTAACTGCATCTACTCAATTGGCTTTATTACATTTGGTGACAAATGAGTCACCATTAATTAGTATTGGATGGGGTCAAATTGTGACCACAGATGGGGTGTAGCCAATGCTTTATTTTCCTTAATTTTATTTTTCTCTCTTTAGGCTTCCCTTGTCTTCTTAGCAACATCTGCTTGGGTCTAGAAGGTAGAAGGAGAGGCAATGTGCCCACTCACAAAAGGATGTCCTTGTGGAAGACTATATTGAATAGCCAATTGTTGGCTATGGGTAATCTGAGGGGAAAGTTTCTTGGGAATAGAGGGGGAGAAATGAGGTAATGTTAAGGCTTGAGGTGGCATAGATGAGGCAAAGTGAGAAATGGAAATGGTAGAAGTGGCAGGAGATTTCATCTAGCTAGATGAAATCATCATGCTAACAGGAGAAGAAATATACTGAGAAGGAGAGGGAGGAATAATACTTACCTGAGGAGTAATTACAGTACCCTATAATTGGCATTGTGGGGTGTCTGTCTCCTCTTCTGAAGCAAATTGAAACTGCACCCTCTTTCATTTCTTGGGTGTCTCTTCTTTTGGCTACATCCTTTTTCCTTCCACATCTACTTCTTATGGAGAACTAGGAATATCTATAACTACTACTAATGGGGAAGCTTATGGTGGTATAGGCACCACACTCTTTTGCTTTTCCATGATGCTGAGAGATTGAGGCCAAAATGATACAGTTACTACAGCTGCATCTTGCTCTAAGGCTTGTGACTCTTGGCTTGACCTATCCCTAGCTTCCTGCTCTTCACCCAATGTCAGAAAATTACTTGTTTTTGGGATAGATACAGGGGAGAGATGGCACTCATCCCATAGTTCTTCCCATCTCTCATTTGTGTCTATGTTCCCAAAAGAATGGGTTGTTTGACAAATTTCTTGCCTATATTTCCAATAGGCCTCTATATTCTCGGTATCCCAATATTTATTCTTTAATGTCCTCCTTAAGCCAGAAGTCATTCTGATCTTAGGATCATAATCTCTTTGCTTAAGATAGAATGTTTCCCAGGGTCTATTTTGTGGAAGGGGCAAGTTTGTTAACTCAACATAAAATCCAAGAGTGTCTTCCCTAGGATTTTTCTTAGTTTCCCAAAAAGGGTGGCCCTCATGTGCAATTCTAATTGTGACTCTGTTAGTTCTTATCCAAGAAGCTATCTAATCATTTGGGTCATAAACCCATTTGTCCTTTATTAAAAGGAAACCTAGAAAGGCTAGCTTTCTGAGCAACACAACTTCAACATCTCTGGTTTCCAAAACCATGCTAGTTGTCATCCATGGTAGATTATACATTTTTATTTTCCTCTTCCCAGATCCAAATTCATTATCAACTATGGATACCTACCTGGTGACCTCTAGGAATGCTAACCTAAGAGTCAGAATCTTAGGTAGCAATATTGGTTCCCCAAAAAAACCATGCACACTTATAATGGTATGGTGGGATCCAAAATAGAAATCACAAGGAATTAGGCAACTGGACAGAAGATTTGAAACACTTGGGAATAATCTATTCATAACTAGTTCAAGGCCGAGGTGGCAAAAAGTAGGGGTAACAAATAATTCCCAAAATTCATATGGGTCAATAGTCTTTGACAAAATGTGTGTCCATGAAGACACAAGAATGGTCCTTTGGAGATTAAAATATGTGTCATACTTATTAAGATACATATGTTGGGCAAAGAGGTTAGAGTTTTGAAAAAGCATGAGGTGGAACAAATAGGAAGAATACCTAAACACTCCTTTTGATTTGAAATGGGCTAGTTGTTCTACCATTAAGAAAGCAATTTGTTCATAAAATTCAAGCTGATACTCTTGAGTTTTGTCAATGGTCTTCAGCCTAAAAAGGATAGCCATTTGTTCTGCATACACTACCATATCATCTTTCATGCCAAAGATGAAAGCCATCATAGACAATGCATCTTGACTAGCTTGTGTGAGTTGGGCTCTTGGTGCAGGGAGTATGGGTCTCGTAGTGTCATCATCACCCATTTGTAACTAAGATCTCAAGAACCTTGACTAAGTGTTGATGTTTTCCCATGTTCTTTGAATTTTAACAATAGTGGGAAATGTCGTTGTACTATCATGATATAGGGATAACATATCCCTGATAGCTTGCAGTGTGATTTGCACTATGAATGGACCTCATTGAATGGTGCATGAGGGTGCATGGAACAAGTCTACACATAATTCAACCAGGTCAGGGCATGGATGCACAACTGGGAAAATGAATTTTGCTAGTTGTGAAGTCCATATCCTAATGGCAAATGTTTCATATTTCCCTACTCTAACCCTCTGTAGACACATTTGATGTGCCCCTTCTCTAAGAGTTTTTCTACTACCTCTTTGAAGAATTGGGTCTATGATGTTATCTACATAATCTTTTATTTTCATTGGATCACTTGCTTGACCAACTTTAGGAAACTTGGTACATGGATAGGTCTTCAATGGCTGTGTGGGAGCTGAAGCATATGACATACTTGCAAGAAAATTATCAAGGGATTCATACATCCTAGCTCCTTGTTGTGAAGATTGTGCCCTCTCCATCTCTATGTATTTTCTATGATAATTTTTATAAACTTTTACAAAACAAAAACACTTTCATATAAGCAAGTTCACTAAACACTGAAAATACAAGCTGCAAGATATTTTCATAGATGCAGGAATGTTTGAGAACTTGTAAGCTTTAACTCTTGCTAAGAGGTATTTATTGACCTATCAAGTCTCAAAATGGCATTAAACTTGGATAACCGTTAGCATATCCTACTCAATATTTATGGAACAATGAGATAGACACGTTATGAAAGTGGCAGTGCAAGGTACCTTGAGGATTTATAAAGATTTGGGAGACATTCAATGTATTGGAGAATGTTTTGAAAATTTTGAAAATTTTGAGCTGTCGACTACATGTTCAAAGAACACTTATTTAAAAGAAAAGCAAGAAAACAAAACAAGAAAACAAAAGCAATATGGAAAGGGGAAACTATCTAACTATAATACATAGTATCTTTATCTCCCTCCTAGATTAAAAGAATTTCTAAAATCTCTTTCATGACAAGCCAGCGTATATTGCCGAGTAAGTGTTTGAATTCGATATAGCTCTAATGACTTGCTTTCTTTGTATGCCATGGTGTCTAGCCTGTATTTGGGTGAGTCTGAGTCAAACCTACTTCCAACATATATAGACTCTTCTTGATCTTCGAAGCTTTTCAAATGATGACTCTTGATATTGTTATGTCTTATCAATAAGTTAATGACTATTTAATCATCAACAGAAGCATTTTGACATATATCATTTATTGACTTAACTCCTTCTACTTCAAACTCAAGTTCTATTGCATGATCATCCTCTTTCATGACTTCAAAATTACCAACCTCTTGAAAGGATAATTTTGAAAGAGTGCAATAATTTTGCATATGTAATTGAGTCTCAATGCCATCTTATTCATATGCAACTGGCTCATAGCTTCCCTAAAAAATAGTATAACCTGATCCAATGATTTCAAACAAATCATTTAAATCATGATCAAGGAAATGTTCATGCCCTTCTTCATCATCTTGCAAAGTAAGAAGAAAGTAAAAAATTATTTCTTCTTCATAAGAGATTAAGGCATACACTTGTGACTTCTCACTCAGAATGTTGAATTCAAGTTGAGAGATCTGAGGATTGATAGGAGAGATATCTTTTGACTTTTCTTCCTCTAGAACATTTGGAATTTTATGATCTTCATCAAGTTTAACATAAGTGCCCAGACCAATAGAATCATAATTTTCATATGGGTCACTTTGCATCATAGTTAATAAATGATCATTTTCTTCTTCATGATTATATCCAGTCCATTCACCTAGCCCCTCAATAAAAACACTTTCTTCTTTATTCATCATAGCATGGGTTGCCTCTAACTTTGTAGTTGGTTCATTGGTGATATGGTCCTTATATAATGGCTCAGATAATATCTTCATCTTTGAACCATATTTAGTTCTTAAGATGAGGTGAGACCAATCAAGGGACATATATCCTCCTATCTTGGTTGTAAAGTCTCTTGATAAACATAAGCCAAAAATAGGAGGTATATCTTCACTAATACATCTTGATTTACAATTATATTGGGACAAGCATATAATTGTCATTGGAGTTGTTTGATTCTCCCTATGGTTTGTAATGCTTTGCCATCTAGCTGTATGACTCCTTTATTGAGTGGTTCATACTTAATTTATAAAGCATCAGCTATCTACTTGGGCATTACTGTAGTACTAACCCCTGAATCAATCATTACATTATGCAGTAGTTTCTTACCCACTATCAAAGTTAAATAGAAGGGATCCAGTTTGGATTTACTTACCTCTACTGTATTATTCACTAGGGTTGTTATCTATAGGTGAACTGTATCTTTGAGCTTTTCTTTTTCAGTAGGTCCTTCTTTGATAATAATACCTTTAAACACTGCTTGGCCTTATAGAGATTCTTGTATTAGTTTCTTCTATTTAGGAATAGCCAATATATCCCATATTGATACTTGTGTTGGAGTCTTCTTCAATTGATCCACCACATTTATTGGTCCCAAAGTCTGAGTTCTTTGAGAATAAGGATATCTTGTTTTTTCTTGAATTTATGCAGGAATCCCTTGATTCTACATTAGCTAAGGTAATTCTTGTCTGACTGCTATGTTTCTTTGTCCTTGAAATGGAGAATTCTCCATGACTTGACTATTTATAACCTCAGGCTGTTCCACCATCCTTATCTTTGATCTAGTGTAATAATCAGATTGCACCACTAGTTTTTTGGAGGTAGATGCTTTGTTCAAGAAAATTGATTCTTCATCTTCAACCCATGAGAAAAAAGCATGTTCTGGGGCTATTTCTTCCTCTTGTTGCAAGGACATCCCTTGCATCTAAGCCACTAAGACTGAATTCTACATACCGAAAGACTTGTAGGCTTGATTGTCATTGGAACTTACAAACTGACCATCCATCCTTCTTTGCTCTACCACCTTTTGTTGTAGATTACCCATAGGACAATCTCTAGGTGTATACGCATTATTGCAAGGGAAACACTAGGCATTAGTGTTATCTACATAGTTATTTTTCCCTAGAACAATCTCCCTATTTGAATTGGGAGGAATAGTCTGTGAGGGTGTGGGAACTGCAACTAATTAGTTTGCTGGATGATGGTTAGTTTGTCTTGGAGGACCCTGATATTGGTTTGGCTAAGATGAAAATCTATTTCCTTGATAGCCTTGATATGGAGGCTTATGGAAAGTATTCCGCTATCTTTTTATATTGACCAGTTCATTAGAAAATGTCCTTAGGATATTCTTGATATCATCCAGCTCAAATGACTGAGTGGGGATAATTTCTTTAGCAGATGGTTGAGGATAGGTATACATAGACACAAGTGGGACTATAGATTTAGGAGCTTCTTGAGATAATGGTAAGGAAATTTTTGGGAACATGGGCATGAGAGGCCTTGAGGGTAACTTTCCAACATCTATCAAATTATTCTTAGCTCTGACCACATAGTCATAAGCCTCAGGCAAAGTGTGTCCTCCAAGTGACTAAATCATAATAGATATATCTATATTCAAAGCCTTAAGATAAAATACTATATCCATACCTAATAATGGTCTAGCTATAGTAGGGATTCTTTCCCAAGTCTTTGAAATATGGAATTGAAGTCAGTCATGGCTTCTTGTGGTGCCCTTTGAATGGTAATTAATTATTGTAACAAAGAAGACTTATCACCCTTCTCTCCAAATATTTTAAAGAAAAGATCTCTGAGCTGATCCCATGTAGATATGGTATTTGGGGTCAAAGACTGATACCATTCTAGAGCCTTCCCTTTAAAAGAAGCTGCTAATAATCTTAAGGCCACATTTTTCTATGTGACAACATGTATAGCACAGACATCTGATACATTTTGAAGATGTTCCTCAGGTGTGTTAAAGTCTTTCCCACTAAATTTGGGTAGAGCTTTTAGGGCATTCACTAGGATAGGTTCCCAAATGGCTGGGGGTATTAGAAGAATCAAGGGACTACCAGTGTTCCATCTTGCATAATTTCTTGGAGGTATAGGGGCTCCCATATTTGCTCTGGGTATTGGTACAAACTGGTTGGCTCTTCTTCTTGGACTTGTTACCAAAGGTGGCAAAAGAATACCTATATTTGTAGTAGATTGTGATCTAGTTATTGGTCCACAGCTATGAATCCTCGTAACTCTTTAGTTCATACAATCTTGAAAGAAACTTCAAGATTGATCCCACCGAGTGTGCCAAAAATTGTTGATGATTTAAAATTGCACTTGATTCTAATCAACAACAATGGGAAGTTTCAAGATGTGGGACTTATGACTTGAAACAACCTCTTAATTTTTAAGAAGGTAGTTCTTCTCTATATTAAGTATATTTCGGGAAAAGGGATAGGAATTTTAACAAAAACACAAATGCAAGAAAGAAAATCAAATCTATGACAATGCACCTGAATGTAATTCAACCTTAATCCTGAGCATAGTGAGACTATATGTAAGATTCATTTACATTTAAGAGAAAACAAGTGCATGATCAATGTAAAATATGGAAACGATACAAATAGAGGCTCACAACATAGAATACTTTTGTAGTGATACAAAAAAGTCAACAAAGGCATAGGGTTCAATCTTCTTATTTGAATTTTCTAGTCATATAAGAAGCACAAAAACATGCACAGTTACATAAACCTTCCAAATCAAGAAAATGAGACAAAAGCAAATGACATTCTTAATCACAGCTCTAGAAAGTCTACAGCCTAGACTAATTTTGCAAATGACATAGAAAATACCAAAAAAGGCATAGGATTCAATATTCTCATTAATTTTCTAGTCACATAAGAGGCATAGAAACATGCACAGTTACATAAACCTTCCAACTTAAGAAGATAGAACAAAATCAAATGACATTACTGTCACAACTCTAAAAAGTCTAAACTTGTTACAATAATTCTCTCTCAAAATTTTCTCTAATCTCTCCTTATGATCTTCTTATGGTGATATTTATACCCTTATTTATAGCCTTGGATTCACTCCAAATTGTTTTCTTGTTCCTAATCTAATGGCCCAATTAAAATCTAACCAAACTGGTAGTGTCTAATAGAAGATATTTTATAGATTCTGAAACACTTTGTCTTTTAGCAGTTCATTGGCTGAAATAGATTGTAGGACGCTCCCTTCTCTTAAATTATAGATAACATGTAGCCAATTATTTGAAAATATTCCTATTATTTAGGAGACATAGGGAAATGACACTTGGCATGTTTCATAGCACCTATTGATGACATGCGGCACTTTCTGCATAACTTATACTCTTTTGTGTCTTTGCTCAGGAATGTTCTACCTTTGACACATATCACTATCCTCTTCCTTGAAACTTCAATAGCTTAAAATAAAATAAGACCCATAGAATTTCTTACCTGAGTAACTTTAAATGGGACATAGGGAAAGGTGTCAGTCTCCACTACTTTTATTAAAGGATACATGGCAATCTCTGCTTTACTTATCTCGAGTTACGTGGTGATCTCTGCTACTTTTAGTTACCCTTTTAGAAACTTGTGGAAGATGACACGTGGCAGTCTCTACTTTACTCTATTTATACCATAGAAATAATTGGGTCTCATTTCAGATTTACACAGATAGCGACACCTGGTGGCTTCTACTTACTTAAGAAACAAAACTTGGGACCCACCATAGTCTTTGTTATATCAGTGAATCAAAATGAAGATAATTCAGATCATGACATGTGGTGGCTTCCACTCTATTCTACTGGGATACATGGCATCTTTTGTTTCTTTTAGAAAATCAAAATTGAGACCTTCTGTGACTACCACTTGGCACTTTCTTCTTAATCCCAATACTTATCTTGTTAAAACCTTTCACTGAAAAGAGATAAAATGCAAGTGATGATATGAAACCATGGATGATGACACTTGGTGCATTCCTCTTTATAAAGGATGCCTCAAACGATGATACTTGTCAGCTTTCACTTTACTTCAACACTTAGACAAAAAATGAATCAAAAGGAAAATAGAGCCTGTGCTCTATTTCAAAACTTTGACATCTCAGACCAAAGTATGCGAGGACAAAAGTTTGGGGTGCACGAATGAAAAAATAGAATGAAATGTAGAGTAAATCTTTACTCTATAGGTAGCTCAAATTTGAGCTCATCCATGTAGTAATCCAACACTGAAGAAATCTAGTGGCATGTTAGGGTCATGGGTTTCTTTGGTAGCATGGAATCCATTATGTAAAATTCACCATCCTCTTTAAACTCCTATTGTGCCCTTTCCCTATTGTCTCACTCATATTATATATCCTCACCCAACTCTTCTTCCTCATTGGCACTAGTGCATGTGTTAGTGTCTTATTCTTCCTCTCCTTATTATTATTCTTCTTCTTGGGGTTAATCATCAAACTTTTCCCCCATTTCAATTCTTCTCATTCTTTGATGATCAACTTACCATCATGTTATTTTTATCATGGGGGTTATTTATTGGATGTTTCCCCCTCATCCATTTCTTCTCATAGTGGATCTTTGGCACGAGCTTCTATTATACTAACCTTTTACTATTCTTACCCTAATATGGCCTTTTCATCCTTTATTTGATTATTCAAGGTGCCATTATTGCCTTCCTTATCTCCAAGAACCCCTTCAGAGCTAGGGTGTGCATGATATGTAGCTTCTTCTATTATTCTAGTGGGGGAACTCAACACCTTCTCTAGCATTCTTTCCTTTTTTCATTCCACGCTAATGGAAACATTTTTATCTTCTTGCTCTTTTAATATCCTGGCCCTTTATACCTAGGATGCCTCTTGTTGTCTTTCCTTTTTATTGGCCTTTTCCTTTTTGGCCTTCCTCTATGTAGTTTGGGATTTGCACTTATTTTCTATTTCTCTTATTTCCTTGACATCTAGCCAATTGATCTTAGCTTGAGACTTCCCCTTGGCCTTTATTTCTTCATGCTTGTGATGCAACCTTAGTGTTGCATAAATATGCCCTTGGTCTAGGCCCATGTCCTTCCATTATCACTACAATTATTCTTCCATTGGCATACCTAAATGGGTTGCCTCTTTGGACTCTTTTCCCATTTATCCTTCCTTACATTTTTCTCCCATATGTACCTTGTGTTCCTCCTCTTTTATTTTTTCTTCGACCTCCACCATCTCAATGACCTCTTTTGGCACTCTTACCTTTATCAATTCTTCCTTTTAATACCATAGCTCTTATGACCTCTATATTTTGGATTCACTAAAGTCTAGTTTCCTCAATATCCACCTTCACTTCTCTAGCTCAATCTGAGGTGGCAAGGAGGGGTTCCATTCACTTGATGAGGACTCTTCATCCTTGGGTACAAGGTAAGTGCCCCTCCCACTCTCTTCTTCCTCTAACTCCTCTTCCTCCTATTATTTGGATAGGATTATCCTTTACACCATAGGAGTATCCTTCCCCTTCTTATTTTATCTATGGTAGGGGATGTCCTCAATGTGAAGCGCATGAACTTTGGTGTCGAGGTCAAAGGAGATGCTTTTCCTTTTGAAGAAACCTTTAGCTTTAGTCACTCTTCTATTTCCTCTAAAGTCTCCCCTTTATTTTTTGTTTGGAGACTTCTTTATAAGTATCAGTGGTATTCCTTCATCCTTGATATAGACTAGGGGGTCTTCCTTTCGCTCGGCACCCTACTCAATGTCAGAGTCCTAATTTCATGGCTTCATCTCATAGTATATTCTATAAATGAATCCATTGATTGTGACTTCTTGGATGAGATCTATGTCTGATCGATCCAAAGCATCTTATTCATCCTCAATGGACTTTTTATTTGCATGAGGGAATTGGTGTCAACTCAAACCTTTCATATTCTAGTTCCTTCATTGGGATATCCATCTATTATTTATTTAGGATCCTTTGTAGTGCATACCTAAAGTATCTTATCAATAAGGTGAAGGGGAGCTTCAACCATCTTGACTTGTTCCCATACCTTAGCACCAAATGTACTATGTAATAGTGTTACATTACAATGAAAGTTTTCATCTTGAACATGCTTTGAGGGAGCCCCTAGAGAATGTGCCACTCTAATCTAAAGGCTTATATATAATTTTTGCACCAATGAATTATGTGCATCTTGTACTTGGGGTTGAAAGTGGTGGGGAAAGTGTAGTCTTTGTACTTTTATGTTAGAGATTCATGTTTTTTTGTGATCACCCATAGATTATCCTCACTTGTATTTAAGATACTAATTTACTCCATCATGATCAAGATAAAGATGGATCCCCACCTGAAGGTCCCCTTAGAACTATGGTATTCAAAAGCATTCTTGACCAACTCTTTTTTGATATTGAATTGTATGTCCTATGATATGTGATAGGCAATACAGAGGTACACCTTTAAAAAATCCATCCACCAACCACCTAGACATAATTTATAACTTGCAAGGTATGCTACCACCCTTGTACCAAGGTCATCACACTTATTAATTGGGAACAAAAAAACCCCTTGAAGTAATTAAGGAGCCTAGGTATGAACTCTTTATCTTTGATATCATCCATCATCTAATGGATGTTTTATCTAACATCTGGTAGCCCAATTATCTTCTTGATTAATTATAGTGAGATATTTATGTGTTATATTATAAAATATAAGTATCCCTCATAAATTCATGAGAGTAAGAACTAGATGCATTCCTATAGATTCCAAAAGTATGGAAACTCATAAAGTTGAGTTTTCCTAGAAGATTTTAACTTGTCTCAAATTGAGACATAAAATAGGGCATCACCTTTTGGCATCTTACACCCTATGTATACCATCCAGTCCTACACAAAGTCATAGAAGTGACTTGATTTTGGATGGTTATATTATTTGAGTTAGAAATTATGTACAAATGAGTACCAACTTTCTCCCACCTAAACTTCTCTAGGAAACTAGATATATTGGTATGACATTTTTATTAGCACCTTGGTGTCTACCTCGACAATACTGACTACTTTGATCACCTTCACCTTGGTATTAGTGGCCATCATTTATTCTATTATTTTCACCCATTTAGGTTCCTTTTGTGCCTACCTAGATCTTGCTATCTTTCTCTTATTTACCATCTTGAGTCAACTTGTATTTAATTTAGGAAGATATGGCTTGTCGAAGCCTCTAATGGTTGTCGGTGGTTTTATAGTCACAAGATCTATGACTATATGTTTAAATTTGAGCTTCACTATTCATTAATGAAGGTCTAAGAAACATATATTCATTCCAACTCTATTTTCTACATGAATCTCTATCTCTAACCATTTAATCAGGTCTTGTTGTGAACATAATCTTTATCAATGTGATGCCATTTAATCTAGGTGCCTTAATTTCTCAAGATTTTACTATGGTAGGGTTCTTTCTCTTCAACTCTCTAGCCCTTGCTTAGGTTTTCTCTAATTTAGAGTTAGTTTAAGTTTTTTAACCTAAGCCAATTTACCATTTGCTATTTTATATCCTTCATTCTCATCTACCATCATTATTGTAGAATTAATGGCATAGGTACCTGAATTTCTTAGAAACCATAAAAATTGATGAAATCCTCAAATTTATCTTGTCCTATACACATTAAATGTATATATTTGTGCTTCTACCACTACCTCATTGAATTCTCCTAATGTCTTTTTCATCAATGTGACTTGTGGTTTAAATGGTCACTTCTCGCTCATTTTTAGGTGGATGCTAACTATCTTAGATGTTCTCCTTCTACATGTGTATAATTGGTGTGACCTTCACCTTTCCTTGTAAAAAATTGGGTGTAGCACCTCGCATGCACATGATTTATCCTCCTTAGTTCCACTTTTTAATCTATCTACACTCCTACTTAAAGCATGCTTCTCCACCTTGGTTGATTTCTTGCACATCATTTTATCTTGGCCTATCTTACCCCATATAAATCTCTTATTCTATACCTCCAATTATTTATTTGTATTTTGATTATATTATACACTTTTAAAGTGTGTATCTTCACTATCTACCTTATGCTTAACCATTTTGAACATCTTCACTTACCTCTTAGGTATTTGGCATTAGATCAATGGATGCACCCACTTTCAACTTTGGTGCAAAGGTAATGCGAGAGTGGTTCATTCTTGGGCCTCCAAGTTTCCTACACTATTCATCTTGCACACATGTATCTTTTGATTCTTCTTCTTGTGCTTGGTAATCTTTATGTACCCACCACTTAGATGTCTAGACTCATATGCTAAGAGGGCACAAGTGCTTGACTCACCCAATTAGAATTATGTGTGAAGTAATAATAGATATTTTTTTACGGTAGCTACATTCCACTCACTACCCTTGTAAACTATATATGGGACAAAGAAAACAACTAAAAGAATGGTTTGGCTTGTACCAAATACTATCTTAGTCAACTTACTCCCAAATGATTGGTGACCAAGAAGTCAGTGTTTCTATGGTGCAAGTGTCATATTAATACTTATATGGCTTCAATTTGTTTCCTTTGAAATTACCGTAGAGCATTTTACTAGACAACATTCATAAATGAGCCTATTTAAAATATGTGGTGGATGATGTAGGGGCCCATCCATCAAATTTACAATTTTCCTAGTTGTTTAAAGTACTTATAATCATAGAGCAACACCAATTCTTCTTCAATTAGCTCCTTTTGATTAATATGATTATCATGTTAATGCTTCTGATGTGCCTTCTCAATCTGCTAACTCCACTTTGTTTAGGCAAACTTCTCATCCAAGCATTTTAAGTATTCCAACCTTGTGCTTCAATATTATAAGTCATCTAAGTGACTAATTCATGCAATTTTTAAGAAGGGCACCATGAATTCCATGGGTAGAACTACTTTAACACCAAACACCAATTGAAATGGTGTAGCCTTATTTAGGCACTTATATGTTGTGCAGTATGCCCATAGTACCATTGATATATGATCATCCAAATCCTTGTGACCAATGTCACATATCTTTTTTAGGTATGTTCCCAAGATCTTGATGAATGATTTAGTTGTGTATTGGCTTGGTGATTATAGGGTGTGGTATTTGGTGTATTTATTTGTATTTATTCATAAGGATACACATTGTCTTATTGATGAAATAAGTGCCCCTATCACTAGTCAGATTTAATAAGCACCCATATCAATGTATGATGTTATCTCATATGAATCACATGGCTATTGTGGCTATATAATCTTTGATCAGCATGGCTTTGGCCCACTTGGTGAAATATTCAGTGGTCACTAAAATATATCTTACACTTGTGCACCTTGATATAGGAGTGATTGGCCCAATGAAGTCAATGGTCTAATTTTTAAATGGTTCTTGGGTAAGAATGTAGATGAAAGGCATCTCATCTTAGTGGTTGGGATTTCTAGTGCACTGGCATATGTCACATGCCTTAGCATATTCTTTTACATCTTTAAATAGGCTTGGCCATCACAAGCCTGACTGTAATACCTTGCATGTTGTTATGTCTCTAGTGCTATGGCCTCCTGTGATCCCTTTATGCACTTCCTATAAGATGGATTCCCATTAATGTTTTAAAACACATTGATGTAGGACATCATATCTACTCTATTTGTATATCTCCCACTTAATGAGTTAGAAGGGGTTAGCATGAACCAAAATTTTGTTTCTTCTCTTTAGTTGACAAGGTTTAAGGCATAAACCTAGATGTTAGGAAAGTGGCAATATTTACTAGATCTTCAGGGACATGTTGGACTCTATATAGCTATGTGTCTAGCATGTCATCCTCAATTGACACTACCACATCACCAGAATTGATGTGAGATAAAAGGTCAAATTCTAAGTTTTGCTTTCTAATTTTAACAACAATGGAACTAGAATTCTTGAAATAGAATAATCCATCTGCATATGCACCCATGTAAAATAGGATTGTTCATGAGGTACTTGGGCACCTCATGATCCATGAAAAGGATGAATGGGGTTAACAATAGGTATTTCCTAAATTTTTATAAGGAATAGACCATTTTTAGTGCCTCACAATCAGTTTTGGTGTAATTCTACTCTACCTACATTAGTTTCTTGCTTATGAAGGAGATGGGGTGGTCCATCTTTCCCTCTCCTGGTTATACCAATATGGTTCTAATTATAGAGCCTAAATCATTGAAATGGACATGGAAATGATTAGTCTAGTCTAAGAATTGTAAAATTAGTTCACTAAGTGACTTCAACTTCAAAGTTTCAAAAGATTCCACTTGTACCTCACCCTAATAGAATGGGCCATCCTTGCACAAGAGTTCCTCTATAGGCACTACAATATTTGTATAGATTTGTATAAAATTATTATAGTATCCATAATGGCCTATAAAAGAATAAACATCTTTCTACATTGAAGGAGTTTTGAGCTGAATGATGATGGCTATCTTCATAGGATCAACAAGTAAACCATCCTTTCATATGATGTGCCTAAGTAATGTTCCAAAGGGGGTTGAAAAGACACACTTATTTAGGTTTAATGAGATATGGAGCTGCCTACACCTCTAAAACATGATTCATAAATTATAATAGTGGTATTATATAAGACCATACACAATCTAGTTATTAAAATATAATTGGAGGAACTTATGGATAAAGTCCTTGAAAGTAGTGATCAATGCCCTGAATAATATGGTTGGTACATTATTGAGTCCAAAGGGCAACGTGTTTTAAGTGAAATAATCCCATTCCATCACAAAGGTTATTTTTTTCTTATCCTCCTCCTTGATTTGCACCTAATGGTAGCCCAAAAAACTATTTGTGAAAGTATATATTTCACAACTTATAACTCCATCTAAGACCTCTTTGATGAATGGGGTTAGGAATGGATTATTGATGCAAGTGGCATTTAAAAGCTTATAGCTGATGTAGATCTAAATGCACCCATATTTATTTATTATGATGACCATTGGGATCACCCATTCATATTATTACATAGGGTAGATGACATCAATAGAAAGCATTTCATCAAACTCCATTTTCACCATGTCATAGAGATTGGAAGTCATTCGATATGGGTGCTTCTTGACTAGCCTTATGCCATCCACTAGCTTGATTCTCATTTTACCAAGGGAAGGGTGAGTTAATTTCATATCATTGTAGCTACATGAGGATAAGTCTTTAAAATAATTTAGGTGGTTTATGATTCTCACCATCTTTACCTTAAACCATCAAGTGCCTATAGTGCAATCTTTGGCTCACCTTCTACACTGATGTCTACTTTAGTGGTCTTGAGTGGCACATAGTAAGGATAATTATTATATTTATGAGATTATTTAACTTGTTGGGTCCCATTAGTTATTTCAATTTGAATATTTGTCATATCATCTTCATTTAGGGCATTTTCATCCACAAGGAACATAAGCTTTTTCCTTCCTATTAGGGCATTCCAATTATTCTCTTTCTAGGTCTCATCATCTTCCTCATTGGAGTCAATATTAAGCACATACTCTTTAAATAATGTTGAGAGTGCTAGTCTTTTCTCCCTAAACATTTTAATAGGTTACTCTTCTAGGATGGTTTTGTCCTTAGACACTTCCCTATGAATAACTTATAATAGTTCTAGTAGTTCTAAGTTCTATCAAGAAAAGGAGAAGGTGTGCACAAAACTCTCCTTGATTATCTCCTAGTTTCAAGTCTTACGGCATGTCTCATTTAAAATTTACCATACTCACACCCATGTTTTCAAAGTCCTATAGAAGGCATGCACCCATAGGCATTTTAACACATTCTTACCATAGATAGTCTAGGTTTCTTCATATTATTATACATATACAATTGGGTCAAAATAAATTGAGTAAGAGAGTATGTACAAGTCTTCATTAATCATAAAAAACCTAGTGCACATTGTTGCCTTTAAATCTTGCCAAGTTGGCAATTTAGGTCGTTACACTACCCACTAACGAGTAGTAGTGAACTTCAAGGTATACACTAGTGTACCCATTCTCTCCATTTCCTTGGGGATGCAAGATTCAATGTCATGGACATACCTATATTTAAGATGGCCTAATTTATATTTAAAGAACACTACAAGCTTCCATTTTCATATCCAAAATACCCTTTTTATAGCCTTCTCGGCATGGGGAACCCATTTCTTTTGACTGCACTTAATCCTAAATAGTTCTATTTTAGTTGGCCTTAGCTTGGATGTGTGCACTAGGTGAAGCCTTAAATTATTAACCAAGTAAGCCTCTTCTAACCATAATTTTTAGGCTATGTTAGTTATATTATAGGTTTAGTTTTTATCCTCCCACTCAAGCATGCCTTGGTTACTAGGGTTGAGATTTTTGGCACCCTGCACTATGATGTTGTAAATGTGGTTGATCTTATCCTCAAGATCAACACTCTCCACATATGGGGCCCTTGTTCACTTGATTGGGAGATCACCACCCTCATTTTATAATTTCAAAAATTCATGTATCACTTCTTCAAATTCATGTTTGAATTATTTGAGTAGCACCATGGCCTACGCAAGAGCACTATATAGTTGTATTGCTTTACCAACTCGATGAGCTCAAATTTAGCTTGGAACTCAGTTCCCATGATATCTATAATGGTTAGATTTAAGATGTTGATATTTTGTTCTCAATTTTTATTCACCATGAACAACATGTGAGGTGAGGGTCTCAAGGGTGGCCACCCCATCTTCTCCTAGTTATATTTGGTTATAATATTAACCTCATCACTCATGTATATAAGTAATTCACAAATTGACCATCCATTGATGGTGGAATCAATCAATAACTCTTAGACATACATTGAATTTTAATTATGCCTTATTTCACATGCCCACTCCATATACAGTACAACAAATTCAATCATTTAAGGCACAACCTATTCTTATAGTTTATTCCCTACATGATTCAACAACAAATCTTTCAATAAGGGAAACATCCCTTTAGTTTTTAGGAGGTGCAGGATCTTAGTCAACTCCTATACTTCAACCTCATGGTTGTCTTATATTTTACATGATGCAGTTGCCTATGCCTCTAGATCTCTAGCAAGTTGGAGTTCAGCCTATAAATTCTATATCATGCTCATGGTTTTTTATAGGATGTCCTTATATCATGAAAGGTAAGGATATAGGATAACCTTTGGCTCAAGTCATGCTAAATGATCAATGCATCTTGATTCACCATACTCCAAGCATAGTTATTAGGTTGACATAGGTGTTGACTAAGTGGTAAACCCACTTTAGGTTTTGGCTTACACTTTAGGTGGCTCCTTGTGAGTCTATTTTGGCTTGGGGTCCCACATTTATTCTATGGATTTTCACCTAACCATCATGTCACCCTTATCAGGATGACCTTGAGTCAACTTTTTTTTACAAGTTTGGGCATTCCTTAATTGTACATGGTCCTCGATAATACCCACACACTAGGTTCATGGGGTAGTCACACTAATAATTCTTAGTTAACCCACACTTATAACATGATCATGGTGGGAATATTTCTTTACCACATCCTCCTCTTCACCTACATGTGCCTCACTAGTTCCTATAACCCATATCATGCTATCCATAGCCTTCATTGCCTTGACTTACCTAACTATAAGCTAATGTTGTCACTTGCCTCACACCTCTTTCTATGTTTTGATGCATCTTGTTAATGATTCAATAGTATATTGTTAAGTACATATAATCATCACACATCTTACAATAAATGGTGGTGTTCACTTGAGTAACATGCTATAGTAGAGAGCATTTCTAAGAGTCATGCAACCTATGACAAACTTCATAGTTGTGGAGTAGGGCATGAACATTTATTTATGGTAAATTATTCTTTTTATTCCCCTATATCTCATATTTTATGCACCATAACCTATTTTGAGTGTCATGTGCCAAGCTAGAAGTCAACTTCTATAGCTTAGAGGCCATTGATGTGTTTTGCACCTCCATGAATGGGCTAATCCTAGTATTAATACTACCTATTACTTTAGCCCAAAGCAAAACTTTTAGTGTTTCATGGGGATTCGTGAAGGTCTTCATGAATAACACTCATATGAAGGGTACCAATAGACATCCAAAAAACCATTATGTGTGCTAGGAGGGGTGAATGCCATACAAAATCTTAGAGAGAAGAGTTTTAAATTATGTGTCATACAATTACACCCTCTTGAATAACCCTTGGATAATTTCCTTAAGCACTATAATTCTCTACTACTAAAATAAAGGGATATAAAACACTTTTAATAAGGCTTACTTCAGCATATTATAGTCAACCATAGCTTAGTTTGGATCAAACTTTTGATACCAAGTATGGGCATGATCTAATAAGGTGGTCATGAACTAGGTCATCTTATGCTTAGGTTGAGTGATACCCTGAGTGTACCATTATAGATCACATTTAAGCACATGTTATATATCATTCTCAATTATGTGATACTTGATTAATTGCATCACCATCTTGTAGTAGATCTACCAAGGTGCTAGTGTCAGGTTATGAGGCACTTGTCCCCCTTTCATCTATGTTGGAGGTGATCCTCTAGTGCCTCCACTTGTAGGGTTGATTTTTTACCCTAATGGAGTAGGCTAAATTTTTGAAATTATCAGTGTAGTACCACTCATTAGTGGCACCATGTCACTTCCTATGAGCTACTACCTAATCAATGTAATTGACATCCTCTACATAAAAATGCTTGCACCTATGTTAATAGTTCTTAGATTGGTGCTTACTAGGTTCATTGTATCTTCACTCAAGTCCTAATAGGGAATAAATTTCTCGATCATAAAATCTTGATCTAATTCTTTAATCCTTCCAAAGTTGATGTCAATAATAGGGTCAATTATCATTCTTATATCTTCTAATGGAGAATCTAAAGCATGAGCCTATACTTTAGGCTCAAAAGGGGTAGGCAAATCTAGTACATACTTAGTCACCACATCCTATAAGAACCCATTGTATCTTATATCAAACTATTGAGTATGTTCTCTTGCTTCTTCCTATCTATTCATGCTATTTTAATTGAAGGGATCCTTCCCCATGCCCTCCCCACTCATTACAAGTCTTATTGACACTTCTAGGTTATATATCCTCTATTATTATATGTCATCACTTATTATAGTTCAGCTGCTATATCTCTCAGGTGTCAAGTTGTTCATCATCTACCATCATGCCTCACCTATACTTCCCCTTTTCACCTTCTATGTTTTTTCATATGAACAAGGATTTTAGCCTTCCATTCTTATGGTTTCTATACTATATTCCACCAAAAGCTTCTTTAGTTTAGTGTCAAGCCCTCTTAAGAATGCACCCTTTAGATCATGAATAAAATCATACTCTACTTCATCAGGGCATGAGAAAGTTGACACTAAAAACTCCAACACATATGTATTCAATGTGATGTTTCACCATTTATCCATACAGTGCATCCAAATTTCATCTAGGCTCTCTATCCTCTCTATTTGCTTCATGGTCGACTCAAGGCATTGGCTATATATTTACCTTCTAATATTAGTTAAGGCAACCAACCATTGGTACACATGCTTAGGTATCTCACAAAATAACACCTCATATAGGTTGTCTCAAATCCATTTTCTTATATCCTATCCTTTGCATGTGGGATTATTCTATGTAAAACTATCTTCCATTGATCTAACTAGTGCTCAATATTCTTGAGTGATAGTCATAACATCACTCTATTGTACCATTTTAGTAATAAAATTCAACACATGTCCCAGTAATAGAACAAAAATGTTGTATAAAATTTCACTATATTAGCTTTTGTGCTTAATAATGCACTTAGATTTCAAGCCAACTTAGTTATATAATTGATGTAGCTAGGGATAAGCATACTAGGGTTTGGTGCACAACATCTAACACACTACTATGCTAGCATCAGTTTCACATAGGTAACAAGCCTTGCATACTCACTTGAAGTGTAATAGTGAATGAACTAGGCCTGTATTGGGTTATTTGTAACATGGTGTAATGTTGGGGTTAAAGGGACTCAGTCATGGGAAAGATGGGTTTAGGTAAATTTCTAGTGTTAGGCTATTCATGGGAAGTTAATTAAGTGCAATTTCATAAATGGCTAGATTGAGATCTCAATAGTGCAAGCTATGAGAATAGATAGGGTCATTTAATCACTTAGATAATTCATGGGGAAGGCTTGGTTTCAAGTGCTCATTCTTAAGGTAGTCCCAAAGCATGGGCCTTAGAGCCTCAATGAATTATGGTTTGAACACTTTATCCATTTATAGGTAGGCTGAAGTTACTATTGAATAATAATGCCATTAGCAACTAGGGATAAAACTCCATATTACAATATATTCATGTAAAGAACTATATCAGTGTTAATCATAAACTAAGTAATAAAAATAACACTACATTATCTATATTTCAAGAATCAAAACTTTAATGTTTTAATGACATTCTTCATTAAATTCATAGTTAAACATATAAATTTCAAGATATAAAATAGAGGATATAAAGTTTAATATATAAAATGGATAATATTCTCTTCCCTATCACTACTCATGCCCAGAGGCTCACAACCAAGCTTGGGATATACATTTGAATGCCTAATATATCTTATTAATACTATGAAATACTAATGGTGTCTCTATATTTAACTAGAGCTTGACTACCTTAGTCACCTCCCCTTATTCCTCAAACACAAGCCATCTTATATAGGTAACTGCGCATATCCTTGCCAGGTCAAATGAGCACATGCCAAGTGATGTGTTATCACTGGGGTTTTCTAGTCCATTAGCTCCACTACACTACCTAGGTTAGATGAGCATAATTAATATGATAATATATCACTTGGGTGTCTCTATCCCACCTAATCCACTCTTTTGACACTCATGCTATTTGATTTTCTACGTATAAGTATTGGTAGGGATGTCCTTTAAAGGTTGGTGCCATGTAGCTACCTACCAACTAGCGTAGGATCCTCAAGGGTTCCTCCAGATAGCACCAAAAGTATAAAAGGGAGTAATCAAACCAAATATTACCTCACAATGAGGTATGTCTAGTTGGTGTATTCCATGTATTTGGTATAAAAGGGGCCATAATAAAATAACCAAAAACCAAACTAGTCAAGGGAATTTATCAAGCATCAGATAAATTTATTGAATTCATGATTTTGAAAATTTATATATCTTATACTTATGATTAAAAAAACATAAAAATGATGTTTAATTAATATTAGGCCCCTTATTTAATTTTTTAAAAATGGGGTGTGTGTGATAGGAAAAATAATATGTTATTAGGCTAGTAGATTAGGAGTGCATGATATGGATCATATCACTTATAAAACTCAATAATATAAAAAAAATGCACATAACAAGCATAAGTAGTAATTGATACAAAATATAAATACCATGGGATATAATTAATACCATTTTCAAATGTTCCAAACAACACACATAGACATGGATAATGTCACAAACAAGGGACATGTTCAAATGTAGCATACACATAGTTGAAAGTACCAAAGTAAGGACATGTTGAAATGTCTCAAAGCGCATACAATATCTTATATAGATGCATCAATAAATCATTTTCACACAATGTCCAAGGGACAACACAATATAAAATAAAAGTTGTAATATAATATGTATAAGTAAATAACATCAATGGAAAATATAATTAGCAAAAGTAGTCTAAGATATGCACATTCTTTTGTGATAATATCATAGTGTTAGCCAAATTTGTCTACCATAGATGAGTCTAATAAAAAAAAATCTATTTAGCTCAATTTTAACTTTATTTATAGCCTTGAAATTTTTTATCCAATTCATATCCTATCTCATCATGGTAAGTTATCTTATTTTCCTAATAGTGTTAGAGGTCTCCTAGGGTGACATAGTAAAAAAATGAGATCATGGTCATCAAGTAATTGTCTATTGGTTATAAATTATTCCTTAGACATGTTTAGAAAATGTTAAGGTAACTTAGAATATTTTAAGGTATTTTGAAATTTTAACAATCTTTTGTTTGGCTTGGTCAAATCATGATAACACTTATAAACAATGTCTAAATGGAAAAAATCAACATAGTTTTCCTTTATATAAATAAAAAATAATCCAAATAAATTCATAATATATGATATAGGTCTTCAATTTGAATTGCAATGAAATAAACATCAAGTCACCCTCATCACTAGTTCAATGTGATACAAAGTGGTGGGTTAGTATAAAGTCCAAAAAGCATCTTGTATATGAGTGGACATGTCATAGGATAATGAGAATGTTATTTAAATGTAAGATGGTAGTTAAAAAAATCATAAATGTAGTTGTAGATTAGAAAAATGGTCAAATGTTGCATGTTCAACATCTAAAGGAGCATAATCACTCTTGAAAATTTAGTTTAATCACTTGTATAGATTTGGATGGATAATATTCAATTGTAAATGATCAAAAAATTGTATCTTCATCTCCCTTAGGTCAAATCGATGTTCAATAATCTTGCACGTGTCCAAAGAAAGCAAAAAACACTTCCTTTTTTCCATCAAGCTCTTGGTAAGTTCATAATGGCCATTTTAAGATACTTAATGTATATGATAAAGAGATTTAGAAACCAATATATTAGATTCATATGGGTTCCATAATTACCTCAAGTTTTCATGCATTATTCAGGAGTTCAAAGGGATAGGATTATAGAATGATTACTAAGAAGGTAGGGTGGTCTAAAAACCTACAAATCCCCTACTAACTCAATTTTATCATTGAAATAGCATTTTGAAGCTTGTTGGAATCATGAATGTAGTGGGAAAGGATATATGGGGTCTTTAAAACCCTTCCATATGATTTTTTAGCCTCATTTAGCATGTGTGAAGTACATACATAACAGAAATTAGCCTAAAAGTGATAGTTTTAAGTGTATTTATAGGGATGTGAACTATGTAGGACTCTTGGTTAGTTGATATATTTTTTTTAATTTTTAAAAGTTATTATAGGATGTATAAAAACCAAATAAACTCTTAACAAACTAATAAACATCATTGGCAAGGTTATTTGAAGAATGTGAGGTGCTTGTAACAATCAAGCTTTTGGTGGATTTTAGAATTTGAATTGAAGAAGTGTTTGATATATAACTATGAATATAATAATTAAATAATATCCTTTATATGAATTCAATAATCCTCAATAAATTATCCAAACCCTCCCCTAGTAGATGGCCTTATAGAAATACTTGAGGCATGCTTTCAAACCTAAGCCAAGTTAAGATTTTATTAACCTACACATCTACAGACCTATAGGTCAACATTTTTCACCTAAAAGTGTGTAATAAGGGTATTAATGGGAAATTTCAAACATATTTATATTCTCTCACTCTTATTACAAAGTCTCCATAATATTTGAATACCAATCTTTCAAACCACCAATGAAGAGATAAGGTGTTGAGAGCACTAAGCAGGCAACCAATCATACTTCTCTATTTTATAAGAAAATAAATAATAATAATATATTTTTTGGATAAAAAAATATGTTTTACACCCTCATTAAATGTTCTAAAAAGTCATCAATAGGTCCCAAACATCTATATAAGTCTTAAACTAAAAATTTGTATACCCAATGTACGTCATTCCATGGTTACATGCCTATGCATAGAAAATGAACCAATGAGGGACATGCCTTGTATTGAGTATGATTTAGAAAGGAATAAATAGGTTTTATAAGGTATGGTATATGTTTTAATAAATTTTCTTTAAATCTAGGTCATAAAACAACAATATTATTTGATTAGAGAGTGTCTTAGGTTTGTAGAAGAAATAACTAAACAATGGTATCCTTGACTTCATCTTATTAAAATAAAGTTAAGATCACTTATTATATATTAAATTGATTATGAATCATAAATTAAAATTATTTAAAAGTGATATTACCAATAAAATGGTCAAAGATGGCAAAACCTAGTAGAAGAACTAAGAAGTCTAGATGAACACCTACAACTATCTATAAAATATGAAGAAACATTTAATTTTGGGATGATTTGATAGATAAAAATTGTTTTGATGTGATGTATAGGTATATATAAACTTTAATAAGTAATAATCATAGAAGAAAAACATTATTTTGATCCCTAATAAACCCCAGTCTCAAACAAGACTAATAGACTTTCTAAGAAACTTGTTTTCCAAACCTATCTTCAAAAATATATGAGAATAGGTAGTGTTTTCATTTAATTTGAGACTTAAATTTATGTAATATATTGTGTGGGAGTAAAAATAATATTTTTGTGGTGTTGAATAAGTTTAAATATTGTTCAAAATAGCAAAAATAACCTATAACCATGCTTGACAATCCTAAACATACATAAAATTCTAGAAGTTGGCAGTTTTGAATGAATGTAATGTTGATCAAAGAAAAAAAATATTTATATGGAATTATAAATGTTTGGATAGGCATCAAAAAGGAAATATTTTTCATTAAAACATCCCAAAGCTCAAAACATCCTCTAGCCCGTGCATGGGCAAACTAGGGCTAGAAAGACTAACTCTTGCATAAATTGAGTTCCATACAATTAAATGAATTAAAAATTATCAATAATACCTAATTTACTGTCACATAAAGTATTTTTAAGTTTTTTTAGTGTTAATATATGGCCTTATATGATCTCCAATATTGAGGGCTTGCATTAGGACTAATTAGGCCTATTAGGCAAAAATAGAGAGAGAAAAAGTAGGTATACCTTAAGATTTGGATCATGAAATTTAAGTTGAAAATGTAAGGGGATAATGGGTGCCCAAATATAACTTTGGTTTTCTTGTAAGTGCTCTATATTTCTCAATTGAAGGATATTTTCACTAAAATATGATTATAATGAATAGGCCTACATAGAGAGAAAACATGTGAATGATGATAGAGATTGCATAAAAATGTGTAAAGATGATTTTATTTTGGACTTAAACATATTTATAATGAAATTAAATCAGTTAGACCCCATTAATGTGACTTCTCAACCCATAATGACCCAAAATGGGCAGTTTTAAAGCAAATGGATGAGTCACCAAGGAAATGAAGTAACTCCACACCACCTTGAAAAGAATATCATCAAACCAAGTGCAAAAATGTTGAAGGGATACTTAAATAATATTTATTAGCATGGCTTATTTATTTTAACTTGTCCTCATGAGATGACATTTGTCATATGCTTCTCCAATGCCTCTCTCCTTTCTCTTTCTCACATTATTCTATATATATTCCTAATTTTGTCATTGAAATGATCATTCCACCAGGATTATGGTATATCCCTACTAATTTATATGCCTATTTATAAATAATATGAGTATTTTACCTCATTCTATGGATTTTTTTAATGTAAATCTTTTGAATGGTTGATCTAGGAAATTGAAGACTTAACTCACCTTGTCTTGTTATCATATTCTTCTTACCTTCTTATGATTTGGTTCTCTATTATAGGTTGTGAAAAGTTTCACTAGGATTTCTAAGTGGATTAAAATTGGAAAATAATATTCCTTTATATCCTCACATTACTTCATGAATTTAAAAATAATTCATGTGATAGTTTATTTCAAAGAAGTGTATGTTTTTGGTAGTCTTATAGGTTTCAGTCCACATGAAAATAAATGGTTATGGTCTTAAAATTTGGTACATCACATAACTTTTAGTTTATACTTTATCTCACCCTTTCTCTTTGTAATAAATAAGTCTATTAGTAGTTTTAGGGTGATATCATCAAGGGATATAACATTATTTAGATATTCACTTCACTGATTTGGCCACCCATAACTCAGAGGTGTCTAAATTCTATCACTTAAGTGAGGAGGCTTTAAAAACCTCTTCTAGGGTGAAAGTTTTGATAACACATAGTACATATCATGTTCATGTACAAAATTTAAGATATAAATAGTATCAAGAAATTTTGAGTTAAATGTTATCAACCTAAGTTGCACATTTTGAGGAGGTTTTTTAAGCCTCTTTGCCAATTGATATAATGGGATCACTGCAAGGTTATGGGTGACCTATGATTGGAGTGAACCTCTATATATGGATGATTTCATTGGTGTATATACTAAAATTAACATAAGATATTACATTTTCTATGAAGAGGGAGAATAAGGACATTAACTAAACCTAAATCTTAAGAAAGTTGATGTACCAAAGATGTTTTTCTTATTAAATTAGATTCTTAACATCATTAAATGAATAAATGTTGCATGAAACTCTATTAAACTCTCTTCAAATTGGTTTTTCATGTATACACATAATATTTTCAAAATTTCAACAAATACTAACACTTTACATATTTTAGGAACCTGTTGAGACTCAATCTCTTTGATTTCACACCCTACGGAGTGCACCAAGAAAGGGTTGTGTAGACCATTAGTGATTTGTAGGATTGTTGTCCCTTATTGAAACTTATCACTAATCCAACCAGCTCCTAAAAACCATTCCCTAAGCTATCAATCCTATTTTTCATACTCCTCTAGTATTTTCCCACTTTCTATCTTTCTTTTCCTCACCTTATGCCCCTTTTGACAGCCAGTTATACTAGGTCAATTGGGTCAACCCTATATAGTTTTGGGTAAAATTCATTTAGGGTTTAGGTAAGCTCTTGGCTGACCTTACCCATGACCTAGTGAATTGTTGTCCTTAATTATACTAAGTTAAATGGGTTGACCATGTCAGCTAAATTTTTTGGAAGGTATATACAAGATCATTTAGTCATTATTTATAAAATGAATAAGATATATTATTCACTTTCACTTATTTACAATATGATCTTCAACCATTCTACTTGAAGAGTCTTATCTTAGGGTTTCTACTTAGAGAATCTAGTCTTGTGGAGAAATCTTGGATGCTTTGGCCTTTCTTATTGATCCTTACAAAAACACAATAACCTCTTTTGAAGACCCATTATCCAAGGGAGAGATTGAGTCTCGATGGGTTCATCATATTTGTAAATATTTTCTAACTTTGATCCTCTCTTTAGTAGATAGAAGTAGCATAAGTATTGGCTTTGAATAATATTACTCCTCTCTTTCCATGCATTAGGGTTTTACTCATACAAAGCTTAAATGAGATTCTTCTATTCATGTTTGTTTATTTACTAACCCCCATATTATTCCACAAGCTCTGGTGAGTACTAGATTAGAATTTAATTTACTTGTTATTAGCTTAGTGAGATATAAAAAATAGTACATAACTAGGGTTATTTCATGATTGTGCTTAATTGGAGGATTTGGAACCCTCCCTAACATTGTGTATTATGATAAGAGATCCCCTTATTAACTCTAGTGGATCACCATATTGGCCATGTTCTTAATTATCTAATGTATCCCCAATCAGAAGTTTATAGTATGATCTATCTTCTCTGAGTTAGGATTTATTTATAGACACGATGCATTTCTAATTTCATATATTCTAGTGAACTCAATGTGAATCTAACACTTGTAGGTTTAATCTCATGTTTTTCCTTATTTCCTTATTTTATTTTTCTATATTTGTGCTACTAGTTCGACACTATTGGTATAATTCTAACTTTTGTGCCTAGGTTTATTATATATTCACATCAATATGAATATTTTCTATTTGTGTAGGTTTTTCATTAGGCACAGGCTACTAGGTCAACTTTGTTGACATAATATACTTTCAAACTTCTAGATAAAGCTACTAGGTTGACTCTATCAACATAGTACACTTTTAGACTTCTAGATCAAGTTACTAGGTTGACCCTTTTAACTTTGTACATTTCCAAACTTATAAAAAACAAATTAGGTATACCCTATCAACATAGTAAAACTTACAAGTTTTAATAAGTAAGAAACTGTAGAATCAGGTTGACCCAGTCAACATAGTTGGCAAAATTTGTAAATATAAATTAGGGTACTCCAATAAAAATCTCATTTTGCTCTACATCCTCCAACCCACCAAGGTTCCTTTGTCTCCTTCTCTATCATTTATATTATTCATTATAGTTTTATTTTTCATAGTTTTCAATCTTTAAAACTACCCATGTACAATCCAATAGGTCGACCTTATTGACGTAGTTCTATATTATATTCTATCTAGAAAACTAGGTCAACACTATTGATGTAGTTCTTTTTCAGAGCCTTGTTTCCACAATACAGTAACAATACTATTGAATCTATTCTATAATATTTGTACATAATATCATTTTAAATGACACTGTAATATGTTTCAAAGTTGGAATCAATGCTTATATTCTAATAATTAGCTCACACCTTCATTTCTTGTTGCTTACATGCATAAGATAGATCACATAGTCTAATTAGGTGGTTTTTTAATATAACAGTTATTTTCACTCTTTTTATCTTTTAAGCACACACTAAAAAATCACATACTCTTAAAATTCACTTTAAAAAATTATCTACCCAAATCCTACCTACTTAGATTTCATCACCAAGGGGGAAGCCAACTTGGTTTTCTAGCCAAGTATAAATATGTGGTTAATGGTATATATTGGCTAAGCATTTGACACAATTACTGATATGGTGTATGAAATGAGGGGGTAGGCCCAAATACTGAGCTAGTACCATTACCAATATAGATCCCCTTCAACCTAAATGTCCTAAAATTATTCAATGATTACTTTTTATTTCCTTACTTAAAACTAACTTCTTGTCACACTTAAAATCATATTATAATAATCTAACAACATTTAGGATGACCACTTAATTAGATTTTACTTTACATCTTGAATGATTGCTCTTTTCTCTATTAAATGTTGTATTATAAAAACTTGCAGTATCCAGTGTTGGTGTAAGGTTTTGTGTTATGTTCCTCAATTAGATCAACCTCATTGACCCAACTGATTATGTGTTTCTTTTCATTTCTTACTTTTAAAAATTACTTGAATTTTTTTTCATGTTTCAATACATAGTCATTTTACTTGACATGGTCTCTTATAGGTTGTCTATTTTCCCTACTTGTTATACTAGATTGATCCTATCGACTCTATACACTCTTTTAGCTCTTATTTATAGTACTAGGTTAACCCTATCAACTTTGTACAATTTTCACACCCTATTTGTTGTAATAGATTGACCCTATTGACTCTGTGTAATTTTTCAACTCCTATTTATAATATTAGGTTGACCCTATCAACTCTATATAGTTTTTAAAATCCTATTTGTTGTACTAGGTCAACCTAATCAACTCTATACTTTCCCTTCTTTCCCTATTTATTCGACTCAATTCATTGTTCTCCTTCTTAGAATTTTGTTCATTTATCTCAAATCACCATGAGGTCTCCTATCAGAATCTTCCTTGGATATCTTGAATCCATTTATATACTATATGGGATATTCATTCCTCCCTCTCTTTTTCTTCCAAGAGAACCAGCACTCTTGTGGCACCTCTTCCCCTCCATCTGTGGATTATCACATGGTGAAAATCACACCTCAAGATAAAGTTAATGGATTTGAACCTTTCTATACCTATCAAGACACTTATCATCTTCAAAACCTTAAAATTAATGTGGGATAAATTGACACAAGCTTAGTCATTAATCTCACTAATAATCCATCTTTTAATAACCCTTCCCCAAATACCAATTTGAGGAATGCTCTTACCAATGCCAACTAACCTATTGATAAAAATCAACTTCCTACACAAGTCATGTAATAAATTAACATAATGATAACCTTTAACACCTATCAAATGGTGCAAATCCAAAATCGTTTGATTAATATGGCTAATCAACCTTTAGCTATCCATCCTCAAGCTAATCCCAATTATATTCCTCCACCTCTTATAGATGCCTTAGTCAATGTTCTTCCTCAACATGTAATGAATAACAAGATGATTCAAACTATTCAAAATAATACTTTAAATCCTTTAATTATATCCATTAATATTGGTAACATATCTCCAACTATCAAGTATGATGCGACTAAAGACCCTACCTCATTTCTTAAAGTCTTTGGTAACCTTTACAAAGAGTGGATCCAAACTAATTCTTTTTCCACAACTAAACTCTTAGTCAAAATCTTTACTGGTAATGTGTTAGAATGGTATAACTAACTTACACAAAATTCAATTTGGTAATTAGAATATTTGGTTAATCCCTTAGTTAAAGAGTTTTATTACAATGATCTTCTTGAAAATTATCTTAGCCACTTCATCAATGATAAGCAATCTCCCACTGAATCAGCTCATGACTTTATCAAAATATGGAAATCAGTAACCCATAAAGTTGATCATAAAATGACTAATGATAAATTTTTAAAACTCTTTATCACTAATTTGACTATTTCTCTTTAATATGAGGTTATAAATTTTTCTCCCCAAACCTTTAATGAAACTCTTGACCAAGCTAAATGTCAAGACTTTTTCATGAAGTAATTTGAAGATAATCTTAAACTTATTAAAGGATATTTTCAAACACAAACTGATTATATCACTGGTAATACTCCACAAACCAACTAGGAGTTGCCAAAGCCAACATTCCTTAATCTTCTCACACACCACTATTAGTGCAACAAATGAAACAATTTTTACCACCTTATAAACCTTTCACCTATCCTAATAATCCTCCTAAGTGGTATGACCCTAATTAATTTTGTTGGTTCCATGCCGACATTAGTAAATCCCATGAATCTTATAGAGGTATCACTAAATTTGTTATCTCTTATATTCTTGGTGATTAATTTAATCATGAAGCTATGATCAACCTTCATCATGAAGAGTAAATTGATACTTTTAAAAAATGACAAATTTCCAAAGATCCTACCTGAAATAACCAAAAATATTTTTCCATAAATAATAATTAATAAAATACCAAGGATATTTGTGCCATTTATATTGATTATGACTAATATTATACCAATTCTCAATATGTTAACACTACTAAGGTCAATTAAAGTTGTAAATTGACCCACAAAGATATTGATACCAAACCTAAGAAGCCATATTAAGAAGAACAACTTCTCAAAGATACTACCACCACTAATCTAGCTTCAAAAGCTCCTAAGGAACAACTTCCTCCTTCTGAACCCCCAACCACTCCATTCCTTCAAAATCTACCTTGCCTCCTAAAAATCATGCTAGTTCATCTTCTAAATCTCATTAGAAATTTATTGAAGAACCTAAATCTATGTCTTCTAAGATTACACTTATGGATTTAGTTTGTACTTACCCATACCATCACAAGTTCCATATGTAGCAATTATAAGTATTTGAAGATCCATCCTCTATAGATGAAGAACCACCTTTTATTAAACCTCAACCTACAAACATTCGTATCATTGAAACCATGCATCATTTCAATCCTTGTGTTGAATTTCTTGAGGAAGACATGATCAATGATGAAATTATCTTTTGTGTTGATGATCTACCACTTTTCATGAAAATAACCATTAATATTACCCTTATCCATAAATTTCAAGTGGATGAAGGCTTTGGTATTAATGTGACATCTTTGTGGCTTATCAAATAACTTAGTTACAATAAGGATCATCTCAAGCAAACATGTCTCACCTATTGTGGTTTTGATAAGAGTAATCAAAATCCACCTAGTTGTATTTGGCTTCCCCTAATAATTAGACCTAAGACCATTTGAACTAAGATTATGTTCCTCAATTTACCCTTATCTTATAATATACTCCTTGGTTTCCTATGGACTCATAGAATGAGGGCCATTTCTTAATCTGGTAGCTAATTCATTAAATTATTACATAACAAAAAATGATATAAGCATGAAGTTGATCCCAACCCTTGGAGTATTCAAATTCCTTATCCCAAATCTTAGTATCATATTCTTATAATTCCTAAGATCAATAGTGCTCATTTACTTGAGTTCATCAACATCAATTCTCATTTACAATTCATGGTTGCTGACTCAAATGATGATGAATCTAATGATTTCTAACATACTTATAATATTACTAAGCTACCTTGCTACATTTTTAAGTGGATTCCTCCTTCCTTATTACCTCAAGACCATAATATTCTTATTATTGATGAGATCACTAATTTCCCCTTCATACAATGCTCAGGTGCCTTCTTTACTAGAATATTCCTTCACTTGCAATGATTTTGGAGTAGTTAAATAATTTCAAGATCATCTCATCATGTTTCTATGTATATTGAATAATATTGGGATTTCACCTTCTAAAACTTCCCCTGAACCTCAAGCATGGATAATTTCTCCAACATATGATGATAATTATATTATGGCCAAAACTCAATCAAAAGACTTGGATTTCAACATTATCAAAAAAAATTATCTAAAATTAATGATTTTAACATATATGTTCATACCATTTCTATAAATCTTAAGTTAGATCCTAAAGGTTATGCACCTCCTACCAATTCTCTAATTCTTGATACTCCTTGGGTGGTAGAGCAAATTATACCTTTCAGATCTCTAGAAATTATTACATCTTCATTACCAGTTATAAATCCAATCATTTCATATTATCTTTCCCCATTTAATGAAACCATCGACACATTAATCCCTTTTGATTCATCTACTTTTCCTATTCTTGAGATTACACTAGATTCTAAGGCAACTAATGGTTGTTAGATACATTTTGAGTATGATCACCATGGTAATAAAATTATAGATATTGAATTAGATGTTGAGTATTATGGTCCTCTTCCAAATTTTCCTAGTGATGAATCCATTCTTGAAATAATTCATGCCTGAGAGCCTGAACTTCCTTGAAAATGTTATAAACTTGGCAACTTAAGAACTAAAACCCCTCTTGTTTTAATAATTTTTTTTTATCATTGATCCTAAAAATAATATAATTTCTAATTTACATAATGTACCATATCATTTCCAATATGTAAATGCTATGCTTATAGAAGAAACCACTCACATTAAATATGGTACTATCAACCAGTTTTCGCCCACATATAGAAATTCACCTAGATGAATCAGTTTTTGGAAGTTACAGTATGGTTTGATCAAACTAGGAATATTTTTTGGTAAATTGGGTGATAAAATAATAATGAATAAGATCAAATGTCACCTGAAAAATATTTTGAAACACTCTAAGAAATCTTAAATTATAGTTTATTGATCTTTATGGAGTAAGTCTTGAGACAGGTATAGAATTGTAAATTGAATGATCCAACAGGTTTCCATAGTGTTTATGGAATTTAGGGAGAATGAAGAAAGTTTTTTTAGAGTATTAAATGGTTCTTTAGATCTTTTATAGATCAAAATATAATGAGAATGAGTCTAGAAGAACCAGACTATCACAACAAGTCATGTAGAAGCAAATAAGTTATCTTGGTTGCATATTTGATAAGTGCACTTAGAAAATAAACTAGAGTTAAAGGAGTATAGGGACATGATATTTTTCATTCCTTTAAAATTTTCTAATAAAATTTTATCTTGATGAGTTTTCTATCTAAAGCATTCAAAGTTGAACAAGTAGAGTAGGATGTGTGTGGGGATGTCAACTTAATGCTATGGAAAATAGCCATTTGGATTCAAAATATTCCAAGGATGAGCATGGTGATGATAAGTGTCAATATATTTATTAATTTAATACATATATAATAGTGTAAGATGATCAGTGAGGATAGTAGGCTCTAGAAAATCAATGTATCATGTTCAATCCTACAAATTAAGATTGACAGTAAACGAGAAGTCAACAAGTCAATGAATCCCAAAAGAAAATGAGAAGCTTCAAAGTGTCAAGACCATATTAAATATCAATAAATGGTATGCATTCAAGCCATGATAAATAATATTTATGGTGCATGTAAGGTCAATAGTCAATGTTCTTGAGGATGAATGTGAGAATGTCATATGGCACAAGTACATGAACAAGCAAAGATAAACTGTAAGCCCTTGGAGTGAATGGGGAGATAATAATTGGAAAATTTTGAGAAGCCTAGATTAAGATAAACAACCAATATTATAATTTAAATCTAGGAGACTTCAAATAAAGGTCAAATATGGTTTAGTTCAAACCAAGAATAAATGTTTCAAAGGGCTATATCACCATTTGAGCTCAGTCAAATGCCATTAAGCATAAATAGCCATATAGTCAATGTTTTTAATAATGAATCTCTATTTCCATTAAATTTCAAAGGAATGATGGGTTTATTTGAACCTAATATAGTCCTAAATAAATCTATGTAACCTTTGGATCTTCATCGATATGATGATTGTATGAAAACTAATAAATTTGACTGGTTTTCAATCTATAGTAAAAATTTATTTTTATGTTGGAGTAGATGTAGACATAAATTATATATGGTAAAGTGTCCCATCCTTTATAATATTCATATCTTCAATAAATAGGTACCTATGGCCAATCAATGTAGACATATTCATGGCTTTGTAAGATATATAGATATAAATATTGTCTTCATAAACAAGTCAAGTGAAAGATGGCGTAAAGTCCCAAAATGGAGATATAGTGATTAGAGAGAGTAACTATAGAATTTTATATATTTTTAGGTTCCCTAATGGTTTTTTTCATAGTAGGATAATGACTCATCACTTTCAAAAATATATTATCCTCTAGTGTGTTGCTCAATCAATGAAATGATTTAGAGGCTATTGGGATAAATAAAGGCTATCTTATCTATGATGTATTAACCTTGATTTGATTAAAATATGGTGGAAAATTCATAAAATGTGTCACCTCATTTTAATTATTGAGGATTATGTGCTTCTTTTCTCTCACCCTTTCTCTATATCTTTCTTTTCTTCCACATAAAATGGATCTCAAAATTTAGGAGAAGACTCTCTCTCTAATTTTAGATTCTCACAAGGACACTTTTATTTTGAAGAGAAAGGACCTCTCATTTGATAAGGATAACCCAATAAAAATTCATAATAAATACCTATTTATTCAATAAAATACTTTCTTTACCTATCACTTGACTTTGATTAGTGCTTAGTAAGCTTGTGCATGAAGATCTGGTGAAGGAGATTCTTCCATATTCATTATCCTTCTTTTTGACACCTTTTAAGGTGATTCTAAACTATTATAGGTCTATACTCATGCTATTTTTTCCATTTATGTGAGCTTGGTGTGAGTCTTAGAACTCCTCTTTGTTTTCATTCATTACTTCGTGAACCTAGTTTATGAAATACTTATGCAATTAACTAGATTGTGAGATTGTGTGAGTTTGTATTATCTTGTGTAGATCTCATGTGGCTCAATCATATGAGAGTATCATTTAAATTTTTTGCATCACCTTATTAGCTTTATTAGGATCTCTATTTTTCCATTTATAACCCTTTTCCAGGTTTAATTATTAGTTTAGTTGATCCATCAAAAGGAAGTTGGCCTTCTCTGGAGGGTTCAACCCCATTATAGGATACCCATATCATAGGGTTGTTACCATTTTATGATTGGGAGTATAGGAGCCTAAGTAGATCTTCCACAAGGGTGTAAGATCATGTCATAATAGTTTCTAGCATTCCTAATTGGACTTACATAAAACATTTTGGTGAATATTTTTAATGTTTTCTTCATTTAATCAACCTTTTGAAGTTATGTATGCAAAAATTAATGGAGACTTCATCTATAAATTAGATGGTTTAAGTATCCCAAGTTCCTAATAATTAATATCTATCAACTCTAAATGAGATTCAACAATGTGGTGAAATATTAGCATCTATATTTCATGCGAAAGGTAACTATAAAACCAAATTCTAGAGGTATTTCCTTTGTATTTATTGAACTACATTTAAATTTAGAAAAAGGTTAATATTTTATAATACTCATTCATATAAAGAAAATTTCCCTTATAAACCAATTTCAAATTCTACCTTTGCAAGAAGATGTTTTCTAGGTCCTTTCATTACCATGATAGCCTTTAGAGTATTACACTTTGTAGATTTTAATGACCAAAGTCCTTTTCACTTTCCACAATATGATCCTATTTCATTATCAGCTCTTAAAATCATCCCCTATTTCATTTGAGACCAATCTAAAACCCCTTATAATCACCTCATAGATGTATCTAATTTTTACAATATTCATAATGTTAATGAAGAGACTATAACAACTAGTTTATTAGCCATTTGTTCCAAAGGTAAAGCCTTAGATTGGTATAGAATCATTTCTTATAACTTCATTACCTCATGGGACCATCTAGGATATTTATTTTATAAGATACTTGAAGACAAAAGTGACCATTTCTCACTTTTCGAATAATTGAACATAATTAAAGGAGTCCCTCATAAAGTCATGCAAGACTTCAACACAAGGTTCCAAAAGATGTTGGACATAATCCTAGTATCTATTAGTCTTACTCTAAACTTTTCCTTCCTATACTATTTGAAATGTTTCAATAGTGACATTGTAGTAATGACCTAGTCTATGAGAGGGAACACATTGCCAAATGCATATGATGTGGCAATCAGAGTGGAAAATTGTCTAGTCCAAGATAGCAAGCTAACACCTATACCACCAATGCCCTTATTTCCTCATATCCAACCACCTCCTATATATATTCCTCCCCTTACTACAATTACTCCTATGATAAAATTATTTACTATACCCTCACCTAAGTAAGAAAATTCTTCCACTAGCCAACCTAATGACTCCCATGAGTATAAAAACTTTTAAGAGCTTAAGAGCATGTTTTAATCATTAGGAAATGAACTAGTAAAGGAAAAAAGGTAGAATTCCCAATCCAATATCCCTTATCAAACCTCATATAAACCTTAAAAACATTATTATCAAGTAACTAGTACACCCTATAAAGGAAAATTCTAAGGTCAAGGCCAATAATAGGGCTAGTGACAAGTGCAACCTACTTATACTAGGAAAAATAAATACAACCTAAATATTGTAATCACTTCCAACACTTTGGTCCTAGTTCAAAATAGTATTGCTCAAGGAGATAAGGGTACCATTCTTTGGATTTAATCTCTTAGGAAATATATTTTCCCAAACATTGACTTCAACCAAGTTTCAATGATCAATGACAGCAAGCTAAAAATTTTGGGTACATTCAAGCCCTTATGGCTATAGACATAGAGGTACCCACAATGACAAAACTAGAGGAGTGTTAACAAAGTTAAGGGCCTGATCAAGAACAAAGATAATTATGTGATACAATGGTTAACTATGAAAAAAATGAGTGTTATGCACTCAATCAATAGGCTATTTCTAACTAGACATACATCCCAATGAAAACTGATTCAAGGTTCAAAAGAAGAAACATGGATGGTAATCAAGAGGAAATAAAAGATCCTCCTACTATTAATCCATTTATATCAAGGCCAAATGAAACTAATACTACCACAAAGGTTCCAAATTTTCTAAGAATGCAAAGCTTTGGGAATGTCTTTATTCCCTGAAACTAACAAATTCAAAGTACAATTGTGGCTCCTAAAGCACAACCAAATATTGGTGGTATACCCATCAATACTATGGAACAAATTAAAATGTCTAATTTACATGTTTAATGTGGGATATGCTCTCCATGCCTAGATAAATAGATGTCCTTCAAGAAGTATTTTCAAAAATTAAGGAACCAAACAAAGAAAATGTGGTTCTTACCAATGTAGCTAAAAGACCAAATGAAGGGCAATCAGGTAATATGGTCAAACCCCCTCCCTTATATATTTTTATGATCATTGGTGACTCTTTGGTGTATAATTTCTTATTAGATGGTGGGATATCACCTTAGTAATGCCAAAGTCCATAGTTGATCATCTTGGTCTAAAATATGAGACTTAGTCTAAGGGAGTCTTGTAGCTTAATGGATCATCCACCAAGCCATATGGTATCATCAAAGACCTCAACTTGAACCTACATGCATGTCCTAGTGTTTTGATGGTTCAATATGTATTGATTCTATATGTTCTTCCTTATTTTGATTTATGTTTATACATATAATTCACCACAAATATTGGAGGTTATCTAGTAGTAGATTAGTCATACATAGCATTTAGAATAAGATATGGTACCAAAGTGTCCATCAAATCAAAGCCCATTACATAATTCCACATTGAACCCTATGGTAAAAATATCATAAATATCAATTACACCATCATTGATGGGGATGAATTCATAGTTGGTCAATATCTAAACACTCATCTTGAAGAGATACCATACATGTTCCTAGATGAATTATGGAATGAAAACCAACTCATTGATTTTTTGGAAAGTGTTGAGGAAAACAACCTAGGTGTTTACTACTTTCATGAAGAAAATTAGTCATTTCCTTCCCTCATTAGACCTCAAGAAGATTCCATGGCTTATGTAAATTATTCTTTGATGGCTAAAATAGAAAAAATGAAGTGGGTACAAGTGCAATGCTAGTGTCCCATTCTAATAATAAGTATTTATCTTCTTGTAGATTTCAATTCAATTGCTATTACAATGTAGAAAAATAGGAGGGTATTATCCATGGCCTTCAATGGGATAGTAAGAGAGGGATCAAGAAATTAAAATATTATGGGGATAGTGATCTAATAATACACTATATTAGAGGCCAAAATATCACCAAGAATCCCTTGATTAAATTTTACAAACATAGGGTGTGGGACCTAATTAAGTATTTTAATGCCTTTAACATTCAAGCTATAATAAGTGACTAGGGTTAAAGAGTTAAGGGGCCCAATTTAATATCCCAAAAGAGTTAAATAATACCAAAATGTAGTCACATGTTAAAGTGGTGGCAAGGCCATCAGTGCTAAATAATGAAGTTAATTGGTAGGTCTTTAAAAATGATGAGAAAATTACTTATTTCTTGTAGTAGAAGGCAAATTTTTTCTCTTTAAACTAGGATAGTATCCAAAATAAGTATGAGGATAAAATTATTTAGATGAGATATAATAAGCTTCCTAAAGGGTTATTCACCCTTGAAGGTCTCTTCCATGAGGGAGACCATATGAGAAAAGATAAATAAATGGTGTCAACAAATGAAGAAAACTATGAAAGAGTCCCTATCTTTAAAGATGGACTTCACAAGCTTGGTAAGGTAAGAAATGAAGATAAAAGTCATGTTTTTATATAAATTTTTAGATAATATGCATACATATTTGCTTGGGAGTATAGTGACTTAAGAGGATTTGATCCCAAATTAGCCTAATACACTATAGAATTAGATGTCAATGCCAAGCCTATAAGGTAGAAGCAAAGACCTATAAACCCAAAAATAAAAGAGATTATGATGAAAGAATTAACCAAACTAATTGAATCTGAGTTCATCTTTCCCATCAAGCATTCCTTATGGGTATCCAACTTGGTACCTATCAAGAAAAAAATGGGGAATTCAAATTGTGTGTTGACTTTAGGGATATAAACAAGGTCTTCTTGAAAGACCACTACCCTTTACCATCCATGGAGTAAATCTTTTAGATAGTTGATAGTTTATAACACTTATCTCTCTTTGAAAATTAGTTAAGATACAACTAGGTGATGGTAAGAGAAGAAGATCAATATAAGACTACCTTCACCACCAAGTGGGGCATATATGCCTATTAGAAGATGCCTTTTGTCTTGTCAAATATCAAAGTAACTTTCCAAAGAGCCATTGACATGGATTTACAAGGATTACTAAATCATATGGCGCTAGTCTACTTGGATGACATCACCATTTTCTCTAGGAAGGCTAGTGAGCACATGGGTCACCTAAGGTTGATTTTCAATAGGTGCAAAGAGTATGGGATCTTTTTAAATCCAAAGAAATGTGTGTTTACTATTTATGAAGGAAAAATTTTTGGTCACATTATCTCAAAATAAGGATTATCCATTGACCCTGATAGAATAAGTGTTATCTTAGCACTATATTAATCCAAACACAAGAAAGGAATCTAGAGCTTCCTTGGGAAGACAAACTTTGTGTGAAGGTTTATACTTGGTTTTGAAAACTTGGTCAAACCCATCACTACCATGCTAAGGAAGAGCCAAGTGTTCACTTGGTTAAATGATGGTAAATAAGATATTGAGGCCATCAAAAAAGAAATTACCCAATCACCCTTGCTTATAAATCTTGACTTCTCAAAGGATTTTATATTCTACCCATCTGTCAATATTGATAACATATCAACTATGCTGATATAGAAGAATGGTGAAGGAATTTAGTAACCAATTGCCTTTTTTAGTCAAGGGATATAGGGATATTAGGTAAGGTATACTTTAATATAAAAGTAGGTCTTTGTATCCTTAAGAAGCCTCAAAAATTTTAGTCCAATATTCTCTAATAGTAAGGTTCATCATATGTTGTCTCATCTTAGAGTGAGGGACTTTTTACTCAACAAAGACTTGAATGAGAAGAGAGTTAGATAGATTACTAAAGTCATGGAGTATGAGGTGGGGATTAAGGTCACTAAGCTAGTGAGAGGCAAAGGCTTATGAAAGCACAGGTATATTATATTCAAGAATATAAAGAACTTTTTTATGGCATAAGACAACTGACAAACAAATGCACCTCTGCTTCACAATAGTTGGCTCCAAGATATGAGCCATTTCATGGTAATAGGTTAATGCCTTAAAGGTTTGGATAGAATAAAAATAAGATATTTCAAACTTCAATCCATACCTTATGCATTTATAGATGGGGTTTTATTTATAAAATACCTAAATGGAGTACTCCTTAGGTACATAGATGATAATCAAGTAACAAAGCCTTTGGAGTAGTTCCATGATGGACCTTTAGGAGGCCATTTTTATCTAAGAAATACAAAAATAAAGATAATGAGAGATGGTTATTATTAGTGTAGCCTTTTCAAAGATACCTATGGATGGGTCAAAAAATTCTTGAAGTGTTCCCTTTTTACAGGAAATCAAAGATTAGTAGTCCTCACTCTCAACCCAATTCAGGTGGAGCAACCCTTTATGTAGTGGGGCCTATAATTCATAAGGATGATCAATCCACCTTTCATTAGAGGAAATAAATGGGTGATAACTACTATTGACTACTTTACCTAGTGGGTGGAGGAAATTTCCTTGAAATAAATCAATGAAACAATAGTGTTGGACTTCTACGATAACATAGTGACCATGTTTGGTATTCCATCTACTATAATTTCATATAATGCCTTAGCATTTATAGGCATGAGGAAAAGTGAATGGGAACTTAAGCTAGGCATCTACTTCAACACATCGTATAATTACTACCCCAAGGCAATAGACTAGTAGAGTCTATAACTAGGAACTTGATAAGGATTATCAAGAGAACCAGAAAGGAGAATAAAAAGGTTTGGCATAAAAAGCTAAGGATAGTCTTATGGGTTGACATAGTGGCTCCTAAGTTTTCAATTGACATTCCTCTATATGTTCTAGTATATGGAAGGGAAACCAAATTTCCCATTTCTCTTAAATTACCTACCTTGGAGTTATCTCATTAGCTTGAGTTGATGGAGAGTGAACCTATGAGCATAAGGATGGTAGAGCTCATGAAGCTTGAAGAAAAAATGGTCCTTACAATGAAGACATTAGAATAATGTCAAGCTTAGGTTAAGGAAATATTTTATAAGAGATATACAATAAGGAACTTTAGATAATTGGACCTAGTCCTCAAATGGGACTTAAATAAGGCTAAACCAAGAAACCATACCAAGTTTTATATCTTGTGGAGTGGTCTTTATTTGATCCATGGATTCAAAAAGCATAATGATTTTCATCTTACCCAGCTAGATGGAGACATATTACCCATCACAGTCAATGGCATTCATTTAAAACCTTTCCATTAAAGGAGTTTTCATTGATTATAATGTATTTTACATATTAGATTAGATTTCATGCTTTCTTATAAGTGATTTGTGTACATTTTATTTTTAATCATGTGTTTTATTTTTAATAAGTGCCTAGGGCAAAATCATTTTTTTTAATCTTTGTTGCTTTAAGAGGAGATTTTAAGAAAGATGAAGCCTTACATTATTTCTAAAATAGTATTTTCAAGAAATATTAAGACTCTATATGCCTAATCAATCAGTTTAATGGCCACTAGTCTTTATATAATAGGCATGTAATCATAGGATTTCAACAAATATGTTTGCCAATTTTGGCCCACATATAGAAACTCACCTAGATGGATTAGTTTTTCTAAGTTTTGGTATGGTTTTATCAAGTTGAATAGAATTATTGTTGAATTGGATGATCAAAGAATAATGAAGAACATCAAAGGTAACCTACAAATATTTTGAAACACTTTAAGAAATCTTAAAGTGTAGTGTAATGATCTTTGAGGAGCAAGTCTTGAGACAAATCTAGAAATGTAGACGGAAGGATATAACAAGTTTTCATGGTATTCATAGAATTCAAGGAAAATGATGATAGTTTTTTTAGAGTCTTAAAGGGTTCTTAAGAGCTTTGACAAATCAAATTATAATGAAAATGAGTCTAGAAGAACCAGACTGTCATAACATGTCATATAGAAGCAAATAGGTTAGCCTAGTTGAAAATTTGATAGTTGTACTTGGAAAATTAACCAGAGTTAAAAGAGTGCATGGACATGATATTTTTCATGCATTAAAAATTCTATATGAAAATCATATCTTGATGAGTTTTCTATATAAATAAATAGACATTCAAAGTTGAACAAGAAAAGTGGGATGTGCATAGGGACATCAATTTAAAGTTATTATAAATAACCATTTAGACTCAAAATATTCCAAGGATGAGCATGGGAATGACAAATGTAAAGATCTTAGGTACTTAAATATAGATATAACAATGCACAATGATCATTGAGGATAGTTGGCCCGAATAAATCAATAAAGTGCATTTAATCATACAAATCAAGATCGACGGTGAATGAGAAATCAACAAGTCAATGAATCCTAAAAGTAAATGAGAAGCTGTCAAGTGTCAAGGCAATGGAAACTATTAAAAAAATGAATGGTACATTTTCAATCCATACTAAAGGATATCAACAATGCATGTAAGGTTAAGGGTCAATGTTCCTAAGGATGAATATGAGGATGTCATGTGGAGAATGTATAGGAACCAACATAGAATGATTGTAAGCCCTCAAAAATAATGGGGAGCTAAAAATTAGCACAAATTTAGAATCCCATATCAATATTTATGACCAATATTATAAGTTAAAGCTAGGAGACGTAGAATAGAGGTCGAATATAGTTCAGGTCAAACCAAGAGCAAATATTTTAAAGGGTTATATCACCATTTGAGCTTAGTCAAATGCCATTAAGCAAAAGCAACCATATAGTCAAGGTTGTTAATAACAAAAATATATTGACATTAATGTTTAGAGGCATGATGGGTTTGTTTGAAACTAATATAGTCTAGAACAAAGCTATGAAACCTATAGATCTTCATTGATATGATGACTATATGAAAACAAATAAATTATATTGGTTTTTAGTCTATAGTAAAAATCTATTTTTAGGCTGGAGAAGATGTAGACATAGATGATATATGGTGAATTATCCCATCCTTCAACATATTAATAGCTTCAACAAATAAGTACATATGGTTTCCCAAAGAATACATAGTCATGGCTCTATCATATCTATAGATATAAATATTTTTTATTCATAAGAAAGTCAAGTAAAAGATGGTGTAAAGTCCCAAAATAAATATTGGGTGATTAGAGAAAGTAGCTAGAACATTTAATATATTTATAGGTTCCCTAAGGGTTTTTATTCATATCAAGATAATGACTCATCACTTTAAAAAAAAATCTTTTCCTCTAGTGTGTTGTTCAATCAATGAAATGATTCGTAGGCTATTGGGATAAATGAAGGCTATCTTGTCTATGATGTATTAACCCTAATTTGATTAAAATATGGTGGAACATTCATAAAATGTGGAATCTCATTTTAATGAATAAGGATGGCATGCTTCATCTCTCTCACCCTTTCAATATATGTTTATTTTCTTCCACATAAAAAGGCTTTCAAAATTTAGGAGAAGACTCTCTCTCTGATTTTCAATTCTCACAAGGACTCTCTAATTTTGAAGAGAAATGGAATCTGATATGATAAGGCTAATCCATATAAAAATTTGTAATAACTACATCTTGATTCAATAAAAGACCTTTTTTACCTATCTCTTACCTTCGATTAGTGTTAAGTAAGCTTGTGCATGATGGCATTGTGAAAGAGATTCTTCCATATACATTGTTCTTCTTTATAACCTATTTTAAGGTACTCCTAATCTATTACAGGTTTAAACTCATGTTATTTATACCATTGAAATGAGTTGGTGTGAGTCTTAGAACTCCTCTTTGTTTTCTTTCATTGATTCCTAAACCTAGTTTTTGAAATACTTATGCAATTATCTAGATTGTCAGATTGTGTGAGGTAGTATTATCTTATGTGGATCTAGTGTGGGTTTAAGAATATGATATCCTCATTTAAATTTGGTGAATCACCTTGTTAGATTTTTTAGGATCTCTTTCTTCCCCCTTTTAATCCTTGTCTAAGTATAATAATTAGTTTTGGTGATTTATCAAAAGGAAGTTTGCCTTTTTTGGAGGTTCAAACCCATTATAAGATACCCATAGCTTGGGGTTATTCCCATTTTTTGATTGGGAGTGGAGGATCCTAAATAACTCTTCTAAAATAGTGAAATCTCATTCCATAACATGTAATCCATATTATCCTTAACTGATTATATTTTCTCATGAACTTTCACCTATCTAGTATGATAAATTAGATTATTCTTTGATAAATATCATGAGATGTCTGCTTGGCCATACAAGGACATGCATAGTATTAACCATATAATTATGGTGCATAACATCATTACTTACCCTAATGCCAAGCCTATGCATCAAAAGGACAGATAATTTCCACTTGAGGTTTCCACTTTATATCACAAGAAACCATCAAGCTCCTTGATGTGAAGTTTATGAAACTAGTGGACTATGCTGAATGGGTTTCTAAAATAATTTTCATTCAGAAAAGGTCACTATGGTCATTTACATTTGTATATATTTCCATAGTATTAATCTTGCATGTTTTAAGGACAACTTCCCCTTACCTTCAATATATGCCATTATGTATTCCATAGTTGGTTATTAAATGTTATTTCTTATGGATGGCTTCTTAGGTTATAATCAAATTCAAATTACCCCCAATGATCAACATAAGGCCACTTTCACCATGGAATGTGTCACTTATTTTTATGTCAAAATTCCCTTTAGCATAAAAAATAACAAAGCCACTTACCAATGAGTGATGACTCACATATTTCATGATCTTATCCATAAAATTGTTGAAATCTATGTGGATGACCTCATTGTTAAATCTAAAATTCATAAGACTCATATTTCCAATTTTGCCATCATATTTGATCATCTTATTAAATATTGAGTTAGACTAAATCCTTAAAAATTTGTCTTTGGTGTCACATATATAAATTTTTTAGGATTCCTAGTCTCTCTTCATGGTATCAAAATTAACCTGGATAAAATTAGTGTTATCATCAACATGCCCATTCCTCAATACATTTGTACTCAATAAAACTTGGGGAAATGAGATGACTCATCCCCAAAATTGCTTACCATATCCACTCCATCAATTATATTATTAAGAAAGTTAATTATTTATAATGGATGGAACCTTATCAAAAGTATTTTGATAAAATGAAAGAATAATTGATTCACCCACCTACACTTTGTCCTCCTTCAAATGATTGATCCTTAATTTTATTGAATTATTCCACACCTATATCATTTGGGGTAATTAATTCCCAATAATATGATACTTTAATATAGTATTTTATGTAATAAATTAGCCAAGGCCTCATTGATTATGATAAATGTTACAAAAAATTCAAACGTGATTGCCTCACCATTTATTTCATAGCTAAAAAACTTTGACACTACATGATATTTCAAACTAATTATGTCATCATTCATTCTATCCCCCTTCATCACTTATTATACAAATCCTTTCTTCTTGGAAATATAATTGGGAAATGGATGGTTCTCCCTATGGAATTTGATCTCCACCTTGTAACTCAAAATCTATTAAATGACAAGTCATAACTGACCAACTTTCTATATCTCTTGTGCCAGCTACCAATCACCTTCAAGATAACCTTCCAAATGATAATATTTTCTATATTTAAGGTCTCAATCAAGATATTTTACTTAAAAATTAGTTTCATAACCTTACCACTGATATTGAAGCCACTAATCTTGATGAATCTTCTATTCCCACCGATAATACTAAACTAAAAGTAGTTATCAAAGAGCTTCCTAAAATTAATGTCAACTTACATGAGGATACTTGGAACCTTTAATTTTATGGTTCTAAATGACTTAAAAGAGCTAGGGTAGGTTGCATTATTACAATTCCTCTTGTAAAAATTATTCCTTTAGCTTTTCACTAACCTTTAACGCAACCAACAATAAGGCTGAATATAAAGATCTAATCTTAGGCATGAGAGATGTTCTTGATTTAGACAAGAAATACCTACATGATCTAGGTGATTCTAAAATTATTTTCCAATAAGTCAATGGTGATTACCAATTCAAAAGTCAGAATGTCATTACTTATCATCAAATTGTAAACACCCTCACTAAAGACTTCATTCTTTCACTATTGAGCCTATCCTTTGATATCAAAATTCAATTAATAATTTTATTTTGTTATGAAAGATGTGGTCCATCCTATTATTAAACAATTACATGGGGGAATTTTTAGTGGACATTGTAGCCAACATGATACAACCTACAAATGCCTATGTATGGGATAATTTTGGCCTACTCTTGAAAAGGTTGAAATAAAATTTGCTAAAATGTTTACTCTTTGCCAACTTCATGATTATCTAAATCATTCACCTTCAATAAATATTAGAAATTTTTAATATCCCTAACCATTCTCCATGTGGGGATTATATCTCATTGAAAAATTACCTCACTCTCAATATGGGCATGTTTTTATCATCACATCTACTGAATAGTTCACAATATGGGTTGATGTCATGCCCCTTGGTAATGTCACTATTAAAACCATTTCCAAATTCATTATTAACCAACTAATTTTCTACTTTGGTGTTCTCATACTATCATTTTTTATAATGGTGGTAATTTCAAAAATAAAGATGTCAAAAAACTTTGTGCTAAATTCAAGATCAATCATAAATTTTCCACACCTTATCATCCACAATGTGATGGCCAAGTTGAGGCCACTAAAAAAATTCTCAAAAAAATTATCTAAAATACAATTAATTAAACATGCATATATTGACATCTTCATCTTTATCCTACTCTTTAGGCCTATCTGACTAGTATATGTACTACCATTAGAGTAACATCATTCTATCTTGTCCATGGTTTTGAATCAGTTCTTCCATTAGAATTTGAGCTTCCCTTTCTTTGTATATCTCTTCATGGCATCATTATTGATGAATAATTATGTGAATCTCAAATTCATTCCCTTTATTTCATTGATGAACACCATCTTTATGATTTGTAACATAATCACCAATGCAAGGCTTATAATGCCAAACAACTTAATAAACATGTTAAATTTTTCACATTTAATGTTGGTGATGTTGTCCTTAAATTAGACTAAAATCATGAAAAATAAGGTAAATATTCCTCAAAATGATGGGGCCATTTTTTATTCAAATATATTCTTGGTCTAAGTACCTATCACCTTCAAACCAATGAAGGTCATGTTTTTAAAGAGCCCACCAATGCATAGTTCCTCAAGAAATATTTTGTTTAATCCTTCCCTTATTTTCATGATTTCTATATTATATCTATATAACACTTTTTTTAGGTTACGTACACGAGTCTCACCCTCTACAATAGTTCTTTCTCTTTCACAAACCTTAGTATTTTATTTTGGTCTTTTGGTTTGTATTTTTTCTCTTGAGTTGCATTGTGAAACCATGGATAGGACCCAGTATTCCTCATGATGTACCATAGTTTTCTTTATTTTCATACTCCTTTTTACACACTTTTTGTCATCCCTTGGATTTATATTTTGTGAGTTTTATTGTAAGACCATGTATAGGACCTAGCCTTCCTCACAAATATCATCTTATTCCTATTTATTTTCTAATATGTTTTGGCACCCTCATGGGTTTTATATTTTTTATGAGTTGTAGTGTAAGACCATGGATACTACCTACCTTCCTCAAAAAATTACCAACTTATCTTTTCTTTTATATAATGTGTTATTTTAATCCTTTTTATTAGATTTAGATTTTCCTTCTTTTGGTAGATTAAATTTGCACAATAATATATCATAGCATATTTCCCTCCATTTAAATCATTCTTATGATAGAGAATCACACTTTGTTGTCATTGTATCCCTTTTTCACCCTCTATCACATTTTTTATGAGTTGAAGTAGTTCAAATGGTTCCATATGTCATTCTTCTTGATTTCCTTTCCTTCCACTCCACATTGGATAAAACAATGTCTAAGTCAAGATAAAACTTTTATTTCACATAGATATATGAGAATCTTAGACCCCATGTTCTATGAAGTTCTCTCTCTTAGAAACCAATTCCCAAGTATTCTAATTAAATTAATCTTTAGCATACATGCTTGGTTTTCCAAATCTATCTGGAGGATGAATAAGAAAAAATCCATCAAAAAATATAAAATCCAAATCATTTGAAATAAAAGGCAATGATATACAAAAGGAAAAATAAAAATTTCAAAAGTTAATATCAAACTAAAAGACATGATGATAAGCACATCTCATATCTTTAATTGAAGTTAAAACTTCACAATTATCCTCACATAGAGCCGACATCCATTAGGGTATGTTAGGCTAGTAGATTGGAATAGGAGAATTCAACAAACTCTTTGGTGCCACCTAATTTGTCACATAAGTACCCAATATTCATAGTATATTGATAGATCTATAAGGGATCCATAGTATATTCATAGTATATTGTTAGATCTATAAGGGATCCATAGTATATTCATAGTATATTGTTGAAAGGTTCCATTTTAAATTTCCTACATGTAGCCTTCATGGGATGATATATATACTTAATTTATTGACCTAAAACTTGTGTAGATAAGAGAAGTTGTTTAGAGTCCTTAAGGTTGAAAGTAATCTTATTTTGACAAACCTAATTTGAGTGTCTTGAATTTGATAAAGAGTTCTCTCTAACTTGGTTTTTCTTTCATTCTTCCCTCCACCCATTTCATTTCATCTTGATTTGAAATTTGTTTTCCTTTTTTCTATATTCCTTCTTTACATCTTAAAAACATTCTATCATTACTTTGTTTTAGTTTTATTTATCCTTAGAGCAAAATAACATGTTTGAGAAACTATGGATTTTTTTCTTTACACCATAGATTTACATTCTTGAAATTTTTTTCTTTCCTTTTACCATGTTAAATTTAATGTGCCATCCTTTTTTTGGACACCTGAGTTCATTTTTCCCATTGTTTTACCATGTTTGGTTGCCCATCTTTATTTAATTAAGGATTGTTACTTATTTCATATTGATGTTTGATTGCCATCCTTTTTTACATGTATCCTTGGACTGACTTGGTGAGTTTGTATTTATTACTTCAGGTTTACTTGTTTGAGGTTTTCAATACTTAGTAGCCTTGGATTTTTAGTTACCTAATTTACTTTAAAAAATTTTACTTGGTCATATATTCTAACATAACACTTATCACATCAGCTTGCTAAATTTCCATGTATGTCCCATATCCATATCACCAATTATCTTGGATATCATGCATTTATTTATTTTTTATCTTTATTTTTGTATTCTTGGGTTTATAAAAATCAATCTCTCTACCCTACATAATCAAAACTACAAACACAATAGACAACCATCTAGTGATAAAGGTAAGTCAAGGTATGTATAAATTTATTTTTTAGCTATTTCCCTTTCAGTTATTTTTGCCTTAAAATACTACAATTTTTTTTATCCTCAACATTATGTGTTACTATCTTCTTTCTCAAAGCACCATCCCTTGTTGTACCTTAGTGACACATGATGAGCTTCAAGTGGGGCATATATATAAACATAATATTTTCAAACTTTTGTCAAATACTAATGCTTTAAATCTTATAGGAACCTATCGAAGCACAATATCTCTCAATGCATGACCTAAGGGGTGCACTGAGAAAGGGATGGGCATAAAATTGGTGCTTTTTAGGATTATTGTCCCTTATTTTCACTTATTACCAATCCAACTAGCTCCTAAAAACTATTACTCTTATTTTACATACTCCTCTAATTGTTTCCCACTTTCCATTCTTTTTTTCCTCACCTTACGTCCCTTTTTATAGTTAGTTGTATTAGGTTAGCTAGATCAACCCTGTATAGTTTTGGGTAAAATTCATTTAGGATATAGGTCACTTCTTGGCCAAGCTAGCCCATGACCTAGTGAATTTTTATCCTTAATTATACTAGGTTAACTTGGTCGACCCTATTGGCCAAAAATTTTAGAAGGGATTAGGGTCAAATCCACCTATATATAGTATAATTTCATCATTATTTACATAATGAGCAAGAGTTATTATTCACTTGTGCTTCTTTACAATCTGCTCTTCCACCATCCTACTTGAAGAGTCTTAGCTTAGGGTTCCTACTTGAATAATCTAGTTTTGTGGAAAAGTCTTAGATGATTTGACCTTTCTTAGTGATCCTTATAAATCCAAAATAACCTCTTGTGAATCCCCTTTGGCCAAGGGAGAGATTGAGTCTCATCAATTTCATCATTCAAGTAAGTATTCTCTAATTTTACTCCTCTCTTTAGTAGATAGAATTAGCATAATTATTATCTTTGAATAATATTACTTTTTCCATTTCCATGTATTAGGGTTTTAATCATATATATATATATATATATATATATATATATATATATATATATATATTAATTGAGATTCTCCCATAAATGTTTATTTATTTACTAACCACCATATTGTGCCACAAGGTTTGGTGAGCACTAGATTAGACTTTACTTCACTTAGTATTAGTTTAGTGAGATATAAAAAACATAGGACCTAACTAGGGTTATTACATGGCTATGATTGACTAGAGGTTTTGGAATCCTCCCTAGAATTATGTATTGTGATAAGAGATTGCCTTATTGGGTTTAGAGCATCCCCACATTGGTCATGTTCCTGATTATCTAATGTATCCTCAATTGGAAGTGTATTGTATAATCTATCTTCTTCGAGTTAAGACTAATTTATAGACATGATGCATTTCTGATTATATATAGTTCACACATTAATATTTCATATGAGGGTTATGATTCTATGCATATGACATTGAGAGACAATTGAAAGGACTTAAGTCAAATAGAATCACATGGTTTCTATAACAATTATATAGCCTAGACAATGTCAACACAACATACAACATATATAAATTCAACCTTCTAATGATAAGGTGAAATCAAAGGACATACAAGATGAATAAAACTTTTATCATATTTCAAGATCAACTAATAATGATATTTACACAAGTATATCAAAATAAAAAAGTTAAATTTTTGTCTTTTATTTATTATAAGGCTTAAATCCTAGAATTATGTGTGGGAAGAGTATTGTCATACCTAAAAGAGGGATACAATAGTAGGTATTTTCATCCTCTTCTATAATAAAAAATTCAAGAATGCACTACTAGACTGCCTAAATATAGTTATTATAACTTTACAACTACATATTCATGAAAATAATAACTAAAAATTCATGCTAACATGATCCTCTCAATGCCACATACCTTTAATGATGGATATCCCATGAATAATATGGAACAAAAGTGGATAAGTGATAGCTTACTTATGTATAATTATATTTTAAACATGCATGCATATTATAAACTTACTCAACTACCTCATTCCTGGTAGTTACACTAGTATAATGATAGTCTATTTTGTCCTCCATGAGTATTAACTAGCTCACATCTCTTCCATGCATGCCAACTTGGTCTAAAAACTACTTTTGCTTACATAATAGTCATAAAGTAAGCCTATTCAACCCAAAATGGTAGTTATAAGTAAATTAATGGCCTCTTAATCCCCTTTTCAATCCTCTATGCCACTCTCTTAGCCTCTAACATACTCCTCTAAACACATTTCAACAATTTAAAACATTCTTTCATTTCACACTTGTTGAAAACTTTGCAAGGTAATCCATAGCCCTCATTATGAATATCAATTTAGAAGTCTTTAAACCTCTAATTCACTTCTTTTTTAGCTCATTTGGATTTTTTCAAGGTTTATAAGACCTTAGAAACATCTCTCTTGTTATTGACCTAGTTGATTAGATTTGAATATCAAGTTTGGGCAGGTCTATGAGTTTATCCTTGAAGATTCATCACCTTTTCCTATTGTCATAGTCACTTTGCATGAGTCCTTATTAGGTTTTAATTCATTTGATAATGGTTTCAATCTTGATATATTCCTTATAATATCAATGTTTTGAGCCTTAGGATCCTTTTCCTCTATTTACATGCATTAACCACTCTAAGGTATACTTTAGTTTTAGAATACAAGACTATTAAGACTATATACACATAATATTTTCAAACTTTATCAATTATTGATGATTTTTATCTTTAAGGAACCCATTGAGTCTCAATGTGTTTGAGTTCACACCTTAAGGGGTACATCAAGAAGGGGTGGGGTAGACCATTGGTGCTTTTTAGGATTGTTGTCCCTTATTACCACTTGTTATATACACACCCATCTCTTAAAAACACTCCCCTATGTTTGGCCTCATATTTTTCACCCTCCTCTAGTCATTTACCACCTTCATTAGCCATTACCTAACTAAAAACCCTTTTTGATGGTTTAATTTACATTTTTGTCCCCAATTACCTTATACTCTAATTAATAAAACTTATTAGGGTCTAGGTTGACCTGTGGCCGACCTAGTCTATAACCTAATTTGTTTTTGTCAATGATGATACTAGGTTGACTGGGTCGACCTTGTCAACCTAAAATTTTAGAAGGGATTAGGGTTAGATATTCCTATATAAACACATTCATTTTTTCATTTCTAATAGAATAAAATAAGAAGAAAGATATATTTTGTGTTTACTTATCCACCATTCTACTTGAGGAACAAGGTTAGGATTTCATAGTTTCTTTGGAGATATGGATCTTGTCTTGTGGAGAGGTCTTTTAAATGCATTGATATGTTGTTTAGCCTAAAACTTATTTATCCTTGTAATCATTACATAACAAAATAACCTATTGTAAATCGCATTGTCCAAGGGAGAGATTGAGACTCATTGGGTTCATCTTAAAAGGTAAGTATCCCAAACTTTCTTCCTTCTTTGTAAGAGTAGATAGATATGAATTTGTATGTTTCATCCATGCATTAGGACTCCATATACATTTATGTGAGTATATGTCTTCAATGCATGCTTACTATTCATGTTTATTACCCCCAGTTTGTTTCATAAGCTTTGGTGAGCACTATATTATACTTTGGTTTAATTTTGATTAATTTATAAATATGATAATATAGGACCTAATTAGGATTATTGCATAGTTTTGCTTGACTAGAGGCTTTAGAACCTTCCCTGGTGATATTATTTTGGTAAGATATCCCTTGGCTAGGTATATCAAATCCATCTTAGTTATGACCTAGAATATCTAATGTATCCATGATCAGAAGTGTAAGTAGAATTTATCTTTTCTAAGATAGGATTGATTTATACATCTACTACATTTCCCATTACACATTTTTTTGAACCTAAAGATAATCTAACCCTTGCAAGTTTTCTTTCACAACATACTTTTTATCATATTATTATATTTTTCTATATTTTTAGTATTGTATCAAACCATTTAGTATAGTTCTAACTTTTTGTGCATAGGTTTTACACATAGTCACATCAAAATGATTTTGTTATGTCTATGTAGGTCTTCATCAAATATAGGTTACTAGATCAAATACGTTGACAGAGTACTTATTTTCAATCTTAGATAATCATAAAAGATAAAACAAGTTGACTTTTTCATCTTATTCTCTCTAAAAACATGTAAATCAACAAACTAGGTTGAATAGGTGTTTCTATGCTAGATTTTTGCTTCCACATTCAAAGAAGGAATTAAGAAACTAAGAAGAATGGTCAAGACTTGTATGTACCTGGATGTAGTCATGCGCACCATAATCCAGACGAAGTGAGAACTCCTCTTTGGTTGTGGAGGATGACACCTGTAAAAGAAAGAGACTAAGACAAAGAATGTGTTAGATAAGGAGATGGTGGGTTGCCAAGCAAAAGCTTGATCCCAGAAGCAAAATCTTGAGAGATGTCAACCCACTGATTAATAAAAAGATGTATGATAAATGACAAAAAGATAAAAGACTGAAAATGATAAAGATAGAATGAAAAGTGGAAGCAAATGCTTACCTGAATGTTGTTGTTGGGCTGGTCACAGTCGCCAGCGTCGGTGGTCTTACCGGCGTCAGTTGTCAAGGCTGTCAATGTCAGTTAATTTTCTGACCTCGGTTGGGGAAGTGACTGGCGTCGGTTGGGGTAGTAGTCTGTGGATGAGGTCTAGACGAGTTTTGGTCTATGGACGAGTCTGAGACAGAGTTTTAGGCTTGGTTGAATGGTCTGGGGGTCTGGGTCTGAGAGTCTAGTTTTGGTTAATGGTTTGAGAGTCTGTGCAGGGGTCTGGGATAATGGATAGAATGATAAAAAGGGACAGAAGGGTAGAGGAGGCCAATAGGGAGATAGGGAGATGAGGATTCGGGTCTGGTTTGGTCTGATAGGGAGCGCTGAATCTAGCTCATAATACTTAGAAGCAAATAACTAGAAAGCACAATGAAAGTACAAACAAAATATTTACCTATGATTCACTGAAGGAGTGTTGTAGACTGGTTTTATTTCTTATGTTGTTGATGAAGGCAGAGTCCCTATTGTTGATGTAGAAAACTGATGCAGAGTCCCTGGAGAGTGTTGCTTGATGTGTACCTGAAGCTAAACAGTTAGCAGTGGAAGAGAGAGGAGCGAAAGATTGACAGATTGAAGGATTCAAGAGTCTCATGTGAGAGAGAGGTGAAGGAGAGATAACGGATGCAAAAAACTGTTATGAAGGCTACCGACCCTGGCAATATCACCGACATCGGTTGACAGTTGACTGACATCAGTGGCTGGAAGGCAGGCAAAAGGCTAAAAATAGCCTTTCGCCTGTTTTCCCAACTGTTGGGTCAGTGAGTCTGAGAAAGAAATGGTCAAAGGTGGCTAAATGACGTGAGAGGTTAAAGGGGAGAAGTTGGAATGGGAGTCTAAGCATTAAAATTGGCCATGTGGAGAATGAAGGGAATCTAAGAAGGGTATCCAAGGGTGGTGAGGTGGTAAGGGAGAGAGGGAAAAGGGATTTTATTAATTTAAAATAGGATATTTATTTCAAATTAATAAAACATGGGTTAGGAGTGGTTAAGTGGACCAAAGGGGACTAAGAGGGGGAGAAAGGACCAAGGGGTAGACACGATTTCGGTGTCTACATTTGCCCCTTTTTGTCTTGTTGGTTATTCTGGATGAACTACAAGACAAAAATAGGAGTTGGTTGCCCTAGGTGTAGGATAAGGTTGATTTTGTCTTGTTGGTTGTTCAAGTGAACTGCAAGACAAAAACAAGAGGATTGGTTGCCCTAATTATGGATGAGGTATTCCCCCTCAAAGTAGGAGTCGAGGGAAAGGAACCTAAAATCAGGTACTGATTTGACAATAAGTGGATGAAGATGGTGAAGATAGAGTGAGAATGCTATAAAAGTCATGATTGTATGTACACCACTTCATGAGATGGTCAGGTCAAATTTTCGCAGGTCGAGGGTCAAGGAGTGCCAAAATTGAAATAACTGGGCCCCAGCATTTAGTCATCTATTGATTGGGTTATTCAATCTAAGCTGAAGCTCCAAATGGTCATCATGTCCCAGGTATCCTAGGCTCAGGAAGTGCTCCTGGAAACACAAAAAAGTCACAAGTAGTGGGGATCAACCGGCTTGTGATCCTATACTTGTGAGGGTCAAAAATAGTCTACGCATAATTTTGCTAACCAGTTGTGAGGTAGTATACATGCAAAAACAACCAAGGCAAAGTCATTTTGGAAGTGGTTGGGATCAGAGGAGATAGGCATGATCTCCATGGTCATTGGCCGAGGTGGATGGATGGACAAAGGAATGGCCGAGCTAACCTCAGAAGACCCCATGTCAACTGAGTGCTGCCTACATAGCCCCTGTTGGAAGGGCCTCAGGCCAATGTAGTTCTCCCTAGAAGGGAGGAAGGGTCAAAGGGATGAAATTGGTCTTGGTCGAGGGCAAGGTCATGGTCAAAAGGAGGAAAGAAGGTTTGTCCATCAGAGAGATGAACAAATAGAGGGTGGTCGAGCTAACCCCAGAAGACGTCGTGTCATCTGAGTGCTGCCTACATAGCCCAGATTGGAAGGGGCCTCAGACCAATGTAGTTCAGACAAAGGGTCCGAGTGGTAGACAAGTGGTCAAAGTGGTCGATAGATTGGTCTTGGTCATGATGGATGATGAGGGGAAGATGATGTTGCAGCCTTTTCCATATTGTGTGATGGTGTATTCTGCAACATTGGTCAAGAGGTCTTTCATCCCTAGCAATTTTCCATAGTCACGATGGATGTATGCTAAAAATGAATTGAGGTTTATTTAGGCTTCAACAAGTATTGGTTTATGCTTAACATAAATTGTGTCTGGTCGATAATTTCCATGTGTATTGGTGTCCATAGAAACTACATGAAATGGACTAGGTCATGTCGGTGGTCTGAAAATGTTTGATTGGTTTGGTTTGGTTTTGGGTTGGATAGATAATGTTTTGGTTGGATGCATGACCAAGATGTGTCAAAATTGAAAAGCGAATTGCTCTTTCATTGAAAAGGACCAGAATGATGGCATAGGTAAGGGTTGTTTAGAAACAAAAGACCCGTTCATGCATTGCGTCATTGACCAGTGGTTGTGTTAGAGCGGTAATCGAATCACTTGACGTTAAGTGAGCTCAAAATCCCTTGAGTATGTTGGGGTGATAGGATTGATAATGAGAGAAGGAAGGGGGAACCCTTTTTGGTAGGTACAACTTTGCCCCTTTTATAGGTGACCCCGAGAATGACTATAGACAAGTCCATGACTCTAAAGTTTGGTCAGTTAGTTTTTTTTTTTTTGAAGGTAGACTGATTGATGCGGGAAGCCTACGATGGGATATTATCTTGCTTTGTGGTCATGTCATGAAGCTGATCGATGTGGGAAGCTTTAGAGATAGTGCTGTGTATGTAGCAAAATTTATGCATAGCCATCCTTCAAGGGAGTGGTCTATATTCTACTTTTTATGTTTTTGATATGACTCTGGCCTAGCTGTCCTTCAAGGGAGTAGTCTAGTAAATACAGCAATGATGATGTAGCTGTCCTTCGTGGGAGCAGTCTACATTTATAGTTTATGACCTTGGAATATGCATCCCATTTTGATATTTATTTGATTGATTTGCTGACTGGACTTTTGGTCATGGACTTGACTAAAGAGGTTTAGAGGGTTTCTCTTTTATTAAGACAAAGCATTCATGCTTGACAAAAGGGTTAGGATTGAGGGTTGAAGGAGATAGGAATGACGGTGACAGGGAGTGCTCAAGGGATTGAGCTCAAGTTAAATGTCAAGTGAATAATTACTTGACTAATAGTGGACTGGTCAAAGATGCAAGACATAAAAGGGGCTCAAGTTCTAACAAAGTCCTGACCCATGATGGTGTTATGATGCAAGGTCTAAGTCAATTGGGAGCAAACTTGCCCCATTTGCTTCATTCTAAATTGGTCACATGTTGATTGATGTTGAAGGAGTTGGTTGATATTTGGTCAAAGTTTGGGGTCGATCCTGAAGAAGTTGGTTGATATTTGATCAAGGTTCGATTGAGGTCGATGTAAATGTTTGGTTGAGGATAGGTTGAATGTTTGGTCGAGGTCTAGTCGAGGTTTAGGATTAAAAGATTAATTGATATTTGGTCGAGACAGGGTTGAAAGGTTGGTCGAGGCTTGGATGAAATTTGAATTCCCCCAGTGGCTAGGGAGAATGTTTGATAGATTGGTCAAGGTCAGTTGAGGCTTGGTGGCCAAATTGACTGTGTTGATGTTGAATAAGGGGGTTAAAGGTGGCAAAGGGATGATAGTCTGGCGCGGAGGTCCTGATTTAGGTGATGAGATATGAGAATCATGGGTTGGTGTTGATGATTTGTCGAAGGGGTGGTCAACAGGATCCTTGATGAGAAGGGAATCCTTTTTCTAGTGTTGTCGAGTGACAGCTTTAAGAGCGCAACAATGCTCAGTGTCATGTCCTGATTTTTTATGATAGTGGCAAAATTTAGAGTTGTCGAACCAAGATGGTCTTGATCTAAGAGTTGATGAGTGGGGCGGTGTTGAAGGTTTATTGATGATGTGGTCAAGAAGAAGTGTGTCTTTCTCCAAGCATTAGCGAATGACAACCTTGAGGGCACAACAATGCTCAGTGTCATGCCCAGGCGTGCGATGATACGCACAAATGCAAGTGTCATTGAACTAGGGGGTTTTGGTCTAAGGGATTGATATGGTTTAAGTGGCAGGAGATTGATATGAGAGGACTGCAACAATTGCCGTAACAGCAAGGCATAAGAACCTGCTAACAGGTCTGTGTGTCTTGTTGTAGTGGGGGTTAATGACTTTGATTTGAGAGGCATAAGATGCGTTGGTCGAAGGTTTGGAGGAGATATATGTCTAATGGGTTGAGAGAGTAATGGAGGTGACTTGCCTCTGTGAAGTATGGGAGTAGGAAGCACCCCTATTAAAGTGGACAGATGCGGGCCCAAAATTGAAGGTAATGATGAAGGTGGGGGAGGAGTCCTCCGGTGTGGTTTAATGGCCTTCGTTGGTTTGGGGTGAGGGCCACTATTATCTGAGGTGAGGTTAAATTTGGGATTGAGTTCGGATGTGGACGGAGGTGAGTGAGATGTAGCAATCTCAGATAAAGGACAAGAGGAAACCGTGACTGGGTCTTCCTCAGTCGAAATGGGCGAAGAGACTAGTTCTTCTCTTGGTGGAGAAGAAATAGGAGAGTGTGAATCTGTAGTCAGATAGAGCGTAGAAATGGTCATGGTCTTGATGTGTGGTCTAGGTATGGGGAATGTACGATCCCCCATTGATGACAAAAAGGATGAGGGTGAGGCAGCCAGTGTGGGTGCCATCAAAGCATCCTCCAATATGAGAGAGGTCGATGGAGGATTAATAGGAGAAGAAAGTTCTTCATCCTATGGAGGAGGTATAGGGGAAGAAGGGTCTTCCTCCTGTGAAGGAGGTGGGTCAGGGACAAGAGAAAAGATAGTGTCGACCGTGTGTATGTCATGGTCTTGAGGGTCATTGGTCATGATCTGGACATTGTTTTGAGTAGGCGGGTGATTAGGAAAGGGTTGCTTGAAGATGTCGAGGTTTTTGTTGGGTGGGGCATTTGGGTTGTCTAAGATGAGATCACCCCTATCTAGCATGTCCTGGATGATGTTTTTGAAGGTTTGACAGTTGTTCGTGTCATGGCCTTTGACACGGTGATAGTTGCAAAAGTCATTCTCCCTGTACCATGTAGGGATAGGTGTTGAGGGGTCGAATTGATGTGGTCAAATTGAAGGGAGATTGAGGACCCCTTGCTTGATGAGTTTATCCAAGACAGAGGCATATGACTCTCCAATTGGAGTGAATTGACGTTGTATGGCTCGACATTGGAAGTGTTTATTGATGTAGTCTGATGTTGAAAATTGAGGTTGGTTGGTTACTATTGAAGATGATGGTCTAAAGATGATAGTGTTTGCCGACCCCTTGGACTAGGAGTGGGCAGAAGAAGGTTTGGACAAAGAAAGGTCATTAGATTTTGTGTTGTTATTATGGAATTTGACCTTATTTTTGTTGATGGCACAGAGTTCAAGCTTTCTTGCCATGGTGAAAGCTTCGTCAAAAGTGCGAAATGTCTGGATCCACAAGGTAGAAGAGATGTGGCTAACACATGCTTGAGAAAAGAGCTCAATGAGCTCAGGTTGAGGTAAGGAGAAGGAGAGCTGGTTGATCAAGCTTTTCCAATGGGTGACAAAATCGACTACTGATTCGTCATCAAATTGTCTGATGGAATAGAGGTCTGTGATTGAAACTTGTTTGGTGATGTTGATAAAAAAATGGTCAAGAAATAATTGGGCAAGTTGAGTGAATGAAAAGATAGAATGTCTGGTAAGAGAGCTATACCAGTCAAGGGCAGGGCTAGAAAGAGACATAGGGAATGTGCATAAAAGTAACACATCATCATGGACAATGAGGTGACAGGCATGTCTGAATGCCCGTAAGTGCTATTGCGGGTCCTCCTTGCTTTGAAAGTGAGAGAATTTAGGAAGCTCCCATTGATTGGGGTATGGTCGGATAGGGACAGAAGGATGGATGGGTTCATTGCAAATTTGCTCATATGAGAGGGCATTGCTTGAACCAGAGATAGAGGTCTCAAGACTGGACATTTTGTCCATCAGCATTTTGATGATGTCTGCTGACGGATTGACAGGTGGGGCACCCCCTAGGTTGTAGGGTGCCTGAAAGGTGGTCAAAGAGGCGTATGATGTACTTGGTTGTGCTTGTGTAGGCATAACATATGGATAGTACGTCATAGGGATAGATGTCATGGTCAAAGGGGCTTGTGTCATAAAGTTGGAGGACACAAGTTGACTAGATACTGCCATAGGTGGTTGAGTGGCGGCACTAGTAAAAAGATAGGTTGTCACTCCCATGGATATAGGTGCAAGAGTGGGCAAGGTCGAGACAACTAAGTTCTGGTATGGTGTTGGACTTGGTTGAAATGTGTGCGGTTGAGGGGGTAATGACACCCCGATGAAGGCAGGTTCAAAAATAGATGAGGAGGCCAAACTTTGTGTATTGGCCATGGTCAAGTAACTAGTCAAGACAATAGGCTGAGTCATGATGGGTTGGGTAGTGGATGACATCGATGTCATTGTCGATGCAAGTGAAAGGTCTCGCATTTGGTTTCTTATGAGATAGTTTTGGAGGGCTTTGACATTGAGGTCCAAGAATCTTTCAAAATCTTGGTCCCCTTCAGGGACGATGCGAGTTTGAGTCAGGGTCGGTCGAGTAGGAGTTCTTTCAGTCTCCGAGTAGAACTCCATTATAAGATTGGTTATAGATGGTGAAGGTGGAAGTGGTTGATGGCTAGTGCGGTCAAGAAGAGCCTTGGTTTGACTGCGCATCAAAACCATTCAAGGCAAGGAGGGGGGATAGGTTTTAGAAACTGTGTTTTCTCAATTTTAGAAACTCAGAATGTGGTTTTTGGTAGAAAAAAAGGGTCGGGTTTTAGGCTACTATTTTGAAAAAAAAGGACTATGACAGTGACCGACGTCGATTGAAAAACTGATGTCAGTGATATCAGATGGCCGACGTCGGTCAGATAACCGATGCCGGCGAGGAGAGGTGGCCGACGTCGGTGGTAAAATTGATGCTGGTGACTGTGATTTCCAGAAACCCAAAAGATTTGAGAGTTTTTGGAAAAAAGGAAGAAGACCATCCTCACTACCTCAAACAAGCAGATAAGAATAGAAAAATAGAGATGGAGACAGGCAGACCCTAAGCGTTAAATCCCTAAAAATAAATTATTAAGCTCATGTGGCTTATGCCTTAAAGTGATGTTTGGGGAGGTTGGCTGGAAGAATGGGTCCTAGAAGAGGTAGTCTATGGATGGTTTCAAGTTTGTTTAGGTGTTCAAAAGTCTGTGTTAGGTTTGGTATGTGGCCTGGTGCTAAGGAGCAAGCTCCCCTCACTTCACGAGCCCAGTGATGAGCTGGTCTCGCTTAGCCAAAATATACCTTGCCTAGAGATTATCTTCTGCTAGAGAATGGAGTGGGCTTTCCCCTTGGTGGTGAAATCCAAGTGGGATTGCCAGGGAGGGGTAAGGTATCCACTGGGTGATGAAATCCCAGTCGAGCCTTGTCTCAAGTAAGTTTGATATTTGATTTAGTGAAAGTGGTTCGGTTGTGTAACATCAAGTGGACTACGATTAATTTAATATGCGGTTATTAATTACTAAGTGTGTACTAAGAAATGCAAGCAAATAGAAATGCAATGCAACGTGTTTTAAGCCCCAAGTCGAAATGTTAAGTTGGAATGAAAACAAGTTGAGAAAGGGTTGAAGAATATGATTTTTGACTAGTCTAAAAGTGCAAGAAAAGAAAAGAAAAGAAAAGTTCTTTTTATTCCTACTTATGATGTCATTTAGAAGAGAAGAAAGAGGTGAAGAGGGAGAAACCTAATGCACCTAAATGAAAAAAGAAGGAAAGGAACCCAAGGAAGGCCTTATAGGTCCCACCGGGCGTGCCATAATGTTTCTATGCTAGATTTTCGCTTTCACATTCAAAGAAGGAATTAAGAAACTAAGAAGAATGGTCAAGGCTTGTATGTACCTAGATGTAGTCGTGCGCACCATAATCTAGACAAAGTGAGAACTCCTCTTTGGTTGTGGAGGATGATACCTGTAAAAGAAAGAGACTAAGACAAAGAAGGTGTTAGATAAGGAGATGGTGGGTTGCCAAGCAAAAGCTTGATCCCAGAAGCAAAAGCTTGAGAGATGTCAACCCACTAATTAATAAAAAGATGTCTAATAAATGATAGAAAGATAAAAGACTAAAAATGATAAAGATAGAATGAAAAGTGGAAGCAAATGCTTACCTAAATGTTGCTGTCAAGCTGGTCATAGTCACTGGCGTCGGTGGTCTTACCGGCGTCGGTTGTCAAGGCTGTCGATGTCGGTTAATCTGCTGACATCGGTTGGGGAAGTGACCGGCATCAGTCAGGGCAGTAGTCTATGGATGAGGTCTGGACGAGTTTTGGTCTATGGATGAGTCTAAGACAGAGTTTTAGGCTTGGTTGAATGGTCTAAGGGTCTGGGTCTGAGAGTTTGGTTTTGGTTAATGGTCTAAGAGTTCGTGCAGGGGTCTGGGTCAATGGACAGAATGATAAAAAGGGACAGAAGGGTAGAGGAGGCCAATAGGGAGATAGGGAGATGAGGATTTGGGTCTGGTCTGGTCTGATAGGGAGCACTGAATCTAGCTCATAATACTTAGAAGTAAATAACTAGAAAGCAAAATGAAAGTACAAACAAAATATTTACCTGTGATTCGCTGAAGGAGTGTTACAGACTGGTGTTGTTGCTTATGTTGTTGATGAAGGCAGAGTCCCTGTTGTTGATGTAGAAAACTGATGTAGAGTCCCTAGAGAGTGTTGCTTGATGTGTACCTGTAGCCAAAGAGTTAGCAGTGGTATTGTATCGAACCATTTAGTATAGTTCTAACTTTTTGTGCATAGGTTTTACACATAGTCACATCAAAATGATTTTGTTATGTCTATGTAGGTCTTCATCAAATATAGGTTACTAGATCAAATACATTGACAGATTACTTATTTTCAATCTTAGATAATCATAAAAGATAAAACAAGTTGACTTTTTCATCTTATTCTCTCTAAAAACATGTAAATCAACAAACTAGGTTGAATAGGTGTTTCTATGCTAGATTTTCGCTTTCACATTCAAAGAAGGAATTAAGAAACTAAGAAGAATGGTCAAGGCTTGTATGTACCTGGATGTAGTCGTGCGCACCATAATCCAGACGAAGTGAGAACTCCTCTTTGGTTGTGGAGGATGACACCTATAAAAGAAAGAGACTAAGACAAAGAATGTGTTAGATAAGGAGATGGTGGGTTGCCAAGCAAAAGCTTGAGAGATGTCAACCCACTGATTAATAAAAAGATGTATGATAAATGACAGAAAGATAAAAGACTAAAAATGATAAAGACAGAATGAAAAGTGGAAGCAAATGCTTACCTGAATGTTGTTGTTGGGCTGGTCACAGTCGCCAGCGTCGGTGGTCTTACCGGCGTCAGTTTTCAAGGCTGTCGATGTCAGTTAATTTGCTGACCTCAGTTGGGGAAGTGACTGGCATCGGTCGGGGTAGTAGTCTGTGGATGAGGTCTAGATGAGTTTTGGTCTGTGGACGAGTCTGAGACAGAGTTCTAGGCTTGGTTGAATGGTCTGGGGGTCTGGGTCTGAGAGTCTAGTTTTGGTTAATGGTTTGAGAGTCTGTGCAGGGGTCTGGGAAAATGGATAGAATGATAAAAAGAGATATAAGGGTAGAGGAGGCCAATAGGGAGACAGGGAGATGAGGATTCGGGTCTGGTCTGGTCTGATAGGGAGCGCTGAATCTAGCTCATAATACTTAGAAGCAAATAACTAGAAAGCACAATGAAAGTACAAACAAAATATTTACCTGTGATTCACTGAAGGAGTGTTGTAGACTAGTTTTATTTCTTATGCTGTTGATGAAGGTAGAGTCCCTATTGTTGATGTAGAAAACTGATGCAGAGTCCCTGGAGAGTGTTGCTTGATGTGTACCTGTAGCCAAAGAGTTAGCAGTGGAAGAGAGAGGAGCAAAAGATTGACGGTTTGAAGGATTCAAGAGTCTCATGTGAGAGAGAGGCAAAGGAGAGATAACGGATGCAAAAAACTATTATGAAGGCTACCGACATTGGCAATATTGCTGATGTCGGTCAACAGTTGACCAACGTCAGCAGCTGGAAGGCAGGAAAAAGGCTAAAAATATCCTTTCACCCATTTTCCCAACTATCAGGTCAGCGAGTCCGAGAAAGAAACGGTTGAAGGTGGCTAAATGACGCGAGAGGTTAAAGGTGAGAAGTTGGAATGGGAGTCTAAGCATTAAAATTGGCCATGTGGAGAATGAAGGGAATCCAAGAAGGGTATCCAAGGGTGGTGAGGTGGTAAAGGAGAGAGGGAAAAGGGATTTTATTAATTTAAAATAGGATATTTATTTAAAATTAATAAAACATGGGTTAGGAGTGGTTAAGTGGACCAAAGGGGACTAAGAGGGGGAGAAAGGACCAAGGGGTAGACACGATTTTGATGTCTACAATAGGTTGACTTTGTCATCTTGTTCTTCTTCAGCACACATGGTTTTGTAGAAATGGGTCAAACTAGTCAACTTGGTTTATATAATTTGAAATCATCAATTTAGGCACTTTAGCATAAAATTTTCATACTTAACCATCTTCAAACCCACAAAGGTTCCTCTCTTTCCTTTCTATATCATTTTATTTCTTTCTTCAATTCTATTTTGCACAAGTTAGCAGTCTTTAAAACTACAACTCTACATCCAACTAGGTTGACCTAGTCAACTTAGTTATGTAGTCTATCTTCTATCTAAGAGACATAGTCAACCCATTCAACTCTATTCTTAAAGACGTTATTGGTGTAGAGTAATATTGACCTAGTGGACTATGTTATGTATTATTTACATATAGTGTTACCTAGATCAACTATGTACTATTCTTCATCAAGGAAATTAACAGTTATTTGATAATAATTAGTTCACACTTCCTTTTTAATTGTTTTCTTTCTTAGAGTAATTCACATAGTCTAAATAGGTGGTTTTTAAAACTAACATTTAATTACACTATTTTACTCTTTTTCACAGACTACCAAATTACACAACATTCAAAATGTATTTAAACAATATCTTCCCAAGGCCTACTTACTTGGATTTCATCACCAAGGGGGAAGTTCAATTGGTTTTTTGGCCAAGTTATAATACATTATTAATGGTGTATATTGTAAAAACATTCAATACCCTTATCACTAAAATATTTTGAAGTGAGGGGGTAGGTGACAATACCAAGCCAATACCATTACCACATATTTCTTTCAGCCCAAACATCCTAAAACCATCCAGAGATTGATTTTCTAGTTCCCTATTTTAGGCAACTCTCCTATCAAAATTAAAATAATACATTATAATAATATAATAACACTTAGGATGAATACTTAGTTATTATAGGTATAATCACTAAGAGGGGTGGTGAATTAGTGATGCTAAATAATCCAAATTGTAATTCCAATTCTTTCAATCCCTTAACCAAAGAACATTAACATTCATGAAGCATACACATCATTTATAGCAATGACCTAGAAATATGATCAAGATCACATGCATAACATAAGATATATGTGGGAAACCCTCTTAGGGAATAAAACCCATTGTAAATCTTGAAAATATATGGAATACATGTCTTATAAGATGATTCAAAATATGAGACCTTTTTCTGAATCACCCACTTCAGAAGGAACACTCAACCCTAAGTATGAACAAGTGCCAACTTGTTCTAGATGTTGAACACTCACACAACACCTATGAAATAAATAGATCTAAAAATATAATTACCTTTCAATCTAATGGATAAAAAATGTATAACACCTCTATTTTAACTCTTAATACACACTCAATTTTTTTCATACAAGTAATGCATCCAAGTACCCTTTTAGATCACTCTAGACTTCTTCTCTCATCCTCAATCTACCAATTTGCGTGATCACTATTATGAAAAAATAAATATCCTTAACCTTCTCTATTTTGTAGTCCATCCACTAGTAAAACTCCCTCTGATCTCTTTCTTTTGCCTCTATCATATTATCTCTCAACACTTCCTCATCCAATATTTTTTTTAAAGCCATTACCTTAGCTGTCACTCTTTATATAGACTTCATGAATATCATCTTCTAGGTTAGCCAAAATACTTGACTTAAACATTAAGGCTTATATCATGCTAAAACATAGCTTAATACCATCCTCAAAAGTTAAACATAACATCCATGGGTCACATTTAAGTAGCTACACCTTTCAATTAGGCCTTGGTAGCCCTTATAGGTCTTATGGAGACTTATTACCCCTTTAAAACTTCATCAATCAAAGAAATAAAAAAAAATCACTTTGAAATACATGGGTCCAATCCATATGACCTCTATGAAATATTAAAATTAATACATCTACCAAAACACTCTTTTGCTAAAGCACAAATTACTCAAACAATAGTCTTGTACATAGTAACACCATGAATGAACAGATAGTCAACTTTGAAAATCAATATATATAACTTTAAAAACATACAGGCCTTATAATAAAATTTCCTACATGCACATTGAAGAATTATTCAATTTTTATTTTTACTCCATTAGAAAATTCCTCTTAGATTAATATATATTAGCAAAAAACTACAAACTAGTTTTTCCCTTTATTAATTCAAATGGCAATGGTCACTGTTCAAAGTAAAAACATCTGTATACATGTGTCTTCTTCTCATGTCCTCACATAACTTTATCAAATGAAATTCATAGATATCTTCAAGATTACATTGGTATTTAATTTTAATCTCTCACCATTTATTTTAGATCCTCATTTCTAAGATCAAACCACTTGGCAACCATGTGTGACCTCTATGTACCCTACAATTAGTCTCCAATGAAATTCTACCACTTGGTATCCCCACATGCTTTTGATCATCCTTTGACCTAATGACTTAATACATAATATAACATCCTTATCTAAAAATATCATGCACTTTATTAGATCCTTATCTAGTCAGATTAATTTCAAATTGTAGATCTTCATCATTTGGTTGAACATTCATCGTAGTTCTTCGATAATCAAAATTATGCTAAGTATGGGAACCACTATAATTTAACCAAAAGGCCAAATTTTCACCTTAATAATTTTTTTTACAGTCAACCTAATGACATAAAATTTGAACCACATGATTAAATTTCATAGGCAAATCCATATATGTAACAAACTATTCTTGAAACCTTCACATGTGTGAAATGTGATGTCATAAAATTGATTACTTATCCTTGCCTGACAAGATGAATATTTAAACCTATAAACTCATATGACTACTATGATGAATTTTTTTCACCTCCATAATCACTCAAATCACTCAACACCCCATAGGGTCTCTATAACATGTCCATACCATCAATATCATCCATCAATTGCCTCATTATGTCAAACCTTAAAGAGCTATGTAGGAACATTAAATTTCATTGAAACACACTTTTTCATTATCATATAGCACACATGACACCTTATCAACAACCTTGGTGACCTTGGATACATCATTGATAACTCTCCAACAATCTCCCCCTTTGTCATTGATTTCAACACCAATATAAAGCTTATTCTTAGACTCTATCTATATCCTCAAATACTTTTTCCCTCTTTTACACAATGATAAAGTGGGCTCATATTCTAATCCTGAGGACCTAAAAAGACTTGAAAAAATTAAGAGGTACTCCCCCTAAGTCACCTAAGATTAGGCACCCTTTGAGTACCTTCAAACCATCTCCAACCATGAAAAAATAACATAATTTCTTCCATACCTTATCTCTCATATTCAACTACATATTTCTATAATCCTAGGACCTAACCATTTACAAATTTTGCCCTTTGTTTATGCATGAGAATTTAATACATTTTCAAAGCACCTAATTTGGTTTGATCAAGTCATCATATCAACATGCTTGATTTCACATTTTAAGAAGACTTCTTCATAAGTCCACCATGGTTGGATCATTTGACATATGTTCCACCTCACATCATACACATATCTTTAAGTCTTTCAAACTATCTATGTTCTCTACCCCTAAATCCATGATTCTCTTGGATCGTGAACTATTCAATAGGTCTTCTTAACCAATTTTTTTTACACCTAAAAATCTCCATACAATACCTATAATTATTTATCCTTTTTTTTATTAATCAACCTCTTGAATCAACATCAAAACTACTTTAAAATTCTTAAAGTCCATCTAAAATCTTATATTTCACAATATCTTGATTATCCTTTGTCTTTAATCTCTATCCTGATTGACACTTTTATCATCACAAAGAGCACAAATACTTGCCTCCACATAAGAAATATGTCTCCTAAGAATCATAGATAGAGACACCCTAACCCATAATTTATTATAAGAATGTGAAACTAGGAGTTTCCCACAACTCCTCATATTCCTTCTATTCCTTGGACATCTAAAATTAATATTTATTATTCTTCTTCTTAGGCTTAATATAAAAATTTGCTCATTTAATACAAAGTTTTCCTTCATTTTTAAGACTGAATTGATAACACATGGAGACAATATAGATTCATGACATACCTTTTTATCTAAAGAAAGAACCTCATCAATAGGCATTGAAAACTAATGTTATTTACATAAAATATGATCAAAAATAGTAGGATGTTCACTTATATTCATACACACCTCATAATTAATATTAACTAGCACCTTGTTCTTCTCATGGAGCTTGGTCTCTTTATTTCCAAAATGAGAAGATAATGAGATATTTTGATTCTTTTCAACCTTTGTAGCAATCTCCACTTTAACAAATAGACCACTTATACCTACAGACTCATTATGACTCACACCTTTCATATTTTGTTTCCATTAGTTAACTTGTCTTCTTCCTTGAACTCTAGGAGTTTGATTAAACTTATTTTGACTTGATGGCCTTTACTTGTAAAACCTAGCAATGTGACCAATCTTCTCATAGTTGTAGAAAACCATTCTTCTTGAAGTGAAATCAACTTAATTTACCTAATTTGGAAAAAATATTTCAATGTGTCATATGTCATAATAACTAAATCACTCAAATTTGTTCATGTTATTTGAATGATGATTCCACTCATCATCAATAGGTATTCTACACTCTCTAGCCCTATGACCAAATTGATTACAAGTATATAAGTAACCATTAAAATTTACATACCTCATGGCATTTGGTTGTCTAATCTCATTTATCCTCATTCTACCAACACCTTCATTCCTTGACTGATGATTGACCTTCAAGGTCTGATTATTGTTCACATTAGTCTTTATCTTGTCTTGACTTACATTCTTTTGTTCTTCTTTGTAACCAGGTCTAGTCCTATCAATAGCATGCTTTTGATTATTCAAAATTTATTCTATATCACTTGAGATCTTTTCAAACATCACATATGACTTCATCTTATTAGATGTATTTTCTATATTAGCTTTCAATTACTCATTTTCAATCACATACCTTGAACACTCATCCTCTTTATCTTTCAAGCTTGTATATAGGATATCTAATTGAAAAATAAGATGCTTGACTATATCTTCACGTTCCTTGGTTTCTTCATTTATTCTTGCCTCAAACACATTAAATTAATCTTCATATTCCTTGATTTGAGACTTCATCTTCTTGTTAATCTTATTCTCAATCTTTAGTTCTTCATGAACATTCCTCAATTCAGTCTCATGTCCTCCTTATCTTCTTCATTATTTGTATCATTCCAAGTAGACTCCTTTTAATATGAGAAACTTCTTTCTTCAGCCATGTATAAGACTTTGTCTTCAATATCAAACTTAGAATCACTATCTTCACTCTCATCTGATGATCTACAATCTTTATTAGTGTCAACATTCTTCTTGTTCTTGAAGGACTTCTTCTTGTTATCATACTTTATGAATCCTTTCTTCCTATTATCAGAACTGAATGTCTTCTTGCCTTCATCTTGTATTTCACCATGATCTTCATCATCATTATTCTTATGATTATGAGGGCACTTGTTATCAAAGTGTCCTACTTCTACATAATTGAAACATTTGAAGGGTAGTTTACCCTTATACTTCCTTGAGTTTGTTTTCAAATTACTTGTAAAAAAATATATTAGTTCATCATCATATATCTCATCATAATTGACTTCCTTACCTTGATTTATTTTATTGTTTTTCTTTATTTATAACTTGAATGTTGTTTCTTCCTTTGGTAGTTTTTCATCATTGACTTTCATCTCATAGGCAGTAATGATGCCATGTAATTCATCCATCTTCATCTAAGTAAGATCATGATTTTTTTCTATTATAGAAAATTTAGAATCAAACTTGAAGGAGAGAGACATTAATACCTTTTGTACTATATCAACTTATTCAATATTCTCTCCAAGACTTCTAATAATGTTCACAATGTCATCAACTCTCTACAAAAAGGATGTCATGGAATCTTCTTCCTTCATCTTGAGACTCTCAAATTATCTTTGATGAGTCTACAACTTGGCTAACTTAACCTTTGAATCCCCTTCATAAATGATCTAATTTTTTTCCATATCTGTTTGTAAAATTTAAAATGGATTAACTTGGTGGAATTAGTCTCTAAAAGAACACAAGTGATGGCATTCATTGCCTTAAAATTGCTCTCACATAGCTTCTTATCAACTGCACTAGTTGGAAAGGTTGAGGGAGCTAAATATCCATCCATAATAGATTTTCAAATGTCAAACCCTATTGACATGATGTAAGTCTTCATAATCATACTCTAAAAGACATAATTGGACCTATTGAACATTGGTGATTCCTCTATAGAGAAACCCTGCATTTGTTGACTTACCATATTGTACCTTGGATCACCTTCAAGAGGTTAAATTTCAAAATAAGGTCATGCTATGATACCTATTATTAGACGTAAAATTAATATGAGGGGGGTGAATCAATGATACTAGATAATCCAAACTATAAGTCCAATTATTTCAATCCCTTAACCAAATATAATTAGCATTCACGAAGCATGCACATCATTTATATCAATGAACTAGAAAGATGAACAAGATCACACACATAACATAAGATCTACATAGGAAACCCTCTTGGGGAATAAAAAAAACTCTCAATCCTTAAAAAACATGGAATACTTATCCTATAAGATTATTCTAAACATGATACCTTTTAGTGAATCACCCACTTCATAAGGAACACCCACCCCTAAGTATGAACATGCACAAAATTATTCTTGATGTTGAGCACCCACACAAAACATACAAAATCAACAACTCCAAAACTCTAATCACATTTTAATTTGATAGAGAAACAATGTATAACACCTCTCTTTCAACTCTTTATACACACTCAAACTTTCTCATACACATAATGCATCCAAACACCCTTTTAGATCACTCTAGACTTCTTTGCTCATCCTCAATATACTAATCTATATGATCACTATTATGACATAAAAAATATCCTCAACTTACTCTATTATTTATTCCATCCACTAGGAACACTCCCTCTAATCTCCACCCTTCACCTCTATCTTCTTCTCTCTCAACACTTCCTCATGTAGTATTTTTTTTTTAAATCATTACCTTATCTTTCATTCTTTATAGGGGTTTCATGAATATCAATTTATAGGCTAGAAAAAATACTTTCCTAACCCCTAAGACTTATATAATTCTAAAACATAGATTAATAATATCCTCACAGGTCATCCATAGCATCCATGGGTCACACTTAAGTAGCTACACCTTTAAATTAGGCCTTAGTAGCCCTTATAGGTCTCATGGAGACCTATTACCCCTTTAGCACTTCATTGAGAAAAAAAATAACACAATATCACTTTAAAATACATGGGTCCCATACATATGACCTCTAAGGCATCTTCAAATGAATACATCCTCCAAAACACTCTTTTGTTAAATCAAAATTTACTCAAACATTAGTCTTGTACATAGTAACACCATGAAAGAACAAATAGTCAACATTGAAGCACAATATAAACAACTTTACAAACATTCAAACCTTATAATAAACTTTAATGGATGCATATTTAATCCATCTTCAACTTTACTTTTTACTCCATCAGAAAATTCCTCTTATATCAAAAGATATTAGAAAAATTTTACAAACTAGTTTTTCCCTTTGCTAATTCAAATGCCAACTTTCATTATTCAAAGCAAAAACATCTATAGACACGTGTCTTCATCTCATTTCTTCACAAAACTTGCTAAAACATGTTATGTAAATATCCTATAATGTATCATGGTATTTACCTTTCATCTCTCACCATTGATCTTAGATCTTTGCTTTCAAGATAAAGCCACTTAGTAGCCCCATGTGCCCTCTACCTACCCTACAATCAGTCTCCAATAAACTTCTACCACTTATCAACCCCACATGATTCATGAGCATCCTTTGACATATTTAATTAATATGCACCATAAGATAACTATCTAACAAGATAACACACTCAATTATTTCCTTATATGGTTATATTAAATATTCATCTTATATCTTCATCACCTAATTAAATGGTCACTATAGATCTTCAATAATGCAAATTTGGCTAAGTATGGGAACTATTGTAACCTACCTAGAGGAAAAAATTTTCACCTTAATAATTTTTTCTACGCTTAACCTCATGACCTAAAATTTGATCCACATGATCACCTTTCATAGGTAAATCCATCCATGTACAAAAATTCTCTTGAAACCTTCACACGTGTGAGATATGATGTCATATAACTACTTACTCAGCCTTGTCTGGCAAGATGAATACTTAAACCTAGACACTCATATGACTACTATAAGGTATTTTGATCATTTAAATAATCAATACAAGTACTCATAACACCCCATAGGGTCTTTTTAGCATGTACATACCATCAATATCATCCATCAATCACCTCACTAAGTCAAACATTGAAGAACCATATAGGAACAATGAAGCTCATTGAAGCACACTTTATCATTTTCATTCTAGCAAGCATGAAAATTTATCACCATCCTTGGTCACCTTGGAGACATCATTGACAACTCTTAAACATTAGTTATAATTTATATTTCATTTGATTTCTTGCTCTCTTATCATTGAGTGTTATACTATAAAAACATGCATTAGCCAATGTTGGTGCAAGGTTTTATGCTATGTGCACCAATTGGATCACTCACATTGATCCAATTTTTTGTGTGTTTTCTTTCATTCTTGATTCATTTATATTTCAAAATTTTAACCTATTTTAGAACACTGTCATTTTTGTCAATATAGTATCTTATAGACTATATTTTCCCCTCTCTGTAGTACATAGTTGACCTATATGACTATATATTCATTATCATCTTACTTTATCTCCCACTTTGAAATACATAGTTTACTTATATGAATCTCTAACATTATTTTATAGTCAAGTTACATAACATAGTCAAGCTACATGACTATGTATCCTTATAAGCTTATTGCATCCCCTATCTGAAATATAGATTTGACCTGTATGACTCTGTACTCTTATCTACCTATTGGATTATAGGACATAGTCAACCTATTCAACTATGTATATTTTTTTCCATTTTTTATTTGCATCATCTTAGTTTACCTTAATCTTTCTCTCTCATCATGAGCTTCCTATTTGAGGACAAAATTATGTTAAACTCAACATATATTATGAGCATTACAAACCCCAATAGGTTTTCCCATAAATAACTTGTGGCTCCTACTCTATATGAAAGTAATATGCATATGGATACTCACATTAAAAACTATGGTACCCATCCTAATTCATCTTTAGTTAAAAATCCTTTTTTGCTCTTTAAAATATTAGATTGAATTAGAATATACTCCAAAAATGCTTTTCTACATTAACAAATTTCCTTAACATCAAGGAAAATATCCTTATACTATTTATCACCTTATGATAAGTGGTCAAATAAAGGATCCCCATTCCCCTTACCCCACATTCTCACATAGATTGGGGGTAATGGGTTATTTTCCTCTCAACCTATTCCTTCTCGTTTGACCCCTTCTCATACTATGACCTCTTCTTATTTGATTTCCTCCACCTCCATGATAAGTATCTATACTAACATGGTAGGGTTTACATTAAATGGGCCTTTTATAAAACTTTATCTTCTCAATTATTCCATTAGTGCATCATTTGTTACCCATGGTAATCATTCCTATGGTGCTTCTTATTCTAATCAATATATTAGTGCATCTTTTACCACCTAATAAAATCATTCTAATAGTGCCTCTTTTGCTAATAATTCCTCTTAATATACTAATAACATGTATGCCACTACTCATGGTGGTACCCAAGCCACTAATACCAATGATAATGTTTCACATAATACAAACAACACCACTCAAATCCATCAACGTTTGTTGCAAACTCTTAACCAAATGAATGTTTTCCAAGATAATAATGCCAACCAAATGATGCAAATTCAGAATAATAATATCTATCTACAAATCACACTCCATAAGTGCCATGGGGAGCACATAACTAGAATTCCCCCACCTCCCCTTTGGGATTCCTATGGTAATCTTCTCTCAAACTCTTTTTGTTAACAAAACAATCAAACACCTTCAAAATGAACCTATTCTACCTCAAACTTATAAAATAGATATAAGAGTCATAACCCCTACCATTATCTAAAATGGATAAACCAATCCTACCCTTCACTTAAAAACATTTAAAAATCTATACAAATATTGGGTCAAGTTAAATGCTTTTGCCGCTACCAAACTTCTAATAAAAAATCTCTCTAGATATGCTTTAGATGGGTATAACCAGCTCAAATCTCATTCCATCACTAGTTTGAAAGATTTATTTAATGCTCTATTATAATATTTTCAAACTAATGACCTCATTAAGAATATTTTGGTTCATTTTATTAATTGAAAGAAGCTTGAGATGGAAACTGCACAAGCTTTCATCAAATAGTGGAAGATGTTATCCAACAAGTGTGAACACAATATTATAGATGATAACCTATTTCATATATCTAATGATATTTATCTTAAGTTGAAATATCATGCCCAAACTCTCTATCCATGAACTTTAGAAGAATCCATTGACCAAGATAAGTCCTAATATTTTCTCATGCATTAATTTGAGCCATCTTAAGCTTCTATGGGAACTCACATGATCATAAAAAATAAAAATTATCATGATACTAATGATGGTGTCATTGATTATTATGATACCATTCATAATCTTCAAGCTATTATTCCCAACCAGGCTCTATAAAAAGCTTCCCCTCCTAACCACATACCTAATCCTCATTTCTCTTTGACAAGTAATATCAATGTTTAAAAGCATTTATCCGTAGTAGAGTTACAAAATCATTTACCAAGGCCTCTTCCATGAGATCTTGATCCTAATCATCCCTTGAAATCATGGTAGGATACATTTAAATTTTGTTGGTTTCATGTTAGTTATGATCATTATCATGAGAATTGTAGGCAATTACGTAATTTAGCTATGGATTTCCTCCTTGGTCCAAATTTTGATCATGATTTTATCATTCATAAATGTCAATAAGCCTATGACATTACCTTAAAATCCTATAAAAAAGAAACTAAAAATCAAGATTTGAACTAGGATAATGCTCATTTGGCCATCTCAAAATATCCTCTTCCAAATCACCAAGACACCAATGATAAGCCTAATCCTACCCATAATGTTGATCATATTATAGACCCAACTCCCAAAGAGAATGTAGTCAATGTGACTAATATGTGAAGGGTAGTTTCCTTAGTTTATTCTAATCCCATCCACACTCCCCAATTGTCTCACACTTTATGTGTTAACCAAGATTCTTCCCTAACTCATTTAATAGATTTAGGGTAATAAGACCTTATATCTTTTCATGAACCAATTCTATCTCCTCCATTGGATAACACTTCTCATATAGTTTCTACCACTCCACTAACCTCTTTACCCATCACCAAAGAAACTCAACTTTCTATTACTACTTAAAATTCATCTCAAAATAAACCTACATCAACTATCCCATCCTCTAAAGATAATAAACCAACTTATCCTCTAATTAAACCTCCTATATCCTATAAACATAAATTTACATCCACTTCAGCTCCTCCTTCCAAGGAACTACTCTAACACTATGAGCCTTTTTCTAATAGTCCCCTTATGGGTTATGATGAATGAGATCCTATCATGAAAATTACTAATCACCCATATCAAATCCCATTTATCAAACATATGTGGAATTCTCTATGTCATCATAATCATCTTATGCATCTCCTATTTAAAATGAACATCCCTCACCCTCCCCTAGCAGGATGCAAAGTTACCTTATCTAGATCAAAAGATAACATTTTAAAATAGTGTGAAGAGATGTCTATACATGTTGAATAAATAATTAACACTTCTATTTTTGTCAAATTCCCCATTGATTCTATGATTCTTGATGAGATTTTGCTTCATTTGGATGATCCTCCACTCCTTATCACTATCTAAATTGGTGATGTCTAGGTTGAACATGATTTAACTGAAGAGGGTTTAGGTACTTGTGTTACCTCTCTCAATTTTATTAAAACCATTGGATGTTCTAAATGTAATCTTAAGTCCATAGGTACCAAATGTCAAAGATATGACTAAAGGAAAATGCTTGAATTAGGTTGTGTGTGGTTCCCTATCACTAGTATACCTACCATTTTTTGAGTGAAGGTTATGATCTTCTTTATTTTATCCTATAACATCTTGCTTGGCAAGCCATGGACTCATCGCATGAGGGCATTTTACTCTTTCTCTTGTCAATGTGTCAAGTTCCCTTACAATGGTACCATATATAGGATTTAAGGAAACATTAACCCTTATAATTTCAAATAATTACAAGACTATGGTGTCTTATAAATTCTAACCCTTAAACCATCATCAAGTATTCCATTTCATGAATCTCAATGGTTTAACTTTCCTATCAATTCTATGTGAGGTTACCATGGTAACCCCAAAATCATTGTGAATATAACATCTAACCTCTTAGAATCAGATGATGATGAGCCTAATGAGATCAATCTCAAGATGAAAACCTCTGATTTTTCTCATTATCTCATTTCTCAATTTCCACCTTATCTACAATTGTGTTCTCATCAACCACCTAGTGATGATATACCAGTCAGCTTAACTAACACTCACCACTCCATTCATCACACGACATCCATACCTATGTAATTGATCCACATACACCTAACCATGATGATGGCTATACCTTAGATGACCCATTTTTATGAGGTCTTGTTGAGGCTCAAGATGTTGAAATAATTTGTTACTATTATATTTTGCTTCAGTCTTTCCATATATCTTATCACATGCCACCCTATATAGTTCCTATTCTTAGAATTTTTACTCTTATTTTTAAGGTAGATATGGTGCACACACCTCCAATTTTTGAAGACCCTCATAGGATCATGCTTATGGATTGTGTTATGATCTAGATACTAAGACCCCTATATATAGTTTTCTCTTGAGATTCTTGCCACTGTCCTTCATACTTATTTGAATTTTACCCCTCCCTCAGTTGAGCACAGTCCATATCCTATTCCCACTCCCTCTCTAGTTTGATTTTCTTCTTATTTCTAATTTTTTTTCTTCTTTAGTTAATCCTCATCTAGTCTTTCCATTAACCCCACCTCTCATTGGTGTTGGTTTACTCTCTTTACCATAGCTTACTCTTTTTCCCAACAAATGGATAGATCAAACATACTATGATATTCATAAATTTTTTCGTCATTAGACTAGGGAATTTTAACTACACCAGCCTTTTTTGGCTTTTGTTTCCACTACCTCTATTAGTATACCCACAAAGTCTACTAAAAAGCATACCTATTACTTTCACAAAATAGATAATCATTCTTCTACACATTATCATAAGTTGTGAAAATATATAGACACCTTGAATTACATTATTCCCCATCCCATAGACAATTCTATACCTCCCCTAAAAGTACTACCTAAATATATTCTAACATATGGAGTGGTATATTATATGTGGCACCAATTTGGTACCCATCACATTGATCATTTCCACATCCTTTAGAAACAACTCAAGGATTACCTCATGAACATGATTGAACCTACTACCATTCTTCCCATTGGTTATTCCCATAATAAAGCCCCCCATTCTTCCCCTATGGCTCCTCTACATGCAGTCCCTTCTCCACATATAGTTTACCCACCCATGACTCCCTCACCCATAGATCCTCCTTCATTTATGGACACTTCCCCATTGGTGACTCATTCACCTATGGTCCATTCTCTACTAATTACCCCTTCATATCCTATAGTGTCTAATCATGTTCATTCTCTTGAGCATCCCCTGGACAATAGTCCTCATGAGCATGATCTTTCATGAATTCCTACATTTTATGTTGAGGAGATTCGATGTAAAGTATTTTCTCAAATTTATTTAAAGATCAATGAGATCCTCATTGTAGTTAGAGTTAAACTTCATAAATACTTATCAAATGTTATGGATAATGTGTGTGGACAAATCTACTAGTATTTATCAACACGTCATTATGTTATTTCATTTCTTTCTTCATTTTTGGACTAGGTGTTTAATACAAATTTTCATTTTATCTATCTTATATCATTTGAAATTATGTCAAATTCTTATTTATCTTACATGATTACTTATGTTTCACACTACATGTTACTTATGGTGTCATTATCTTCCTTATTTTCTCTTATGGATTCTTTTTCATGATTACATACTTTTTATTTGAGTTCTTTTTCTATGGATATCTTATTCTTTCTCATGATTATTTACTACCTTATCTCTATAAACATAGATAATAATTATTGTGACTTAGTTATATAAACCTTTTTCCCCTTAATGATTCCTTCTTTACCATGTGATTAGTTATCAAACAAGTCATCTCATTATAATATTATTTTATTAGTCCATCTTGGATATCCATTATTTCCCTTATTTCCTATCATAAACTAAGCATAAACAAGGTTAAAATTTGAGATAATATGCTAGTTCATAAGTCATCCTAAGTGTTTTATTTATTCATGTCTTTATATACTTAGCTTCCTTTAGCCAAATCTCAAATATCATTTGTTTGTATCACTTTATCTCTCATGATTGGTCATTCTAATTCCGTATGGAAGAAGAATTTTAAAATCCATAAATTTTCAAAACCTAAGTCAATTTCACAAAAGGTAGTGATACCAAAGGCAAAAATAACTTTTTTTCAAAAGTCAAATCACACTAAAAGATGTGATTCTAATTGTATCTATTTTCTATAATCGAAGCTCAAAATCCATAGTTGGCTTTATGATAGAGTCGAGGTCCATTGGGGTGTGTTAGGCTAGTAGATTCAAAAATGAGAATAAAAAATTATTTTATTGGTACATACTTTCTCATGAAAGTACTCAATATTTGTAGTAGATGGATGGCTCTATAAGAGGTCTCGAGGAATGGGAAACATGTTCCAGGAAGGTATGTCCATTTTACTTTTTCTATTCAAAACAATCAACATGAGTTGATCTTTTTACCTCACTTATTTTCCTATATATCTTTGTTCATATGGTGAATGAGTTTCCTATGTATATTGATGGTCACTAGTCACTTAGTCCCTTTATATGTCTTTAGTATGCCTCATATTTCCTAAGGTCTTCTCATAAGATACCTACATTGTGATTTTTACATTCCTTCTTTCATTACCCATAATATTAATATTTCCCCTTGAAAAATAATATTTTGTTCATTAATCACTCCCACTAGGGATTTCATTTATGAGTTGTAGTGTAAAACCTTGGATAGGACTAGTCCTTCCTCACAAATTACTAAATTTTCACATTTCCATTCTAAACATACCCCTTCAAACATATTTTATATTATTTTTCACACCATTGGTGTTCCCTTTATTAGTTGCAGTGTAAGAACATTGATAGTACTTAGGCTTCTTCATAAAATTTTCCAATACCCAAGTTATAATGAAATTACATATGCCAAATTTGAGATAAGTCAAGATTGATTATGAGTTTCATGTCACTGACATGTTTCCCATCTTGATATAAATTTTTTTATGCTTACTTCATTTATATTTCACTTTTATCTTTTTATTTTATGATTGCATGTGAGAATACAATCATTTTTCTTAAGTTTTTCATACTTCCTAGATTGAATTAGTATGATCAATTTAAGTTCCTTTTTCTAATTTTGTTTATTTTTTATACTTCCCAATGTGATATAGTGTGACATTAATTGATTTAATTTGGTACCAATATTTTTCATGGTTTAAAAACATTTTTGTTAACTTGTTTACCATTTTTGTGTTTTATTATACTTAGTCATCTTTTATTATTACACATTTCCCATTGTGATATGGTGTATTGTACATTTGTTTTTGATTAATTAAACTTTTCCAAGTCCTTTATACCTATTTATTTTTAACCATGCATGCATATCACATAATACTAGAAAATAAAACACACCACATATATTTCCCAAAGTGTATACCAAAAAATCAAAATACATGTGCTAGAAATAAATATATCCATGCATCGACAACCACAACCAAATATAACTCATGAGATCAAATCCAATTATCAAAATAATATAAATATATATATATATATATATATATATATATATATATATATATATATATATATATATATATATATATATATATATATCGTGTGTTTTATACAATACAATGGTATAAAATACAAAAATACATACCTCTAAATATATGGTTAGTCTCCATCATGCCTATCTCATAGCCTATCCATGCTTCCCATAGACACCTTGGAATGTCCCCTCTATACAATGTATTATAATGAACTAGTCTGATATCTCAATCTTGCTACCTATCCCTATAGGTTGGCCACCTAGGCCTTTACTTGTCCAAGATGGATCATTTTATCCATGTGTGAAACTCTCTCCTAAGATTGGGCCTATCAGGCATATGCCTCTCCTACTCCCACTCCTACTTATGTCTAAAATCCATCCCCCTATGTCTTTATATACCTATGGTCTCTGACACCAGTTTAAACCATCCTACTTGAGTTAGGGTAGATGGTACTATAGGATCATCTAGTTTGGTGGGGTCATAATTGGACAACACCTCATCCAAAATATCATGGTGTGCTTATATGACTAGGGATCGCCATCTGACCTCCTCTATCATAACATATTCAAAACCAAAATAAGTTAGATATTATAGCACATATACATCTCAAAATATATCTACCTACCTATAATCACATATAGCTAGTATTTTATCTCAAAAATTACAATTATAACATTACTTACTAGTCTTGGTATCACCAACCACCATCTCCCCATTTGTTCATCCATAAAACATGGTCTCTGCATTGGCCCATCCCTTGATCACATTGTTTATTTCTCTCCTCCCTATTAATGTGAATCTAGGAGTCACCACTCATGTACATTGAGAACCTCTATTGTGATCACCATATCATCTTATGTGACCACCCTCATCTATGATCAAAATCACCAATGGTACCTTTCTCCATGGTGTATCTAAGGTGGTAATTATTCCTCTTGATGTGGTGCCTAATATGGTACCTCCTACACCCTTGTATAAACATTCATGCCCTTTCCTCCTCTAGCTACCAACTATCATGTTTGACTAGTCTATGGTCTCACACACTATGGCCTGATCATCGATCTCTCAACTACCACTCCTCCTCCCCCTTTCCCCCTTAAATTTTTAGCATCTCATGACCCAAAAATAAGAACTACTATAAGAACCATTAGCTATGAGATTCCAAACTACCCTAGTAATCATGTCACTAATTATGGTTTTACTCACCAAATATAATGGCATATGATCCACACTCAAGATATCCTTAGTGTTATGTAATCTCCTCACCATTCTATCTCTCTTGAATCTCACTAGTTCTATCAATTCTCTATTTCCTCATAATAGTCAAAATAGTAAATGAATTATTTTCACCCTATTTATATTTATTATTTAAAATTATTTACCCTTCAAATATTTACCATCATATTTTTTTATTTTGATCATATCTTTGTCTTTACTAGGTCTTTTTACAAATCATAAAATATTCTAGAATCCTAACATCATAGAAAATATTTTCAACTATTATATGTATATGTTACCATTTTTTTTTTTTTTAAATCTTTTTCACTAATCTCTATAGTTTGCCTAATTTTCCTCACATTGGACACCTTTAAATTTCTTGCATCTCCTTTTTTATCTCCATCACAAAGGTAAGTAAAGGTATGTGTTGTAATTTTGTCCTTTCATTTATCTTATTTGCTCTTTACTACACCTTATTCAACTTCAAAATTTTGTGTCATTATGTTTTTTTTTGAAGAACCATCCTATGTTACACCTAAGTGACACATGATGAGCTTCAAATAAGGCATATGTATACACATAATCTTTTCTAATTTTATCAATTAATGATGCTTTATATCTTGCAAAAACCCATCAAGTCTCAATCCCTCTAAGTTCATGACTTAAGATGTCACTGAGAAAGGGGTGGGTAGACCATTGGTGCTTCTAAAGATTGTTATCCCTTATTACCACTTTCTATCTACACACCCATCTCTTAAAAACATTCCCCTAAGATTTGCCTCCTATTTTGTACCTCCTCTAGTCATTTTCTACCTTCATTATTCCTTCCCTAGCCTGAGAAACTTTTTAAAAATATACGTAACATTATCATTCCCATCAAACTTATACTCTAATTTATAAAACTTGTTAGGGTCTAGGTTAGCCCCTGGCTAACCTAGTCTGTGACCTAATTTATTTTTGTTAATAATGATACTAGGTCGATTGGGTTAACCCAATCATCCTAAATTTTTTTAAGGGATTAGTGTTAGATCCAACTATATAAACACATCTATTTTATCATTTATAAAATAAGATAAGAATAAGTAATATATATTGTGCATCTAATTATCCATAATTCTACTTGAGGAGAAAGCGTAGGGTTTCAGAATTTATCTAGAGATATGGATTTTGTCTTGTAGATAAGTCTTTTGAATGAATTGATAGGTTGTGTATCTTAGATATGATTTATCCTTGTAATCCTTACATACCAAAAAAACCTCTTGTAAATCATCATAGCCAAGGGAGACATTAAGGCTCAACGGGTTTGTATTCAAAGGTAAGTATTCCTAACTTTGTTCTTCCTTTGTAAGATTAAATATAAATGTATTTTTACTTCTCTTATATGTATTAAGATTCTATATACATTTACATGATTATATGTCTTCTATGCATGTTTAATTTTAATGCTTATTACCCCCACTTTTTGCCACAATATTTGGTAAACAATAGATTAGACTTTGCTTTACTTGTTATTAGTTTAGTGAATATGAAAAGATAGGGCCTAGTTAGGGTTATTACATAATTTTTCTTAACTGGAGGCTTTTGAACCCTCCCTAGTGATATTATTATGGTAATAGATCCTTTGGCTAGGTGTAATGGATCCATCTTAGTCATGACCCAAAATATCTAACGTATCCATGATTAGAAGTGTAATTAGGATTTATCTTCTCTTATTTGGGATTGATTTATAGATTTGTTGTATTTTCCATTGCATAGAAGGACTACTCCTTGCCTTGATAGTGACATCTAACCTCATAAAAAACCCATTGCATAATGTTGATGACCTATTTGCTTCATTGAAAATCATATAGGCTAACTTAAATAAGCTTGCCTATTGATTTGTAAGATTATACCTTTATTTTAGTCATGTGTAGAGCCTGACCATTAGTTTTATATATTTATTTGGGTGTTTTAGAAGTATATAATACCATATTTAGGTGTTTAAGCTTTCATCCTCCTTAGACTGTGTTTAAAATCTAAAAAAATGGTTATGGGGTTTAACGAGGGTTTAAGAGTAGATAACCCTGAAAACAATGGTTCATAGCATATGAGATTTGATTCTCATTTCAAAAACTTATAACACATCCCTATAAGCCCTCTTCAAGTTCTCCAAAAGTCATATGAGTTTTTGTTTAGGTAGAGTGAGTTTTGAAATTTAAACCCCTCTAGTTTTGCATGTCAATAACGCTATTTCAACTTCTTAACAATGGTTCATAAAGTTGGAGGCTTCTATTCACTCAAAATATTTTGAAAAGGGTCATATGAGACCTTATTCACCTTCCCTAATAATCATTTTGAACCATTCATTTTTGCATTAGAGTTGGCATCTACCTCAAATCTACCACTCTATTTTAAATAACTCTATGCCTTTAAAGGTGCCTATCTTGGGTTTGGATGATCTTTTCTTCTTAAAATACACTTCACAATGTCTGTTGTGGATCCATATAATCTTCTTAATTATAAAAAATATTTAGACACCTCACATAATGGAGAAACATGGTTAACACATGTTTTGAGTAGATAAGACTCTCATATGGGTCTAAATTTGCAATATTGCTCCCTATATCTCTTAACAAGATCTGATTGATCTATATATATAACTTAAGACATGTTTCTAAAATTCTATCCTTTCACTCAAGGATGAGAAAGGAGATGCAACATAACATTCTATTTTTTCTTGACTAAGATTACCTTAAATTTTTCTAAAAAACCTTAACCTATGCTAAAACATCTTAAATCCCACCTAGAGCTATCTATAGAACCTTACTAAGGGTTATTAAACATGCCTAACCTTGAGAGACATTATCAAAACATCCTAATACATGATTAAATACACTTATAATGTTATCTTATTTGTTATTTAGTTATTATAACATTACTCTTTGACTTTATTTAATCATCATAAGAATGCACTAAGTTTGCATTTTACTCTCTTTTAATAATTCATTCATGGAGAACATCAATAAACTTACCACTTGGGAAATACTTATTTACTCTACCATTTTCTTAAATAAAACATGTTTGAGATTGTTCTTTCACCATCCTTGGCACCTATATAACCCCTAAGGATGACCTAATTCAATTTAAAATGTCTTGTCACCAATATCAAGGCATAGAGATTGTTGGCACCAATGGGAGGTATAAAATCCATAATTTTATTCAATGTAAATCATATTTTTATTTTTTTACAATTGTAAGATTTTTAAGAAGCTTATGGGAGTTGGTTGAAGAAAAATAAGTAACATGTATAACCAACCTATACAAACAAAATAAGTAATTAAAAGAATAAAACATAAACAAACAAATACCTTTGGATAAATAATTAAAAAAACTCCCCCTTGATACAAAGGGGTATGGAAGAAGAAATAACTAGAGAGATGACTCTGAAGTCATCAAAGAAACCTTGAAACAACAGTAACTAGTGTACTATACATCTTAGTATTGACTAAAATAGATGTTGCTCTATATAGAAGCATGCCTTATGAGTTTTAGTATAAAAAGATGATGAAAATGATAAAATCCTACTCATACCCTATGATATTCATACAATTGTTAGTAATTTGTCCTGTCAAGGTCAAATTACTATCCCTATCATATGAAACTTTCGTAAAACCAGTCATTAACCCATTATAGTAGGTCAAACTAGTCAATTGTGGCATAAAATCACTAATTTTGGTTAAAAACTTTCAAAAATGGATTGTAAATGGGTCATTGTCATTTCAAAAAAGCATTGTCAAGTTCAAAAATGCAAATAATCCATGCACATGGGTTAATTTTGAGAGAAAGTTGAACTTTTGGGAGCTATAGGTGGTTTCAAGACATAAATTTTTGTACATATGGTAATAATTAGTTATATAACCTTTTTAAAAAGTTTCATGGCCATTGGAAAAGTGGAGATACTCACTATTTTGTCACATATTTTAGCATGTTTGTTTGAGGTCACCATTGGAGCATACATCATTTTGGAGTCCCATAGAGGTTTATAAGACTAGATAAAAGTTTTAAAATAATTGTATGATGTTATTAAATCATAATAAGACCTTTAAAGAGTGTCAAAATTCTAAATTTTAAGCAAACCATGTTCATATAGGCTTTTGCAAGCAAATAAGCATATAGGCCTAATAGGGGTTTTTTGACTTTTCAAAAAAAAAGTTCTTTCAAAGTGTTTTGATAGTATGGTAAAAAAACCATGATAATTTTAATAATAATTGTGAGGTAGGTGAAGAGTTATTTCTATTTTGGTGAATTTTTCACTTTTTGTAGTTTTAGACACCCTTCCTAGCCTCTTATTTAGATGCTCATATATTTCACCACATGTGGAGTTTGTCCAAATAATCTTAGTATTTTTTTATTAACTCTATGTAATTATAATTAATTAATACTTAAGATATGTTGATGGGATGTGCTTTATCAAAAATCATTAAGTGTAGGCAACCTAGAATGCAGTCAAAACCCAAGAGGCAGATTTCTTCACATTGTAAATTTTCATATATTTTACAAGGTAAGCCAATATTTTCAAGGATGTTAGGAGGATAATTTTTATATAAATAAATTTAAATATTTTTGTATTTGGATGTCTTTACTTCATGAACCATCATTTTGAATATTTAGTTTCAAAGCCCTCATAAACTCTCAAAAAACTAGTTTTATGAAAAGTTTATTCTATTGCCATAAAATCATCATAGATAAACCTTAAAATTTATCAAAAATAAATTAAATTAGAGAGGATTATATAAATGTCAATTTTATACATGGATCTATAAGGATGAGGGAAAAAATCATATTTTTTATGGAAAAAAACATGTAAAATTAAGTAAAGGATAGTTCAATGAAATATAAGAAATGGAGCTCAAATACTAAGACTTGTTATTCATGTTTAAATTTTTATTTATTCATAAATCATACTAAATGTTTCCCAACCATCTCAATCAAAATGGCAAGTCTGTAGGAAAATAGAGAAAAATAGGCCTAGTCAACCTTATTGACAAAATGGCAAGTGTTTTCTCATCAAAATCACATATATTGTGATGAGGAAATTTGTTACAAGTATATTTAAATTTTTTTTAAGTTTCACGGAATATTGTTTTATTTTTAATGGAGTCCAAATGTAAGAGGATGGGCTATTAGGCTTAATTGGCCTAATAGGCCTACTTGGTCAATTAAGAAAGTAAAGAATGGTGCTAAAAATCTATCAAATGAATAAATTTTGGAGTTATCACATGACATATCTATTGTTTAAGTGGATATATCATTATCAAATCAATACATAAGTTCTAATTCATGCAATTTGATCTTAATTTGATTTAACTAGTTCTTAAGGATCAAATATCTTCAGTTGACTTTTGACTAGACCATGCTTTCCATGTAAGGAGGGACTTTCTTATGACCCAAAACATGTTCAAATACTCAAGTGGAGTTCCCTTTTGGATATTGGTGTGGAATTTCATGCATGAAACAATTTTGACTTGTCTATGGGCCTCACCACTTTCCTTCCATGCCAAAATTTGAAGATTATGCAAATTTTTATAAAGTTTGGGATTTTGATGATTTATTTAAGTATTGTAAAAGGATTAGGTATTGACTTAACTAAAAAATACTAATAATTATCTAAAATCAATGCCACTTTGGCTTTAGGTTAATTTTAAATATATATATATATATATATATATATATATATATATATATATATATATATGTATGTATATATATATATATGTATGTATATATATATATATGTATATGTATATGTATATATATATATATATATATATATATATATATATATATATATATATATATATATATATATATATATATATTGGATTTTTCAATCCATTTTTCATTAATTCCTAAGGCAGAGAAGAAATTGTAATTGACATCATTTTATCAAATAAACAATCTTTTTGCATATGGTTTTGGATCAAAATATAGTGTAATTTGACTATGTACTAGCATAAAAGTGGAATATACTTACTCTTTTTTAGGTCTTTTTCACACCTACTATGAAAATATCATCCTCTATAGGTCATTGGAAGAGCTAAGATTTGAATTTGCTTTGCAAACATCTTTCATGCCTTCTTTTGAAACACTAATGTTCAAGGTTGAATGCAGTGTTTTATTTAAAATTCATATGTGTGTCTTACTCAATTTTAGAAAGATTTTAGATAAATACAATCATTCAGGTGCATCACCCCATAAGATAGAATTTCCCATTTTAGTTTCCTTCTCCCTTTTCACCCCAAAAATCAAAATTATATTAGTTTTAGTATTAGATATTAGGGGAACCAACCCTCTCTAGAGGTTCTTATTAATTCAAAGTCACCCACGCTTTGAGAAGTTCCAATTCTATCAGCTATAGTGAGGGTGTTCTTTGCAAATCTTTAAATAAGGTGCACTCTAAATTGATAATAGTTTTTGGCACACTTAGTGGGACACTATTATACATACTAGTCATTGGAGGAATTCATAAGACCAACTATCATTTCAAATATTGACTACTTTTAGAACTTGGTTTACTAATGGTCTCCAATGGCTTATTTCAGTATGGATCCATATAATCCTCACTATGATTAGTATGAGCAACCACACTATGATCCTGACTAGTATTATGAGGACCTATACCTATCATATATGAAAGAGTACTACCCTGATCCTCCCTATGAATAACCAATACATCATAATATTTCTCCTTGCCAACCCTATCATGAGCCATCCTACACTTCTAACCAACCGAATCATGGTAATTTTGCATCTACCAATCCATCTCAAGATTCAAGAAAACTCTGTTTAAATATGAGAAAAATATGATAAGTATAGACACTAGAAAAACCTATAGAGAGGATATTTATAAGCATAAAATTTAGAGTATGAGAGCAAACTTGTGGTGGGATAAATAGGTATGTACAAATTTTATAAGGCAATTTCACTAAAAATATAGTTCTAATATTTTAGACATTAGAGGTCTAACAGTAAACATTAAAGAGAGGTTGGTGGTTTATGAGAAACCCTAGGGTTATCATAGTCAACAATATGTTCCCATAGAACTAACCTTTTCCATTTATGATCAACAAACCAATGTTTATTACATCCCTCATGAATCAAACCAGACCTTGCATAGTTTTCCTCCCTAGATGTTTATCCAGGAGAGGTCTCAAAATGTTGAAAATTTTTGTTATGAAAGTCTAATTTTCAGATTGCAGAGACCATACAATATCCTACATATTCAAGTTTGCAAGAAGAAATTAATAGTAATCTAATCCATGATTTTGAGGATAATTTAGCCAAGAAAATTGACCTTGAAAATCAACATCTCCAATATTCAATGGCAAATGTAAAGTTAACACCAAATCAAATTCCTTCTTTCACACCATGGATGTAAAAAGTATATAAAAAAAGGTTCATAAACCCAAGTTCGTCACTTGGAAGTAGATTCAAGAGTAAATAAAGAAAGATAAAAATCAAGAATCATTCAAGATGTTGATTTAGGAAAGAGATCATTCATCCTCTACTCATTTCTCCTCAGAAGCCAAAGTCCTTTCCTTCATGGAAAGCCATTCAAGAAAAAGTGTAGAGAGATGAGGTGAAGGTGATCAAAGAAGAGTAGCCTCATGAGAAAAATTAGTTATCAATGGTTACTTTTGTATACCTTTCATATTTTGTTGAATATTTTTAAGGATATAATATGCCACTTTTGGAGCAAGAACCTCTCCTTTGTGAGGTAAGTGAAGAAGATGGAGCCAAAGAGAGATAAAAGGAAGGTGACTTCAATGATCAAAAAGAAGAAATCATTATTGGGACACCACTTGGTAAGGATAAGAATGAATCAATTTTCCATGATGTCAAAGATAACACATTGCAAGAACTAGTGCAAGTTGAAGGTGAGATCCAATAGGAAGAATACCATTAGCAGTAGCCATACCATGATTTCATGAGTGAAATTGGTGAATTTAATATGGTAGAATTAGATGGTGAGATAGTGTAGCAAGTTGAATCTCCATTTAAGGTTTTAATTGATGTTTTGGAGCTTTAAATAGATATTTCTAGTTTAGGGATGCCAAATAAAAATGAGAAGGTTAATTTTCATGAGAAATTGGTACAAATAAAGGACATGGATGAGATTGAGATATCTCTTGTTTAAAAGGATCAAGTGTTTCAGAAGGTGGAAAAAGAGTCTCCCATGGAACATAATGACCAAGATTAGGTAGAATATGCAGAACTCCTTGATGATATTAAAGAACTTGTAACCAAGCAGAATCCCAATCTTACTATGGATACCATGCAAATCAAAGAGGTGTGTTTTATGGGATCACTATTAGAGGTTATAGTCAAGGAACCATCTAAATAAATTAAGACTATTTGAATACATATTTTTGACCTATTTGGAGCTACCTAGTTCTCACTAATCATTATGCCAATGAAAGTGGTAGATACAAAAAAGGAGGCATCAAGACCAAGGGTCAAGAAATTGCATGCCTTATTTAGTACTCCATCTCATCATGAAAATGAATTTTCAAATTTCCCTTTTGATCTAAGAGGACCATTAATTTGGAGGTTAGTTTATATAAAATAGACTACTTTGTGTTTCATTTCTCTAAGTGCACATCCACACATGATTTTAGTGTTGTTTTTCCATTTCTAATTTTTTGTTGTCCATTCCTTTAAGTGCACATGTGCACATGTTTGTTGTTGTTTGTGTTAGTTGTCTTATTTGTGTATTTATTTGGAAAAGGCCTTCCCAATTTAGTATATGTCCAAGTAGATATTTTCCAAATTTTATAAGTTATTTGACCATTAGGATGTCCAACCCTAATAATTCACCAAAATTATTAGTAATTTGGCCTATCAAGGTCAAATTACTACCCCTATCATATGAAAATTTCTCAAAACTGGTCATTAACCCTTTACAATAGGTCAAACTAGTCAATTATGGATTAAAAGTAGTAATTTTGATTTTAAAAATTGTCAAAAATAGAATTTAAATGGGTCATTTTCATTTCAAAAGAGCATTGCCAAGTTCAAAAATGTAGATAATCCATGTATAGGGGTCAATTTTAAGATAAAGTTGAACATTTTAGGATATATATTTGGTTTAAAGACCTCAAATTTTTTACACAAGGAATTAATGAGTTGTATAACATTATTTAAAAATTTAATGTCCACTGGACAAGTTTAGATACTCTCTTTTTTGTCATAGTCCTCAGCATGTCCGTTTGAGGTCACCATTAGAGCAAGCATCATTATGGAGAGCCAAAAAGGTTTCTAATCCTAGATAAAAGTTTTAAAATCATGTTAAAATGTTTTTACATCATAATTAAGCAAAACATGCCCATATAGGCTTTTGTAATCAAATAGGCATATAGGCCAAAAAGGGGTTTTTAGAATTTTCAAGAAAATGTGATTTTAGAGTGTTTTAATAGAATTTTAAAAAATACATAATAATTTTTTTAGGTATTTAGAATCAGGTGAATGGTTATTTTCATTTTGGTGAATTTTTCATTTTTTGCAGTTTTAGACACCCTTCCTAACCTCCTATTTAGATGCTGATATCTTTCACCACATGTGGAGTTTGGATAAACACTATTAGTATGCTTTTAGGTATCACATTTATTTATAATTAATTAATAATTTAGATTATTTTAGGGTATGTGATTTATGAACAATCATTAAGAGCATAGGCATCCCAGAATGTAGTCAAAACCCCATAGGGATATTTCTTCACATGGTAAATTTTCATATATTTGGCATGGGAACCCAATATTTTTATGGATGTTAAGGGGATCAGATATAGATACATAAATGGAAATATTTTGGTATTTGGAGGTTTGTACTTCATGAACCATCTTTTTGAATATTCAACTTCAAAGCCCTCCTAAGCCTTCAAAAAACTAGTTTTGTGAAAATTTGATTTTATTGAAATAAAATAATAATGTATAAATTTAAAAAATTTAAAATGTAAACTCAGAGAGGATTCCAAAAATTTCAATTTTATGCATGGAGTTATACGGATGACGGTAAAAGTCATGTTTTTGTGGAAATAAGCATGTAAAATTAAGTACGTGATAGTTCAATGAAATATAATAAATGGATCTCAAATACCAAGACTTTTTATTCATATTTAAATTTAAATTTTTTCATAAATCATCGTATAAGTGTCCCAACCAACTCAATCAAAATGGCTAGTCTATAGGAAAATGGAGCAAAATAGGCCTAGTCAACCCTGTTGACTAAATGGAAAGTGTTTTCTCATCAAAATCACATATCTTGTGATGAGGAAAGTTGTTCCAAGTTTTTTTTTCAAGTTTCTTGGCATCTTCTTTTGGGTTTAATGGATTAAAAATACAAGAGGATAGACTATTAGGCCTAATTGGTCTAATAGGCCTAATTGGTCAATTAAGCAAGTAAAGAATGACATTGAAAATCTATCAAATGAATTAATTTTGGAGTTACCATGGGCCATATCTATTGTTTAATAATATATATAATTCTAAATTCAATCTACAATTTCTAATTTATGCAAGTTGAACTCAAGTTGAGTTAACTAGTCCTTAAAGATCAAATTTCTTCAATTGACATTTGACTACATCATGCTTTCCATGCAAGGAGGGACTTTATTATGTTCCAAAATATGTTCAAATACTAAATTGGATTTACATCTTGGATATTTTTGTGTAATTTCATGCATGAAATACTTTTGACTTGTCCATGGGCCCCACCACTTTCCTTCCATGACAAAATTTGAAGATTATGCAAATTTTTTATAAAGTTTGGGGATTTTTATGATTTATTTTAGTATTGTAAAACTATTAGGTTTTTGAGTTAACTAACCAAGACTAATACTTATTTAAATCAATTCCACTTTGGATTTAGGTTAGTTTTAAACATATATATTGACTTTTTCAAGCCATTTTTCCTTAATTCCTAAGGCAAAGAAGAAATTATAATTGACACCATTTTATCAAATAAAAAAAGATCATTTTACATATGGTTTTGGATCAGAATAGAGTGTAATTTGAGTATGTACCAACATAAAAGTGGCATATACTTAACCTTTTTTAGGTCCTTTCCACACCGACTATGAAAATATTGTCTTCTATAGGTCATTGGAAGAGATAAGATTTGAATTTACTTTGCAAACTTCTTTTAAAACACTAATGTTTAGGTTGAATGTAAAGTTTTCTCTTAGATTCATATGTGTGTCTTACTTAGTTTTAGAAAGATTTCAAAGAAATATAATCATTTAGGTACATCAGCCCATTAAATATAATTTCCCATTTTAGTTTCCTTCTCCCTTTTCAACTCAAAAATCAAATGTAAATTAGTTTTAATATAGATCTTATGGGAACTAGCCCTCTCTAAAGCTTCTTATCAATTCATAGTCACCCAAACTCTAAGAATTTTTAATTGTATGATCTAGAATGAGGGTGTGATTTTCACATCTTCAAACAAGATTCACTTTAGATTGATAATAATATAACTATAGAATAAAATAATCAAGGCCTATTCAACTACATTGATGCACATAAGGCTCCAACTAGAAACCTATCAAAGTGACCAACATGTACTATGTATGGTACATCTTCTTGATGTTCAAAAAAATCTTATGACCTTTGCTTAACATTACTGGTGATAATAACTTGTATCAACTTGTATTATCACTGATGATTGAAATAAGACCAACTAAATGTTATATCTTCTTCCCCTATTAGGTAAGAGATGAGAAGCTGAGCAATGAGAGAAATAAAATAAAACCATTATATCTACTCCATATCATTAATATAAGGTATATAAATCCAAAAATAAAAGAAATAAAAAACACAAGCTAAAAAATTCTACTACAATAGATCTTGATCTTGATCCTAGTAGCTCTCACAAGATGGGTAAATCACTTATCACTCAAAACAAATGATCAAGTCCATCAAGACCATAGGCCTCAACCATATAGGATGCTTCCTGATCATAGTAAGTGTCATAACAACCTTAAAATAGTTTTAGTAACCAAAATATCTTTTTTTTATATCCAAGATTTTGAGGGGGACCCCATTTAACAAAGGGTGACCTACCCCTGTTCCTTGGGATTCATGTCTACCCCTAAGCCTCAATGCATCAAAGGATACTCAATAAGAATTGAACTTGAGACCTAGGTGATTGAATTCATTAATCATATCCAATCAATCTAACCTTTGGGGCTTAAATTTAATCTTCATCTGAAGCTTAATGTGGGTGGCCATGGGTATGCAATTTTTTCCAAATAATCCAGAATCAAATCACCCTATTGTGATCCACATGCAACACATGGAGAAGTTTGACCCCTACTTCAAGATGTCCCCATGGATACTTTAGAATGTAGGCTTTTTTATTACCCCTAAACCTCAATGTATCATAGGGTATTTAATAGGAATTAAACTCAAGACCTAAGACATCAAAATCATTGACCCTATCCACTCAAGGTAAACCTTGGGTCTTAATTAACCAAAATATCTATTGCTAGAATGATCTAAATAATTTTCCTTAGCATTATTTTAATATGGAGATAGGGGTCATCAAGAAGAGAATATATAAAATATGTCCAATACCACCACATTTATAACATGTGGGCTTTTCTTTTATCAATGAGATCCAAAATAAGTTGAATCACTAAAAGAACCACATGAGTGAGAAGAATGCCTATGGTGATGTTTATGTTTTGAATATCCTAGAGAGTGCTAATGAGATTGATATGGATATTGTCTTAAATTGTGTGGAGAGTATCTTAGAGAATGACTCAGAGAGTGTCTCAAAGAGTGTTTCAAAGAATGATTATAAAACAGTTGCTATACATGGTAATGATCTCTATGACGAGACATGTTATTTGTATAGTGAGCCTCTTTAGTAGGTTTACTCTTATTATTTATAAACTATCACTCATGTTATGTCAATAAATCATAAGTAGATTCAAATGGGGCACCATTAAGATTATCACTAAGCCATAGCATTTCAAAAAAAATAGTGTATGTAAAACTAAGTCCATCTAGTGTGATGGAAATCAACATGTCATCATTTATCTTTGCACTAGTTGTGTAATATTGTTATTTCAATGTTTTCATGTAGGAGATATATTTAGATACATCTTTTTCAATGCTAAGATTATTATTAATAAATTATATTAAGATATCAATATTCTTATAGGTAGCTTATTTTTCATATAGATACTTTAATGCTTTTTAAGAGTTTCATGCACCAATTTTAATTGCATCTATATGAATGATAACATGTTCAGTGTAGGATGATTTTAATAGTACGAGTGCATGGTTATCACATTTATGGTACTCAACCAGCTATTTGGATTTAGTTGGTGGTGTAGTCTCTTTCTCTATTATTTCACACAAGTCATTAAAAATTAGGGTGTTCTCCATGGTCCTACTATATTCCTTGTAGTTTTAAGGTGAAATATACTATTTTCATATATCAAACTTACAAGTTTTGTCATGACTTACAAAGAATTAAAACAACAATAAGATCAATGTTACTATGGGTTTTGCCTTGACCCTCATAAGTAGATTTGATATACAAAATATTTAGAGGTTTGTAAAAATATCAATCATAACTTAAATCTCATGTTACACCCTTACACCTCCAAATATTTAAATTTTACACCCCTTATAACTTCCTTACAAGTTTTTAATGAGATCAAAATATAATACCAAAGGGTTTTTAAAATTATTACTTTTCTTATATGCAAGTGACCCACAAAAAATATCTTGAACTGACTTGCCTTCAATAATCATGAGTTTAAAAAAGAAATATATTCAATTTATGAGTTTTTGAATGTGAAAAAAAAAATAAAAGGAAATTTACATGTATTAATTTTTTTATCAAATGTTTTCACTATGCATAAAAAATTAGTGATTCAATTGCCTTGTGGATCCCACATGATATGAAAGATAAATTAAATAAAATATTTTATAATATTTTTAATAGTTCTCTACCAAGGTTTATTGCACCTAACATCACCCATATGTAAATTTGTGACCAAAATAAATAAAGCTTCTAATAATCTTTATTTGTGATTTGGAATTGCCTTTGATTTTGATAGAGTTCTAAGGGATCTGCTATGTGGATGGACCTCTACTACACCATATTTTTAATTGAATCTAATTTGAGTTAGGTTTTGGATTTTCCTATCATGTCATCCTTAATATTATTATTCAATGAAAGATTGAGATATAGAAATAAGTTTATGGCCTAATATGCATTATGCCTTTTTATGATGTTAAATTTTTTTGTAAATTTATGTCATTATGTTATTTCTTGTCTTGAATTCACTATGGATTATAGGCCATATGGTATTTAAAATTTGAACATGTATATCATAAAATAATTTCAATCAAAGTGAAAGAGTATCATATATACTTATTTCTTGTTCAAGTTAGACTTAGGGCCACCATATTCTAAAAGTCACCATACTTCTATGCCAAATTCTAACTTTTCTTCAATTTTGTTGCCAAATTTTTGAAATCCTCTTTAATTTTATTAGACTCTGATACCACTATTGTCACCAAGTGGGAAGAATAAAGTCTAAAATTTTATTCAATGTAGACACTATTTTTATTTTTGTACAAACATAATCTTTTTAAGGAGCTTACACGAGTTGGTTGAATAAAACCAAGTAATGAGTATAACCAACCCATACAAACAAATTATGTAATTAAAAGACTAAGGTTACAAAAATAATAATAATAATAATAATTTAAATAATATAACACTGGTCTAAAAACTATTTGAAGGGTCTTAAGACCTTAAATATAACTTATCTATAGGCCCTAACATGTACTTTCTTTCCCTCTATGTCCCCAATCATGTTTCTAATTAGGATTAAGCCTTTAGAGAATTTAAGAACATAATCTTCTTACACCTTGAAGGTTATTCATAGCCTATGAATAGCTTCACCTTTTGACAATTCTATTTATTTCCTTCTTGTAAGGATGTGTTTATGACTCCACTTCCACTTTGAAATTCATTCCCTCTTATTCAGGCTTGGGAAAAAATCATTAACCTTAACCTAGGTATGAATAATGATTTCCTAAGGCTCTTTGGGAGTTAGGTTTCTTTTGAGAATTTAGGAGGTGTGATAGGCATGTAGCTTCATTTGAATATGCTATTATATTTTAGATGAATCTCCATTATCAATTAATAAGACCCGATGATTCTTATTACATCTCCTTAAATTTATATTCAAGTTTATAATTTGTTAAAGGGATATTGGTATACAAATTAATTCATTTAAAGTCTATCTTTCTACTATAGGTCTACCAATGGACTAGAATTCTCTAATCCTCAAATTATAAGTTGGACATATTTTAAAAGTGAGACTTCATGAAGTGATTTGGCCTATGTGGTCATATTTTTTTCATGCTTAATTAATTGACCCAACCCTCTTCCTTAAACATTTCCAAAATTGCTCAACAACTCTCCCTTAGGCCTTAGAATTCTTAAATGACAATCTTGATATTCTCCATCACTACCCAAGGAATAGTATGAGTTGAATTTTTTAGGATGTGAAACATATTTAGAGAGTCATTATAGGTTTAAAACATGTTTAAATTTCCTTGAGTCCTAGGTGAAGCCATGTTATGTGATGTTATAGTATATAATAACTCTTGCATCTCCATATGCTATACTCTGAGATCAAATGGGCTACATTTGAAAGTGATATGTAAGACACTTTTTTGAAGTCTACATCCTCCCTATAGTTCTACCCAAATATTTCATAAATTCCTCTTGATATATATAGCATGCCTAGGTAGTTGTTTTGGTTTATGTAAAACTACCCGTGAAGGACTAGAATCAAAATGCACATCATAACATTGGAATTAAACCTTGATCAAGATACCTTAAACTCTTCTAATTTTCCTTAATCCATGACAAATACCTTAACATTGACCAATGATATTGAATTATGATTATATAAATCTAGCCTTTTGATGCATATTGATACTATGTGGTTATCTTCTCTAGGTCTTGATGTCCATCAAAGCTTGAAGGATCCCTCACACACATGATCTACTAATGAATTAAACCTGAAATTTAGTTTTTAAGTTGAATATCTTGTAAAGTGTCTTCATATATGATTTTCATGTTATTTGAATTCTCTTTGGGCTCTATTGAATTTTATGACCCATGTGATCACCTTCACCAAGGCCTAAATAACAGATTAACCCTCTTTATCTGTAGTCTATAGGGCATCTCATGGATTTTGTATATTTATTCTTAGGTGTGGTGCCCAAGAATCCCCAATGATGACCATATCCAATTATGGAACCAATAGGAATACCAGATACTATCCATTGAATCCTTGATGTTCATGAAGGCTTAAAGAATTTCCATCCACCACTCTACCCTGACTTGCATAGTCATGTTATCTCCAAACTATCTTAAGAGACCCATGTGTTAAGCACCTTATGTATGTACCTTCACCATGAGGAGTCAATATACTAATATATCATAAGATTTCACTCTCATTGCATGTTTTTATTACTTTTATTTCTTTGAAAATCATTCCCTATATTTTACCTAACCTCCATGAAGTGAAATTTCTTCTCATTTCAGCTTGTTTATCATTGTCCTACTTACATATGTATTGATATTCATTGATGATTTATAATCCTATGTCATTTTATTGAATTGAAGTGTCACCAATTTTTGCCATTAATGACTCTAAAAACACACTTTTTTACAAGAAAGGTTGAATGGAAAGTAGACAATCATTTTATTTTATATCCATTCATTTATTTATAATGATAACCACAACATGCATGTAAAACTCCAACTGATTTGTAAGACTATATAATGGCATTGGAGATTCAAATGTCTAGAACCCTGTAACTTCAAATTTAAAGGTAAATATATTTTTAAAGATGTTTGAAGGACTTTGAGGTATGAAAGGTGTATTAAATGTTTCTTCTCCATTTAAGGAGCATCTCATAATCTTAGGAGGCCCTACTCTCCTGAGTGCAGACATGTACCTTAACTATAGGGCTGAGATTTGAACAAAAACTTTTGTGATTTGTATTTTCAATGTGATTTTTAGTATGAATGAAAATATTTAGAGGGTAATAAGAGTGACTTATCTAAATTGAATCCATCTCTTCATGAGAAGACCCTTGGTAATGTAAGGAAAGCATGACTTATTTTTAGACCTACCAAGTTACCCATTTCTGAGCTTGGAGATAGAAACCTATAATAAAGTATTCAAGTTTATCCTCCATTGGAGACTATTGAAAAATCATCCATATCATGTTAATAAATTTATTTATTCATTTATTCAATTTAAACCAGATCCAAGTACTCAAAAGAATCATCACAATGGTTTAACATTTGGTAGGGTTTATAATTATCCTACCTTATTAAAAATTATTCGTAAAGTATAGGGATTTTTCATCTCTCCAAATACTTGTAAGAGGTGATCGAGGAAAATATTTATCACCTCAAATAACTAACTGTAGGCATGCAATAGGAGAGAAGAGATCTATCTAAAAGCTATGCTCTAAATGAACACTTTTTTATCAAGTTTGTACATTTTAGTGATGTTTTATAAAATTTTCTCCATATCATTGCATTATAACACCTATAACATGTCATTTAGGAATCCATATTACTCCTCCAATGGTCATGGACCACCATGTAATTGTATAATAGAGTTGACACATATTGAAAGGTAGCTTGTTTAGAATTTTGAAAGAGTGTTGGAATAATTTTATCCTTGTTTTGGCTCTTTTTTTCATGAAACAATTGTCCAAATCTTGAAATGAGTTTATCATGATGTGGGAAACCTTCTATGGCTCTACTTTGATTTGAACCCATCCATAGATTTTTTTACACTTGAGTAAAACTTTCAAAACCTTATATTTCCTCTTGTAAATCTCCTTTCTCAAAAGTTTTCTTGTATTTTTGACTAATATTGATGATTTTTTTCCATGAATGGACCTCCATACCCCTATAAAACCCCATAAAATCCTTGAAAAATGTGAAACTTGCATCTCATTTTAAAGAGTGGAATAATTTTTAACCATTACAAACACTTTTACATGTTTGGAGGGGAAATAAAGATCATAAAAAGAAAAAAGAGATGAAATATAAGACCTTTAATGAAATTTTACCCGATTTTTATGGACTAGTTAGAATGGTGGAGGTGTTTTGGTGTTATGATCCTCTTTAAGACATTGAAAGTGGATTTATTCCAGATTGATTTAACTAGTTCAAATGACATGAAATCTTGATCCTTTTAAACCTTCTCAAGAATTTTAGATATAATTTGAATACCTTTATGACCTAATTGTGTCATATAAGGACTCCTTTTACCCATTATCCTTTAATACCTAAAATTTAGAAAATGACCTTGTTCTTATCTATGCATTGGCACAATTGTGCATTTGGCCAAGGAATGAATGGACTTGTGATAAACATGTAATGATACTTAATTAGATGATATAATACTCAACAAATCCTAAGGATAATAATCATATATTGAGGACCCATCTAGAAACTCACTTATCAACAATGAATTATGAAAATTAACAAGAACCAATCCAAGCAAAATAGAAAGACACAACCCAAGCATACTTAGTCTTGAACACTTTATACTTCAATAGATACATGAAAATTGAACTAGTTTTGCAAAAAAATATCCTCCCAAAATAAGTATGTGTTCTAAAACCACATAGGTGGCTATAAGAGCCAATATTAACATAAAGTTTCAATAGTATAGGGGATATATAATAATAACACCTTCATAGTTTCACATGTAAATAATATTCACCCAACTTTGCAAGGCCAATTGGTAAAGGAGAGTCCAATATCTTAATCTATAAAAATGTGTGTATGTCCTACACAATAATTCATGTACACCCATGAAATTCATATGTGATATATAAGGAATATTCTATATACTAATCATGAGATAAATAACACATTTCATAGGTGTAAAATAGATTATTTTATATTAAATATGGGTAAATAATGATTTTAAAAATAAAAATATGAACCAAACAAATAAGGTTTTGAAGATAAGTCCCACAACATTTATAGAGGAGAAAAGATGGTTTTAATAATAGGTTACATAAAATATACATAGGATCAAAGAGAATAAATAGTACAAAAATAACACTTCCAATTGTAATCATGAAACATAAATGAATAGTTAGTAGGAAACTGGCCAAAGAAACCAACCCAATAGAGAAAACAAATAAGAAACAACTGTAGAACAATAAAAAGATAGGAAGTTCAAAATTATGGCTTAAAATAAGATCTCCAAGTATATATAGGGTCATCCAAAGGATCCCTCTAGTGAATCATAGGATAATTATAAAAAATATGATACCAAAAAAATATAGGTTTACCCAAATGTGAACCATAGTGAAACAACCTTGAGATGGGTCTACCCCTTCATGGATTGAACTTACAACATTCTCAGAACTCTCACAAAATCTCCATAGGATAAGCAAGTTATATAAAGTATCCCAACTTAAAGATTGGTCTAGCATCTTAAAAGCCTCAAAAAAACATTGGAAAGGGCTTCTCAACTAATGGTCCTTACCCACATTCAATCTAACACTAGTGTGAATGATGGTTTTAATTTAAGCTTCATCCTTGGGAAACTTATGAGATAAACATAGAATATTATCTAATTGTAGTTTAATAGTTCTAATGTATTTATATCAAATACTATAGTGAATAATAGATCCAACATCATGGTACATAGGTGGAGCCACAACAATAACTTTATGACTACAGGTAGGTTTACACATCTATAAACCACATTGGAACAAACTTGAAATAGATTTGGGATAAACCTAAAATGAAGGGAAACTATCTAAAGGATTTAGAGAGATCCTTAAGTGGAATGAAAATAATGTGAAATTTTACTCTCATTCCCCCATTGATATCAATTTTATCCACATCATATCCAAAGGTCTAAGAAACAACCTTATAGGACCAAAGAAAACCAAACCCATTGTATATAAAACATAAATAAGTATAAAATTTCACACTAGGTAAGAAAAGAGTTATCCTAAGACATTCCTTTATTCCATATGAGTTATGAACATGGTAAGTCACTAATATAATGGAATTAATATGATATGAGACTACTAAATAGGAATGAAACATTAAAATATTCATATCTATTGAAGTGGAGACTTAGGTTACCAAAATCTAGAGTTTGTAGGGCCTTCATGGTGGTGTTGTCTTTCATTCTTGGGACCATATCCCATTTTGATGTTCTATAAGAAACCATTCCATATATAATGAATATATGATCTCCCAACTTCCATAAAATTTGATTTGAGCCTCATTAAAATTAGGTCCATTAGTTTAAAGGTTGAGATTAAACTAGATTATTATTCATGTTTAAGTCTTGATTTTATATTTTTCGGTAATATTTGAATATTTTTACATTTTATAACTAATATATGATTTGTTTTATGTTTTAAATATGGAAAACATAAAAAAAAAAAAAAAAGTATTAGATTGAAACCAAGGTATCAAACATACAATAAAGGAGATAAATCTAGATAGTTCACACAATTGTCAATAAAAGAGATGTACTAACAATAATTTGAATGGAAAAATATAATGAAATTGGATGCTATGGAATGTGAATTGGAAATGTTTTACATTTTTAGGATACTAAAAAAATTATGATAACTGATTGTACATTCTCATTTCATCAAATGTAAACATATCAAAATATTTTAATGTATGAACAATAGAGATTGAAACAAAGAGATTTGGCATGAAAAATAGGAAATTACATATTGTTATTGAGTAAGTTATTTCAAAACTAAAATAATTAAGGCTATATATAATGTAAATGCATATCATATGTATAAATAGATGAGCTACATTATTTACCAACTGGGATAGTGGTAGTCAATTTTTCCATTATGTTTTCAAAATTTTCGTAAAATAAAAAAGATAGAATTTTGGAAAAAATGTGCAAGAATATATATAAATACCATTGTTAGTAAAATTTAACATTTATTTAATGTTTTTGAGATATATAAGGATAATATATCAAGGATAAGAGGAAATTTATTTAATGAAAAAAAATGGTAGGGAAGAATGAATCAAATGGTCACACATGAAAAGTAATGGAAGAATAAGATGCAATAAATTAGAAATTATGTACAATCAGATAATGCTAAAAAAATCCTAAAATAACATCAAGGGTATGCCTCTGTGCAATTCTTATATCATGTCTATTATAATCCTCAATGATATTTCCATATTCATCCTACATAATAGTTATATCATTATAATCATGTTATAGATATTCATTATCACAATATAATTATCCTCTTGATCCTAAAATCATAGCATGTTACTCTTGTCATCTCATGAATTTGTATATTAAAAATCTAGTGTACCATAGATTGGAGTTATATTATTGAAATTATCTTTCTCTTATTTTCATTCCTCAATATGAGTATATTATATCTTATTATTAATTAAATAATAATAATGTATCATTGTTTGAATAGTAGGAAGAGAAGTAATTTGTGCTTTGACTTCTTGACTTGAATATGTAACCATATATTATTTACTTTTAGACTTATCTTGTTCCTATATGCATGAAATAGATACAATGTTTGACTACTTAGAAACCATAATTATATTATTATAATTTGTAATTATATTTTTCTTTTGACATTCATTTGAGATTTATTATTTTAATATTTGTTATCTATTTTTAATTTGTTGTTGAATTTTATTTAATTTATCTTCTAGTAACTTTTCCTTTTTGATATATTCATTTTATAATGTCTTTATATAATCTAGTTATGTTTATGACTTTTCTTTCCCTAAATTGTCTTTTTTATCCAATTTTTATCTTGAAGATATGCCTTCACGATGTGAGTTGGTTTTTTGATTGATGAATGTATTACATGATCACCATTTGATCTTTAAGGGATTCACAATTATAAATTTTTATTTTTCAACTCTTTTACTAACTATGTCATAGTAATTATTTGATCTTTAAGGGATTCACAAGCATAAAACGTAGGTACTTTTGATTGAAAAATGCATATAAATTACATAAGGAAGAGATGTGGGAGGTGGATGGGGTTGAGTAAAGACATATTTTTACCTTATTTTTACACTATATGGTGTCTCAAATTACCATGTAGGGTAGTGATAACATAGACTCAATTAGAGGGAAAGTAGTTATCCCCATCTTAAGGGTTAAGAAGAGACCTTATATAATCTTGAATTAATGTTTTATCTTGATCTGATGTTATATATTACTTTAAAAAAGTTTAAATTAATAATTTTTGTGTCTTAGCATTTGATTTTATTTTATTTAATGACTATTAATTATTTTATTGATTAATGAAATATAACATGCCATAACAACTATATATGATTGAAAAATAAATAAATAATACAATATAGCCATGAAATTATTTGATAATGATAAAAAAATAAAAATAAAAAGGAAAAAAGTTTAAACCCTAGGATAAAAACATTAAAATCCCTACCACAAATAAATTTAAACCCTCTAAGGTTGAAACCCTAAGCAAGATATATTGTTAGATATTGTTACACAATAAATGGGTTCACCAAATTTTTATGATGAATTTAAATTAATATTAAGATATTAATTCTTAATTAGATAAATGGAATATAATAATGTGATGTGCTACAAATACACTCTATAACAATAAATTAAAGATAAATTACTAACATATAAAAAGTAAAATATAAACAAACAAGGCTAAACTATGTAAAAGAAATATGAACTTATCTTTTTGGGTTTCTAATTTACTAGAATAGCACACACTATAGGAACATACTAAGAGTAGAAAACATAAAAACCTCTGATAAGTTATGCATGAGATTATCAAGGATAGGAACACCTAGTAGATGACATGATATACCATTTCTATTATCCTTATCTTTTGGTTATATATTTTTATATAAAATTGGGACATTTGGCATAGTCAAGTGTGATAGTGAAAATTAGGTCTTATTTCATTATTTTTATATTCAAAATGTGTGAGAATAAATTTATGTGACTTATTCAAGATGAAAACTTGGTATTTATTCCACAAGGAGATAAATATATATTAAGTATTAAAAATGGGGTTAATGGTTGTATTTGTGCTAGACCTTAGTACCCCACTATGTTGAGTGCAACCTACATACCAATACTCTAAATATAGAAAAAATAATCATGTAGTTCTCTCACCTAATGATTTTTTCAATTATGGTCCTTTGAATATATGAATTAATTTATATTTGGCTTTAAAACTTGATCATTCTCGTGTAGGGATTCATAAAACTAAAGTTAGACTTGGATCATGACTGTTTAAAGTTCTTAGAAATTAATTTGGGAAGAATAAGGAAATTTTTATCAATGTGTACTTTTGTATATGATTCCTTGTAGTGGAATTTACAAGATGTGACTATATGTTAAAATGAGTGAATTGAATATGAATTTATATTAATTCAAGAGGATAAAATTTGTTTAGAAATTTAGAAACCTATAGGTTGATCCTAGGGGTGATTACCTTTAACAGATTTGATTGTTTGTGAGGGTAGGATAGTAATGGAATGTAGGGGCATGAACATTGGGAATTTTTTCTCTCATTTTATTTTTTCGTACCTTCAATAAATGTATTAATTTTTTAGTACATTTCATAACATACATATGCATAGAGATGTTTTCAATAATTAGTTCATTTATATATGTGACAATATATATCCTTGCGATGAAATTAGGTCTCCTCTTATGATTAAGATATGTTATATTGGTGAAATTAGTGTGAATTAAATGCACATGTTTATTGAGAATAAAATAGATAAATTAATTATGATGAATTATTCATTACCAAATTTCTATTACTATATGATCTTATTGTTGGTGTTTATATATATATATACATATGTATATATGTATATATATATATACATATACATATGTGTGTATATATATATATATACATAAATATATATATACATATGTATATATATATACATACATATATATATATATGTGTGTGTGTGTAGATATACATACATACATATATTTATGTATATATATATATATATACACATATGTATATATATATATATATACATATGCATATATATATATATATGTTTATATATATATATATATGTATGTATATACATATATATGTATATATATATATGTATATATGTATATATATATGTATGTATATATATATATATATATGTATATATATATATATATATATATATGTATAAATAAGAGAATGAAAAAGTAGAGGATTTATGAAACAAAATGAGAAAGTAGAGGTCCAAAATAATAAACCTCTATCTAGGGATAAATAAGAGAATGAAAACAATGTATTAGAAATCCTTTAAAATAAGGATGACCTTATATCTACCAAAAATATAACGTAAAAACTCTATGCACTAAGGTCCCTTACCTTAGTAATATTCATCAAAGTCATGAATAAATATATCAAATAATAAATCCTTAAAAAAATAATCAAGGTGGAGGGACCCATCATGGTATAAATGGTGAAAATTTATCCAACACACCATACCCTACCACCATTTTTTATATAGGAAGCTTCCATGCCATTAAAATCGATGATGATCAGATAAAGTAAAATGATTAGATAAATAAAAATAAAATAAAGTGGAAAATCCCAGATTATCATCACAAATTATCGAATAAATTCATATAGATATCAGTTTTAATAATAATTTATAAATGTAAATCCAAATTTTAATCCCAAAGTTTGTAGATTTTTGTGATGCACCATTGAAGCAAAAGAAAATTATGGGGCTTGACTTAAGAGAATTAGCCAACTACAAAATTTCTAGAGTAAAAAATTCCATGGTGAATTAAATGTCATTGAATAAATTCATTCAAATGTTATGTCTTCCACCACCTAAAAATTAATTGAACTACAAACTATGGGACCACCACCCTTTTATACTCCAATCACCCTAATGGTTAAACTAATAAACAACCTGCTCTATGCAAACATCAATAACATATGGCCAACTACCATATTAGGTATTGTTTTCATGTTTATATTCATCATGTTAGGACTTGAGACCTATTTCAATTGACACAATGGAAACATTCCTAGGTTTAGGTAGGGTAAATTTTAGTGGCTCATATAGAAATTAACTTGGATTTTTTTGGTAAATCTCAAAGTAGGTGTTTCTAAAGTCTATCAAAAGTTAATTAATGGTGTTATGCAAGAATTAAAATGGATATGTGAGTAATAATAGGGCATATAACCTAGATATACATTTGAATATATATAAGACCTATAGACACTTCATTCATCCCCTTCCTACTACTAAAAGTTACAATTATGAGTATATGGGTAGTTGTATGTTTACATATAATGGTGAATAAGATCATATTGACTTTTGATAGAGTGGTAAACTATTTTTATATGTATAAAATTATTTTAAATATTAGGTGAGATAACCTATAAAACTAACTTACACCTAGATAATTTAGTCAAATCCATGTTATTCACCACCCCTTAGAATATCCAAATGCTAATTTCTAAAACTAAAATATTTTTGAATTAATGAAGAATAACCACTAAAATTTACCATAGGTGTTGGTGACTTATGATAGGAGAGAATAACTAAATAAGCCTTATCAAACCATAGTGTACCTAATTTAGGATTAGGTTACAGTCTTAAAAGCTAAACGAATAAGGCCTATCTAAGCTAAATTAAGACTGTATTCATGAAAAGAGAGAATTAAGATGAAAATTTGAAAATGAGATGATGGACCAATATTTAAGATATCTTATACCTACCTAGAATAACATGATAGGACTAATAAATATTGAATTTTACTTTACACAATCATGAAATTAGGTTTCTCAAGAATAAATGTTTCATATGAAGGTGGTGTCATATTTTGAAACTAGAATGGATACCTAAAAGGTGTTACACGAGACACAATTAGTGAAATTACACAACTAATCACCAACATAACCAGCTGTAACAAAAATATGACTTATAAAAGACATACCAACTTGCACCAAGGTGAAGGGATATTAACGTACACAAGGGAGAACACTCTTTGTCACATGTATAGATCAACAAAACACTAAAATAACATAATACACAAGCTTAAATAAGGTAAAAACTAGTCTTTATTCATTTCAAAAGATTAAAGCCAATATTGAAAATACGTAAAAAAGTTTTTTTTCTTATACCTATTAGAGGGCTATAAAATAAGGCATTTCCAACCCTATATATAAGAAAAATGAGACAAGAGAGATGAAAACAACACTACTAAACTACATAAAATATATTTTTTACATCTTAATTAATCCTATGCAAGAGAAAAATAAGTGGAAATTAGGAGCATTAAATTCCTTTAACACATTAGGCTTCTTCATGGAGGTTTGCTAATGAAATTTGGTATATTAGTGGAAGAGGAGTCATTACTTGATGCTATTTTTGTCAATATAAGTGCTTATCAATGACGAATGTGCTCTTTCAAGGCTATTATCCTTTATAAACTCTACTAACAATCTTAATCATGCTTCTCCACCTTTATGCATGTCAAATCTTATTAAATGTTTGGATTTTAGGTAGACCTCCCAAGCCATTTAAAGTCTTAGGGGTTGAATTTCCATGATTTAAACTTAGTGGAGGGGGTTACACATATCTATGATTAGTTTTCCAATACCTATATTCTTTATCATACTCTTAATAGCCATTATCCTTACCTATGGTCATGTTTGATAGGTTATAAAAGTATAAACTATCTAAACTTCACATTGAAATCCATGTTGTGGTCTCTAGGAGATGTAGAGAAGTTTATGGAACATCATATTTTATTATGAAAACTCCTTTAGTGACTGAGGAGCCTACACCTCATATCTAGGCCTTAACAGTTTTACATTCACTATTTGATTAGGAGGTCTCTAGATCTTAAAATCTTCTAGACAATATGAAATCTTACAAAACATGTCAATACCTATCTCATGTGTTTGAAGGAGTCTTATAAAACTCTCCTAATGATCCCCATAGGAAATGGAAGCCTTGAACATACATAGTAAGTTTGGAATTATCATCATAAAATCTTCTTCATTCTAACATAAACCTACAACTATGAGTAAGATGCTCTTTACTTGATTTTTAGGGTATTAATATCATAATACCTTTTTATTACTATTAAAACATCATCAAGAAATCTTCCCATTTCTAGTAAAAGCTTTGATCTTTTGAGAAGATTCTTTGAACATGAAGATTTGTGACTCTTAGAAATAGGCTTATTAGATAGGTCTTTATCTCTCAACACCCTAATGGAAACCTCCTCAAGCCTCTTTGATACTTGTATTTTTTTTATGGAACATGGAAACTTCATCACATGCCTACAACTTGTAGGAGGCCTTATATATTTCTCCTAAGACCTAAATATTGTTTCTTTTCCCTACATTCTATACCTATATTTGAATCATGAAGGAACCTTTATAAGATAAGTGCAGATATGTTAATGGGTTGTAGGAGCTTGAAACCTTGTTAGTTATATATGGCCTATTAGCTTCTTAGAGAGAGAGAGATTGAAAACATTGTCAAAACATAATATCATCATGAAAGCATAAAAAACATGTTGTGGACATGTAGGAATCATATTTATCTTGGAATAAAATTTATATTATACTTTTGATCTTTTTTTGAAGGGTATTAAAGCTATAAAATATAATACAAGTCTACTTACTCTTAACTCATTATTCAAGATCTTATATTAACATAGCTTAGGCATGAATAACAATCATGTTAACATTAAAAACTTGTATCTTATTAAACTTTATAACCCTACTAACCCTATATTATTTCACACTTACCATGTTTCAAATCATGTAAATCCACTTGAGATGATATATATATATATATATATATATATATATATATATATATATATATATATATATATATATATATATATATATATATATATATATATATATATATATCCTTCAAGACCTTTAAAGACCATGTAATCAAAAAATTACTATTGGGATGTCTTTTAAACTCACAACTGGTAGAGGATGACCACTATAAATATTTCCATTCTTATTGGGACCTTTTAGGTTTACTTTACCCTTGTAAACATAAAAATTTAACTACAAGTTCATTGATAGGTCTTGAGAATTCACATTCAAACTTGATCATAAAATAAAACATTATTTGAGTCTACAACTCTTTAATATTCATTAATATTACCTTGGTATGTGACCTTAGCACTTATACTTAGAACATATTTTAGGTTTTGGATTATGAGTTAAAGTATCAAGATTCCATCTCTTCAATTGTATAACTTTCTAGACTGTAAGTCCTTATTTTCCATGTATATATGCTTGTAAGGTGATTTTGACCTTTCTAATATGAATCTTAGACTTGCATGTTCTTGAGAGGCTTGAAGTTATAATGTGGTGTAAACTTATAGATGCATGATTTGATTAGGGTGTCTACCATTATCACCATGAATATATATAAGAGACTTGAGAGATACCCTATAAGGGTCTTAAGACTTGTATGATCATGTTAGAACTCCTAACATTATAATATAAGGACTAAAACTTCTTGAAGGCATCATAAAGACCTACCACAATGTCACCTTGATGTTGGTGATATTGAAGAACCCCAAAAACCTTCAAAGCTCCTCAAAATCATGGTCAAAGGGTATGAACTATTATTATGTCAATGTTTGAACTCTATGCGCATGTTTCATATTTTTTAATCTTGCCTTATCAATTTGTAATCAATCATTGGAACTTTCTAAAGGCCTACATGCTTATTTATGCATGTTTATTGAGAATTTAACCAGGCCTATAGGTTTAATTATTGTAACACTATTATGGTATTTTAAACTAAAATTAGATATTATTAATATTCATACTTTATTGTTGTTTGTGTTTCTTTCACTAAGAGATAAATACCTCAAAACATATTGAAACCCTCACTTTTTTTCCTATATACCTATAAAGGTCAATTCAAAGGTTAAACCTCATGAAAATCTTGCGAATGACTTTGATGGGAGTTAAAAATTTTCAATAATGTTATATAATAATCTTTACATCATTATAGGACTTGAAAACATCATCTCTCCCACTCAGGCATGTTCTAAAGCATCAAAAGGTGATTCATGGGTTCTAGGATTTAATAAGGTTTAGGACTACCTATAGTCTTCTTGACCATTTGACATGATTAAAATATTTTTTATTAATATTTATGACTCAATATGGTTCCTATAAAACCTCCTAACATTTTCCATTATCCATTTATTTCTATGCATTTTGAGAAGTGCATATAAACCTCAAACCATGTTCCTCTCAAGTGTCCTACAAGCAATTTTAAGGCTTATAAGGATTATTCATAATCTTTTTTCTTCTTTTTTCCTCTAAAAAAATTATATTATCATTAAATAAATCTCCCATTCCTTCAAATTACCATACTAATCCATGTAAATCTTGAAATGATATGTCTTATCGATGAAATCTACCTATAGTCCTTATCAATAAGGTTTTAAACTGATTTTACTCTATTTAGGGAATTGTGAGCCTAGTTATCTTCCTTAAAGGAATGTGATAACTTAATTATGATTATGGGACCCCATGTGACCCTATTTTTTACTTGAATACCACTACTAGGATCTATAACTCAAATAAATAACTATTGAAAACTTGTAGTTTATTGTTAACCTTAATGTTTGAGAGTTTTCATACCTTATTTTACATGTTAAAACATCAAGTAGGGTTGATAAATATTTTAGGTACTTGAATAAGGGTTTATGATCATATTTTAATACATTCAATTTTATATAACCCCTACAATTTATGCATTCATAACCATAACATGCAATTTTATAGGCATGTACTCATTGTTCATGGCTTTTATTCATGTGATTTTACTTATAACCTATCATTTTTACATGAATACAACTTATTTTAATTAAATAAACTACATAAAATTTTTTGGAGGATGTGACCTTTTTTCAACATGAGGTTTTCTCCACTACAATCTCAAGAAACATCTAAAATATTATTGGAACTTCATCCCTAAATCTTTAGGCCTTGAAACCATGGTGAATCCTTGATTTTTGTGGTATTAATTGTAAGACTTCTTAAATAGGCCTAAAAAATACTCATATAATAATGAAGCTACCATGATCATGCTTGAAGGTGGAGCAATAGTTTATTGATGGTCAGGTGCACTCTCCTCATGTTGTGAGAATTGAAGGTCACTAAGGATAAGAATAGAGGGAAACCACTAAGTTCAACATATATTTTACCATTTATATGTGTTATAGGGTTTATAATGAGTATACACATATTAGGATGACTTTATGAGAACTCAAATGTAACCATTTAATGTGTTTATGACCTTATTATGCCTTTTAAGACTCTTTTTGACCTCATTCTTTACTATAAAATAGGTGAATAAAACTATACAAGGCTAATATGACTTTATATAAGAATATAAATGCATACATACATTGATAAATATGAAACTAATCCTTTTATAATGCCAAATACCATCTTAATACCTCATTCATGCTTAGAAAGGTGTACCATTTCTAGGAATACTTGTGATTGGACCATAATGAGGGACCATTAAGACCTTTTTACATGTTTAAACCCATTTTCAATGAATTGAAAACTTGGTATAAGCCCTTATTATGCACATTTATCATTTAAGAGCCCTAAAATATACCCTAATTAAAACATTAACTTATGCAGGAACTTTGAAAATTCTTTTACATTAGTAGACATCTATGTAGGCTCTAATAGAGGAAACATGGGAATTAGTTATGTAATGGAGATTTGACAAAGTTACAATGAATTTACATAATAATTTTATACAATATATAATTAATTACCATTAATATATACCTTTTATCAATATAACACCAAACTAAGATCTCAAATATGCCTATTAGGTCTCAATGAAGAATAATCTCTAGAAAACATGAACATATTAGACATATCTAACTCTAGGCCACAATAATAATCACAAAGGTGTTATAAAACTTATACTCAGATATTTTTTGAAAATAATACCCCTCTCTAAGTGTTTAAATCTCAAATGGACCAAATGTGGCTAGGACAGTCAACATTTTGGTGACCTCCAAGGGGTTTTTTCCTGCCTAAACACTCAAACCATTTACCTTATAAAATCTATTAGGCACAAATTAAAGAAAAAAAATAGTTATAAAGTGACACTCTACAAGGCTATCCTTATTAATATTAAAAATACCTCCAAAATATAAAACAAAGAAGAAATAAAAACAACAACATGTGTAATAACACTTGGAGGAAGAAAAACAACTAACCTACTATGTACAAAGATTCAAAATGACCCACTCAACCTAGATCAAAACAAAACCCCCTGGAATATTTTACTCTCCATGTGATCATATCATCATGTCACTGATAGGGGTAAGTGAAATCTAGTTCTATAGATTGACTACTTGACATATTAGTTCTTAATAATGGTTCCTTAGAAATGACTATTACCTTATTTCCTCCCTATTTAATCACAAATCTCACTTTTTTTCTTTCCAATTGCTCAAATAGGTCAAAAATGCTCTATATATTGATTAAAATCTCTCATCACTAATTATCATTCAATTTTACAACCTAATCATCATATATGTCATGCAACATTAAGTGATTTTTGAACAAAAAACTAGTCTCCTCTTGAAATAAATGGGAAATATGGAAGTCATCATAAATATTAGGTTAACTTGCTTACTTGGGGTAGTTGATATTGCATTTAATTTGACAAGTTGGGATTGATCCTATATGATGTATTTGGTCCTATAAAAATAAGGGATGATTGATACATGTTAATTGGTATCCTCATATTGTTCCTTAGGTTCTAATGCATCAATAAAGGTTTTAAATTCCTCAATGATATCAAAACATTATTTCCATGCTTCATTAAGATCTTCTTGATGCTCAATAATACTGGGTATAATGGTGTTCTTTATTATGTCAAACTGATATTCACTTGATGAATCCTCATTAAAATATTCATCTTGCTTGGTGAAATCCTCACATTCTTTAATGACATCAAAACACTACTACCACACTTCATTAACACTTTCTTTTGGATTCATGGTAGATGGTATGAAGGTGCCTTCTTCATGTATACAATATGAGCTTAAACCTTAATCTTCCATATAATCACATGGATCAAATTCATAAAGACCTTTAATCTAATCATCAAATGAATAATTATAATCTTATTTTGTTGGCGTATTGGTCTCATGATGAGTAACATCTTCTTTATGAAAGATTTAAGTGGCTAAATTAGTTTCTTAAATGAGCTTGTAGGAGTAATATTTTTGATGTTTAATTGCCCATTCATCAAGTAAAATATTAGGTATGCATTCAATATGTTTAGTCGGTTTATGGTCTAGAACATAATTTTCTTAATCAAGAATTTTGTAATTAACATTGGAAATATTGGGCATATATGGCTCTATATGATATATAAAAATTCATGTAGACTTAATAGTGACTCTAATGTCATACCTTGTCCTACAAAACATGTGAGACTTATATGATGATAATTATCCCCTAATCTTAGATGTGAAGTGCCTCGAGAGACATAATGAGAAATAGGGTGGGAGATATATAATTAAAACATCTTAGGATATTGAGAATTTAGGACAAGTATATAAAGTAAGAATTAATCCCTTAATCACACCAATTATTTTGTGGATGTATCATCTATTTGTAATAATCTTTTAGTTTTTGTTCATACTTCAAGCTTAGTTTACCAGTAGATTTATTATGCATCATAAAACTACTTACACTAGAGTCAATTATACAGTTATGAACCAAGCAATCACCTATGATCAGTGAAAAGTAAAAAGGAGGATTATTATCATTCATACTTGGATGGTCTCCCTTAGGATAAGATGCATTAGTAATAAATTGTTTTACTTCCTTTTATAGTACAAATAAAATATGGATGTTGAACAAGGATTATTACAAAAAATTCTTTTATATTAGAATAGACAATGTCTCTCACATAGAAATCTTGACATTTGTCTTCTTCATTTGTTTAATGATATTGTAATTAACACCCTTAATATTTGGTTGTACCCTAAGATAAATAATAATAACTTTTATTTGATTTTAATAAACCTAATATTTAATTCTTAGGGATTGGTTTTTCTATGGTTGTTGAGATTTTGAAGCTGAGACAAACTTTGTAACTTGTTAGAGTACTGGAGGGGATGATATAGGACCTCTAAGATCCAATTGTCCACTTCCAACAACTCTTTTCTTGGACCTTGTGTTGGATGATATAAGTGTAATTCCTTTACTTGGAGTTTTAATTTGGTTCATACCATAGAATTAACCTTATTTATAATTCAAAATATCAGAATCACAATGTAGTTGAGTTGGTTCATTCCCTCCTTCAACTTGTGGGGTTGGCTCACTAGAATGCCATTGAGAATATGATATACTTTACACCATCAAGGCATAGTTAATCATTCTATCTGTGAAAGTTGTTTGATTGTGTTTTTGGTTGTAAGTAAATCATCATTCATAATATATCACTAAGTTTTTTTTCATGGGCACAATTGTCTTTGAGGTACTAACAACATTGGGGCTATGGCTATTATAAGGCATAGAATGAGTAATTTGGCCCCATGATCGAGAATTTACATAATAAGGTTATTTATTAGGTTAAAGTGATGATTGTATCACTAATAAGGCCTAAATATTTTTAATATTTTCATATTTAAAGCAACCAACTCATTTCCAAATATTTAAAATAATAATTTCACCTCATGTAGTTCACTAGGACTTGTCCCTTGACTAGTTGGCTGATTTGTTACTATAGGAATGGGTGAAAGTACAAGTTGTCTATGTTGTGTATGGGAGGTAAATTATATAAATTTTTTAAAGGAAGTATTTTTGATAACTTTATCATCTTGTATGAGGCAATTTTTATCCTTAAAGACAATATCATAGGCATCAAGGAGAGTTGTACCCCCATATAAAAGATCATAACTTCTATATCACTATTTAAAAATCTCAAATAATATAATAAATTAGTGTTAGGGGTATGTTTAAATAGTTTTAGGATCCTATCCCATGTTTTTTTAAAATATGATATTGTATTCCACCATGAACTCATGTAGATCTCTCTTGATGGTGGCTAGTTGATCCATGAGTGAAAGACAATCACTCTTTTCCTTGAACTATTGGCATAATATTTCTCCCAACTCATTTCAATTATGGGTAGAACTTGGTTTTAGACATATTTACCACTATATATCTCTTCCCTTAAAATATTTAGCTATAATCCTCATAGCTAAATTTTCTTGGGTAACATGATGAACTAAATAGATTTATACAACATCTTGGAAGTGATCAATATGTGTCACAGAGTTTTCACTAGTGAAGGATGGGATGTTCTTTAAGAATAAAATATTGATCTCATCATAATATTGGAGAGCCAATATACCACCTCTATCAAATGAAACAAATAACTAATTTAGTTGGGATGCCATGTAAAATATTTGAGGTGGCAATAGGTTATGTTGGGGGAATTGGTAGTAAAAGGGGGTCTAGGATATGGAGTAGACCTTGGAAATATTTTAATTCTAATTAAATATAATGGTAATTCAAAAAAACTATTCTATATGCCTCTATAATATTCCCTTGATATTAAGTTTGGCATAAATACTAGGTACTAATATAAAACTTAAATCTTCAGAATGCCTTTTGGAGCTATCAAGTCCTTAATATGTGTGTGAAACAACTATAAATTTACAAGAGAAGACCTGAATTATTATAAAATTATTCAATCCTCTAAATTAATAGGGTCCCACTAGGTATGTCATAAACTATTATCACATTTAAATTCACCATGTTAAGTCTTGAGACCTATTTCAGCTGACACAATGGAAACACTCCTAGGTGTGGGTAACCTATGATAGGAGTGAATGTCTAGAAAAGAATAGATCATTCTTAAACCATAATTAAAAAAATTTGGGAACATGTTACATTCCTAAAACCTACACTAACAAGGATTATCTAGTATATTTTGAGGTCAACATACCCTAAATTCTAAAAATGTAGACCCTTGTTTAAAATCATGTAGATTTATGTTATAAATTAGACATTCAACTTGATCAAGAATAAGTATCGAATATCTTGTGTTGATCTAGTTTACATATGTCTATTAGAACATATCTTCATTTTACCTTGATCTTATTTACTAACCTTATATCTCTATGTTTTAGGTTAAAGGATTAATATAATCCATCTAAAATGGACAATGCTTGGTCTTCATGATTTAATGTTAATTTCATCTTCTAATAGTCTATGGTCTATTGAATTAATGATTGGTCATATTAAAACCCTCATTCAGATTAACCTATCTTAGTTTCTTTTGAGTCAAATTAAAATTTGAGTGGGATTATTTTTATGCTAGAAGCACTTTATATTTTAATCCTAGTTTAAGTTTTAGCCTAAGTCCTAGTCATATTTATTAAATACCACTAAGACCTTAATATAACAATTTATGTTAAGTCCTTTATGTCTTATGGTTCATAGGGGATATTTCATTATATTCTAATCTTATCTTAGAATTTATACTAATTTTTTAATTGTATTTGTTAATACAATAAAACTTTGGGCTAAGGATTTATATATTTCCCAAGTATAAACTAAGCTTTGATGCCCATAGAAATGAACAAAAGGGTGATAGGTTTCAATATATCAAATCTCAAGAAAGAATATCAACAACTTGTGGCAAAGGTATAAATTCAAAAGGGTCTAAAGGAAGATCAATGGTATGCATTTGTTCACACACTGATGATCTAACAATGTAGGGTGTAGTTCATAAATCAATAGACCTACAAAGCAACTTGAGAGTGCCAAGTGGAAATATCATGAGATCCTAAAAGATATATAAATGGTCTATGGGCCCTTCCATAGTGTCAAAAATTCAATAGACCTATTACCCCATGAAGCTATCAAGTGGCATGCCTATATTCAAGCACTTTATTATATTAACTTAGTTTAAACATTAAACCTAGGTCCTAATTTTATTTATTAATACAATTAAAATACCTTAGTCTAAGATATTAATGCTAAGTCATTTTAAGTTTATGTTTGTTGGAGTAAACCCAAAAGTGATAAATGTCAAGCCCATGGGTAAAGCAAGAGTCAAAAATACAAGCACTACGATCTACAGTGTGCATTAACTTGAGAACCATGGATCCAATGGTGCATGACCAAGATCATAGTAACAAAGAATTTTTAAAGTGAATGTAGTGGTGTCACCATCATGGGAACATTTAAAAATAAATTTGATAATACAAAGGTAAAACCCAATACATTAAGATCTATGAACCATGTTGATATGTGTAAACATGATCAATGGTGAAAGATCAACTGAGACTTTTCAAAGGTCTTAGAATAAGTGAGAAGCTACCACATGGTATAGAAATGACCAAATGATGAAAATATATCAGAGAGCCCATATAGCCTCCAAGTGTCACACTCACATTCTATCATGTAGAAGAGGATTTGATAGTGCAAGTCCTAGGTGGAATTTTCAAAAATCTAGACCTAATGAGGTGCTGACACATGTCCTAGGGACAACAATCACATTTTGAAAGTTAAAAAATAGAATGACATGGCACTTCCACATGGACATAGCACATGTATTTTTTGACACTTAAATTATGCTTATCATCAGCCAGTGGGTCTTGAAGTTAAGTTGTATAAGGAATATTCCTTTGGTAACTAATCTTGTATAATATTGTGAAAATAAATATTATATTCTAAAAAGGCATGAGAAATATCTAATTCATAGTCATGTTAGGTTAGTCATAGCTAAATAGGGTCATGAGTTATATTAGAATTGGTAAAGAGATAATTGTCTATGACACTTGTCCAATTGCATATTGACAAGGAATGACTGGCATACCTCATGAAAGGTCTATATAAATAGGTATTGTCCATTATAAATGGGGTAAATCTTAGATCCAAAATTAATTTGTAAAATTGGAGAAAGTAGTACAAGAAATGAATTTTAAAAATTTTGTCCAATATTTGTTTACGTGTTTACTATCATGACTGCTTCCTTACTTATCTGGTTTGATGTTCAGATTTGGATGGCTTTCATGAATTATAGATGTGCTAATATGAATGAATATTTGTGTTTATTCTAAGTTGATTAAATGATTCTAAATTGAGTTCATTTCCTTTTCTTTACTTATAGATGTGTCAATGATATTTGTTTGTAGAAGTAAATCTTCAAATTAAATATGGTTTCTATTTGCATTATCTCAATTTTCCTTAGATCCTCACATGGTATGTAGTATGATCTATGCTTATGAAATTTAATGATATATATTGGTTAAATTCATTTATGGATGAAATTTAAACTTTTTCATAATGTCTAGGTTGAAGATCATAAACACCTTCTTTCTACCTTACACTCCCTTTTGCTCCTTTTTGATCAGATCATTGTAGTTTAGATTTTCATTGTAAATATTCATGCTAGATTAGGGTTAAAATTTAGGGTTTGGACATAATTCATTGGATTTAGTTTAGATTACTTTCATATTCAAAAAAATTTAAGACCACAACTACTCCCAACAACCATTTACATGTTCATTTTGTGAAATAGTCATTTAGCTTGGCCACTACTCCACCACAAATCTCAAATAAATCAAAACCAACAACTCATGTAATCAATTCTATGAATCTTAAAATGACAAGTATTTATTAAACACTATATGAACATGTTGATACATTTAGGTGCATCAATAATGAGAAAATTGGTGATAGAAGGAGGGATAATCTAAAGCTTTATAAATTTGCAATATATTTTTTAATTTTAGTCAATTTTGTTAAAAAAATAGTTTATTCTTTGCATATTTGTGTTATCCTTAGATCAATTGTGTAAATATTATTGATATTCATGGTTTTAGACAAGTCTTTGGGCTTCTTTTAGCTAAAGATTGATATTCTTTTAAGATTAATGGGTAAGTTTTGCAAAGGTAGCTTAAACTCTATAAATTTGCCACATTTAAGGTTAGTGATAGTAGTTTTACTCAAATATTGATTAATTATTTACATGTTTAGGACTATTTGAATTTATAAGTCTAAAAATACCTCTCATTCATTAGTTTAGATGTATCTTTGATCTTATTTAGTTAAAGATAATTGTACTTTACATGCATTTTTGATAAATTATATTAACATACCAATATAATCATTAATCTTAGCAAAGATAAGGTTGTTATTTCCTATTTTAAATAGGTTAAATATTTTAAAATCTATAATTTCCAAAAGTAAGATCCTCATCAAGGTATGGCATGGTTAGGTGGATCTTATATCAACGTGCTTGGCTAGGTACATGAATTACAAAGAATATTGAATATTTTCCTTCCTTCAATCTTAATAATGTTATCTTAGCTGAAGAACACGTTAAAAGTTTTAAGGCTACTTTGAGACTTATAAATATAGTTCATGAAGATGTAACATGTAGATTGTTTCCATTTACTTTCAAAGATGCTACATATGAATGGTTCCTTAACCTACCTAAGAACTACATTATCATTTATAATAACTTTAATGATTACTGCATTATCCAAGTTAAAAAAATAATCAATCCTTATGTCTTATATCAATAGTTAAAGATAGTTAAAAGAGATCCAAATGATCCCATAATAGCCTTTAATGTTATAATCCCAAATATGTTTAGTAAAAACATAGCCCCATATAGACTTGGTGAGGATTTAGCCTTAGATATTTACAAGGATGCTTTGGATCCCATGACTTTTGTCTTTTTCACAAGGACTATTGTTGTCGTAAACACCTTAGCATTGGCTCATGTCTAAGTTGTAATAATGAATGATCAAATGCATCCTCAAGGTCAGCTTGCATATATTATCCCAAATGTCAACCCGAAATTCCTAGCACTAAATATCATTCCTAATGCTAATCAGAGTGTGTCTTCCTTAAATAAAAAACTAGTCTTGAACCAATTACCCTTAATTCATATCCATCATGGCCAAAATTTGGGGTTATTGAATAATTTTAGAAATGGATTTCATCCATAGGGACAGTGTCCACTATTAATAATAATCAAGTTCATAACTTAGAAGCAACAAAGAATGATAATGAATCCATATTTAAGATGGTTCAAAACCTTAGCACTAATTTTCCTCAATTGTAAAATCAAGTGGGTAATAATGGGGAAAACTCCAACAAAAACCTTGCTTCTTAAAGGTTCAATAGGCATACAAATAGGTTTCATGATAAAAATAATAATAGGTAATTTGAAAACATACAAAAAAAGAATCATCATGATATATGTCTAGTTGATCATTGTAATGTCTTTGAATCATATCAAAATTAAAGGGATACATCTCAACCTCTGTTTAATCAAGATAACATTACAAGGACATCTAGATTTATATGGACATATAAATCCTTCGTGGTATAGGATTTTGTTTTCCATTTGAAGAAGAAAATGAACCTGAAGATACTATAGGAGAAGTAACAATCATTCAAGATGAGCAACCCCATGAACAAGATCAGATAAAAGTAGAACTTTATTTAGAAGATAGTTGTGAAGATAACTCATATGAGTTCATTGTTAAAATAGAGATTAATCCTAAAGAAGATGATCATTGGAAAAAATTATAATAGGATTTATTTAAATAAATTGAGGTATTCCAAGATAACAATGTTATTTTGGAGATCCCACAGTAAGATGATTTGGGACTCTATTGGGTAGAAGAGATGCCATTCTTCATAGAGGATGAATATGAAGAAAGTGTAGTAAATCATGGATTTCCATATAAACCCATCAAAAGGTTAGAAGTATGTGATCAATATAATTCAAATGGTAAGTTTGAAAATGAATTTCATGCCCTTTCAATTCATCATGATGAAGTATCCTTTTGAGATGACTTAGAAACTTTTGGTGAAAATATTGGTAGTTAATCTCCACCTCAAGCCAAACTTAATGAAGACATCAATCTAAAAATGCTAGTTAAGCTGCCATCATTGAATAAAGATGATATAGGTCACTATCAATATATACACAAAGGAAAATTTTCACTCTTTATGTATGATATAATTATTTGGGAAGAAGATGATTGGGTTTTAGATCCATAGCTTCAATCTAGGTACTAGAGAATGGAGATGAGGAATCAAGATACATCACACATAAGACATGAACACACAAGTGCTCCTATCCAAAATAATAGGTCATTGAATGAAATAAATCATGTTTAAATGTTATTTAGTATTTTAAATAACTTTCCATTTGATCCTTGAGGTAATTTATTTGTGGAGTTATTTTAAGCAGGTTTTAGATTAGTTTTTTCATGTCCCTTGTTTCTAAGTAGTGTTGGTAAATATTTGTTTGATTACTATTCTTTTCTTTGTGTTTTTTGTTTTTCATTTATTTAAATTTTTACATTCTTATAAATTATTAATTTTAGAAAAACAATAGGTCAAATTTCACATAATTTATTAATAACATCATATTTCATAAATGCAGGTATGACTTCTCAACATTGGTTGATCATGGATTATTGAAATGTGAGATTGATGTTATAGTTTGGAGAGACTAGCAAAGACTAATGGATATGATATTTATTCCTCAAGATTTTAATCCTTTTTATGATCTAATATTTATTCTAAGAATGATTTCACATGTGAGATGAAAGCTTGGATTATTGAAACACAGTTATCTTTGCACTTAATAAACATTATTACCTAGGACAAAGTTTGCAACAAAGAATGATTGTTTGAAGATAAAAATACTTGAAAAAATCCCAAAACCTATCTAACCTAGTTTAAAACCTTGGATATAGAGTAAAAAATAAAAAATACAAAAATAAGCGCCTTATTTCAAAATTTAAGAGCTTTTTAAGCAAAGGTGATTATGGTAATCTCCATAAGGGATATGGACACCTAGCTAGTAATGAAGCAAGGCCTTGAGTGCAACCAAAGGAATATTTGTTAGGGTTATGAATTCTTGGATGGTATGAGATAAATTATCAATCCTTACCAAAGCTAAAACATGATCCTTAATTCACATCCAAGTTTGTTATAAGTCAGTGTTGATGGTTAAAGTCATGAAATATATAAGTTATTCCCTAAATCCCATGAAAATTAGTAATTGGAATAAAATCACACACATAACATGGCTGAGTTTTTATATTTTATCCCAATACTATATGAGCAATACTTATTTTAATCATGAATTGATCTTAACTATGGTATTTACTCATATGGAAAAACTAGCCTAGTTATTAGTCTAAACCAGAGTCTAAATTTTAACATATTAATATGCTTCCCCCAAAAGTTATCATTTGTTGAGGTTAAAATACCCATACTTCTAAAAATGGGTACCCTTATTTAAAATCATGAAAATTTATGCTATAAATTGGACATTCAAGTTGATCAATAACTAGTATTGAATATCTTGTGTTGATTTAGTTTACATGGATCTATTGGCACATATCTTCATTTGACCTTGATCTCATTTTATAACCTTGGATCTTTGTGTTTTAGGTTGAAAGATTAATGGAGTCCATATGAAATGGATAATGTCTGATCTTCATGATTTAATATTAATTTGATCTTTTATTAGCCCATGGTTTGTTAAAAAATAAGTTGAAATGACACTATAATATGTTTCAAACTTGGAATCAATGCTTATATTCTAATAATTATCTCACATCTTCATTTCTTGTTTCTTACATGCATAAAATAGATCACATAGTTTAATTAGGTGGTTTTCTAATATAACATTTAGTTTCACTCTTTTTATCTTATATGCACACACTAACAAATCACATACTCTTAAAATTCACTTTAAAAAATTGTCTACCCAAAGCCTACCTACTTAGATTTCATTACCAAGAGGGAAGCTGACTTGGTTTTCTATCCAAGTATAAATATTTGGTTAATGGTATATACTGGATAAGCATTCAACATCATTATTAATATGGTGTCTGAAATGAGGGGGAAGGCCCAAATACTAAGCTAGTACCATTGCCAATATAGATCCTGTTAAGCTAGTACCATTACCAATATAGATCCCCTTCAACCTAAATGTCCTAAAATTATCCAATGATTACTTTCATTCCTTACTTAAAACCAACTTCCTATCACACTTAAAATCATATTATAATAATCTAATAACATTGAGGATGACCACTTAATTAGATTTTACAATACAAGTTGAATGATTGTTATTTTCTCTATTATATGTTGTATTATAAAAACTTGTATTATCCAATGTTGGTGTAAGGTCTTGTGTTATGTGCCTCAATTATATCAACCTCATTGACCCAACTGATTATGTGTTTCTTTTAATTTCTTACTTTTAAAAATTACTTGAATTTTTTTTCATGTTTTAATACATAGTCATTTTACTCGATATGGTCTCTTATAGGTTGTCTATTTTCCCTGCTTGTTATACTAGATCGACCTTGTTGACTCTATACAATTTTTCAGCTCTTAATTATAGTACTAGGTTAACCCTATCGACTTTGTATAATTTTTAGACCCTATCTATTGTAATAGATTGACACTATTGACTCTGTGTAATTTTTAACTCCTATTTATAGTATTAGGTTGACCCTATCAACTTTGTATAGTTTTTAAAACCCTATTTATTGTACCAGGTCAACCCAGTCAACTCTATACTTTTCCTTCTTTCCCTATTTATTTAACTCAATTCATTGTTCTCCTTCTACCAACCCTCCCCCAAATACCAATTTGAGGAATGCTCTTACCAACATCAACTAACCTATTGATAAACATCAACTTCTTACACAAGTCATATAATAAATGAACATAATGAGAACCTTTAACACCTATAAAATGATGAAAATCCAAAATCATTTGATTAATATGGCTAATCAACATTTGGCTATCCATCCTCAAGCTAATCCCAATTATATTCCTCCACCTCTTATAGATGCCTCAGGCAATGTTATTCCTCAACTTATAATGAATAACAACATGATTCAAACTATTAAAAATAAGACTTTAAATTCTTTAATTATATCCATTGATATTGGTAACATATCTCCAACTATTAAGTATGATGTGACTAAAGATCCTACCTCATTTCTTAAAGTCTTTGGTAACCTTTACAAAGAGTGGATCCAAACTAATATTTTTTCCAGAACTAAACTCTTAGTCAAAAAATTTACTGGTAATGTGTTAGAATGGTACAACTAATTTACACAAAATTCAATTTGGTAATTAGAATATTTGGTTAATCCTTTAGTTAAAGAGTTTTATTAAAATGATCTTCTTGAAAATTATCTTAGCCACTTCATCAATGCTAAGAAATCTCCCACTGATCAGATCATGACTTTATCAAAAGATGGAAATCATTATCCCATAAAGTTGATCATAAAATGACTAATGATAAATTTTTAAAAATATTTATGACTACTTTTCCTATTTATCTTTAATATAAGGTTATAACTTTTTCTCCGCAAACCCTTAACTAAGCTCTTGACCAAGCTAAACATCAAGACTTTTTCATGAAGTAATTCAAAGCTAATCTTAAACTTATTAAAGGATATTTTCAAACACCTATTGATTCCATCACTGGTAATACTCCACAAACCAACTAGGAGTTACCAAAGCCAACATTTCTTCATCTTCTCACACACCACTATTGGTGAAATAAATGAAACAATTTTTAGCACCTTATAAACCTTTCACCTATCCTAATAATCTTCCTAAGTGGTATGACCCTAATTAATTTTGTTGGTTCCATGCCGACATTGGTCACTTCCATGAATCTTATAGAGGTATCACTAAATTTTTTGTCTCTTATATTCTTGGTGATTCATATAATCATGAAGCTATGATCAACCCTCATCATGAAGATTAAATTGTTACTTTTCAAAAATGACAAGTTTCCAAAGCTTCTACCTCAAATAACCAAAAATATTTTTCCATAAATAATAATTAATAAAATACCAAGGATATATGTGCCATTGATGTTGATTATGACTAATATTATACCAATTCTCAATATGTTAACACTACTAAGGTTAATTATCATTACAAATTGACCCACAAATATCTTTTTACCAAACCTAAGAAGCCATATTAAGAAGAACAACTTCTCAAAGATACTACAACCACTAATCTAGCTTCAAAAGCTCCTAAGGAACAACTTCCTCCTTCTAAACCCCCAACCACTCCATTCCTTCAAAATCTACCTTGCCTCCTAAAAATCATGCTAGTTCATCTTATAAATCTCATTAGAAATTTATTGAAGAACCTAAATCTATGTCTTTTAAGATTCCACTTATGGATTTAGTTTGTTCTTACCCCTATCATCACAAGTTCCTTATGAAAAAATTATAAACAATTAAATGTCCATCCTCAATAGATGAAGAACCACCTTTTATTGAACCTTAACCTACAAACATTCATATCATTGAAACCACGTGTCCTTTCAATCCTTGTGTTGAATTTCTTGAGGAAGACATGATCAATGATGAAATTATCTTTTGTGTTGATGATCTACCACTTTTCATGAAAATAACAATTAATATTACCCTTATCCATAAATTTCAAGTGGATGAAGGCTTTGGTATTAATGTGACATCTTTATGGCTTATCAAATAACTTGGTTATAATAAGGATCATCTCAAGCAAACATGTCTCACCTATTGTGGTTTTGATAAGACTAATCAAAAGCCACTTGGTTGTATTTTCCTTCCCCTAATAATCAAACTTAAGACCATTTGAACCAAGATTATGTTCCTCAATTTACCCTTATCTTGTAATATACTCCTTGGTTTCCTATGGACTCATAGAATTAGGGCCATTTCTTCATCTACTAGCCAATTCATTAAATTATTACATAACAAAAAATGATATAAGCATGAAGTTGATCCCAACCCTTGGAGTATTCAACTTCCTTATCCAAAATCTTAGTATCATATTCTTATAATTCCTAAGATCAATAGTGCTCATTTACTTGAGTTCATCAACATCAATTCTCATTTACAATTCATTATTGCTGACTCAAATGATGATGAATCTAATGATTTTTAACATACTTATAATATTACTATGCTACCTTTCAACATTTTGAAGTGGATTCCTCCTTCCTTATTACCTCAAGACCATAGTATTCCTATTATTGATGAGATCAGTAATTTTCCCCTCCATATAATGCTCCGGTGCCTTCTTTACTAGAATATGCCTTCACTTGCAATGATTTTAGACTAGTTAAATTATTTCAAGATCCTCTCATCATGTTTCCACGTATATTTAATAATATTAGGATTTCACCTTCTAAAACTTCCCCTGAACCTCAAGCATGCATAATTTCTCAAACATATGATAACAATTATATCATGGCCAAAACTCAATCAACAGACTTGGATGTTCAACATTATCAAAAAATATTCACTCAAATTAATGATTTTAACATGGATGTTCATACCATTTCTACATATCTTAAGTTAGATCCCAAAGGTTATGTACCTCCTACCAATTCTCTAATTCTTGATACTCCTTGGGTGGTAGAGAAAATTATACCTTTCAAATCTCTATAGATTCTTTCATCTTCTTTACCACATATAAATCCAACCATTGCATCTAATCTTTCCCCATTTAATGAAACCATAGACACATTAATCCCTTTTAATCCATCTATTTTTCCTATTCTTGAGATTACACTAGATTCGATGGCAACTAATGTTTGTTAGCTACATTTTGAGTATGATCACCATGCTAATAAAATTATAGATATTGAATTATATGTTGAGTATTATGGTCCTCTTCCAACTTTTCCTAGTGATGGATCCATTCTTGAAATACTTCATGCCTGAGAGCCTCAACTTCCTTGACAATGTTATAAACTTGGCAACTTAAGAACCAAAACCCCCCTTATTTCAACAATTTTTTGCTAGCATTGATCCTAAAATTAATATAATTTCTACTTTACCTGATTAACCATATCATTTAACAATATGTAAATTCTATGATTATAGAAGAAACCAATCACATTGAATATGGTACTATCGGCCAGTTTTGGCATACATGTAGAAACTCACCTGGATGAATTAGTTTTTGGAATTTACAATATGGTCTGATCAAAATAAGCATAATTTTTAGTAAATTGGGTGATCAAATATTAATGAATAAGATCAAATTTCACCTAATAATATTTTGAAACACTCTAAGAAAGCTTAAATTATAGTTTATTGATCTTTAATGAGTAAGACTTGAGACAGGTATAGAATTTCAAATTAAAGGATCCAACAGGTTTCCATAGTGTTCATGGAATTCAAGGAGTATGAAGCAAGTTTTTTTAGAGGATTAAAAGGTTATTTATATATTTTATAGATCAAAAGATAATGAGAATGAATCTAGAAGAACTAGACTATCACAACAAGTCATGTAGAAGCAAATAAGTTATCTTGGTTGCATATTTGATAAGTGCACTTGGAAAATCAACTAAAGTTAAAGGAGTGTAGGGACATGATATTTTTCATTCATTGAATATTTTCTAAGAAAATTATATCTTGACGTGTTTTCTATCTAAAAAAATAAGCATTCAAAGTTGAAAAAGTAGAGTAGGATGTGTGTGGGGACATCAAGTTAAAGCTATAGAAAATAGCCATTTGGATTCAAAATATTCCAAGGATGAGCATGGTGATGATAAGTGTAAATATATTTATTACTTTAATACATATCTAATAGTTTAAGATGATCAATGAGGATAGTGGGCTCTAAAAAATCAATGTAGCATGTTCAATCCTACAAATTAAGATTGACAGCAAGTGAGAAGTCAACAAGTTAATGAATCCCAAAAGAAAATGAGAAGCTTAAATATGTCACGACCATATTAACTATCAATAAAATCAATGGTATGAATTTTAGCCATGATAAACAATATTTATGGTGTTTGTAAGATCAATATTCAATGTTCTTGAGGATGAATGTGAGAATGTCATATGGCACAAGTACATGAACAAGCAAAGATTGACTATAAGCCCTTGGAGTGAATGGGGAGATGATAATTGGCATAAATTGAGAAGCCTAGATTAAGATCAATAACCAATATTATATTTCAAATCTAGGAGACTTCAAATAAAGGTCGAATATGGTTCAGTTCAAACCAAGAACAAATGTTTCAAAGGGCTATATCACCATTTGAGCTCAGTCAAATGCCATTAAGCATAAGTAGCCATATAGTCAATGTTGTTAATAATGAATCTCTATTTCCATTAAATTTAAAAGGAATGATGGGTTTATTTTAACCTAATATAGTCCTAATTAAATCTATGTAACCTTTGGATCTTCATTGATATGATGATTGTATGAAAACCAATAAATTTGATTGCTTTTTAATCTATAGTAAAACTTTATTTTTTAGTTGGAGCAGATGTAGACATATATTAGATATGGTAAATTTTCCCATCATTTAACATATTCATATCTTCGACAAATAGGTACCTATGGCCAATCAAAGTAGACATATTCATGGCTTTGTCAGATCTATAGATATAAATATTTTGTCTTCACAAATAAGTCAAGTGAAAGATGGCGTAAAGTCCTAAAATGGAGATATAGTGACTAGAGAAATTAGCTAGAGAATTTTATATATTTTTAAGTTCCCTAAGGGTTTTTTACATAGTAGGATAATGACTCATCAATTTCAAAAAAATATTATCCTCTAGTGTGTTGCTCAATCAATGAAATGATTTAGAGGCTATTGGGATAAATAAAGGCTATCTTATCTATGATGTATTAACCTTGATTTGATAAAAATATGGTGGAAAATTCATAAAATGTGTCACCTCATTTTAATGATTGAGGATGATGTGCTTCTTCACTCTCACCCTTTCTCTATATCTTTCTTTTCTTCCACATAAAAAGGATCTCAAAATTTAGGAGAAGAATCTCTCTCTGATTTTAGATTATCACAAGGACACTTTTATTTTGAAGAGAAAGGGCCTCTCATTTGATAAGGCTAACCCCATCAAAATTCATAATAATTACATATTGATTCAATAAAATACATTCTTTACCTATCACATGTCTTTGATTAGTGTTTAGTACGCTTGTGCATTATGGCCTTGTGAAGGAGATTCTTTCATATACATTATCCTTCTTTTTGACACATTTTAAGGTGATTCTAAACTATTATAGGTCTATACTCATGTTTTTATTTCCATTTATGTGTGCTTGGTGTGAGTCTTAGAACTCATCTTCATTTTCATTCATTACTTCATGAACCTAGTTTATGAAATACTTATGCAATTAGCTATATTGTGAGATTGTGTGAGCTAGTATTATCTTGTGTAGATCTCATGTGGGTTAAATAATATGAGAGTCTCATTTAAATTTGGTGCATCACCTTATTATATTTCTTAGGATCTCTATTTCTCACTTTCTAACCCTTTTCTAGGTTCAATCATTAGTTTAGTTGATCCATCAAAAGGAAGTTGGCCTTCTCTGGAGGGTTCAACCCCATTATAGGATACCCATGTCCTAGGGTCATTTCCATTTTTTTATTGGGAGTGGAGGATCCTAAATAACTCTTCCACAATGGTGTAATCTCATTTCATAATAGTTTTTATCATTCCTAATGGGACTTACATAAAACATTTTGGTGAATATTTTTGGTGTTTTCTTAATTTAATCAACCTTTGAAGTCATCTATGTAAACATCAATGGAGACTCTAGCTATCCATCAGGTGGTTTAAGTAGCCCAAGTTCCTAATAATTAATATCTAGAAACTCTAAAGGAGATTCAACAATATGGTGAAATATTAGCATCTATATTTCATGCCAAAGGTAACTATAAGATCAAATTCTAGAGGTATTCCCTTTGTATTTATTAAAATACCTTTAAATTTATAAAAAGCTTAATATTTGTTAATACTCATCCATATAAAGGAAATTTACCTTATAAACCAATTTCAAATTATACCTTTGCAAGAAGATGTTTGCTAGGTCAAATGCCATTAAGCATAAGTAGCCATATAGTTAATGTTGTTAATAATGAATCTCTATTTCCATTAAATTTAAAAGGAATGATGGGTTTATTTGAACCTAATATAGTCTTAATTAAATCTATGTAACCTTTGGATCTTCATCGATATGATGATTGTATGAAAACCAATAAATTTGATTGATTTTCAATTTATAGTAAAAATTTATTTTTTAGTTGGAGCAGATGTAGACATATATTAGATATGGTAAATGTTCCCATCATTTAACATATTCATATCTTCAACAAATAGGTACCTATGGCCAATCAAATTAGACATATTCATGGCTTTGTCAGATCTATAGATATAAATATTTTGTCTTCACAAATAAGTCAAGTGAAAGATGGTGTAAAGTCCTAAAATGGAGATATAGTGATTAGAGAAAGTAGCTAGAGCATTTTATATATTTTTAGGTTCCCTAAGGGTTTTTTTCATAGTAGGATAATGACTCATCACTTTCAAAAAAATATTATCCTCTAGTGTGTTGCTCATTCAATGAAATGATTTAGAGGCTATTGAGATAAATAAAGGCTATCTTATCTATGATTTATTAACCTTGATTTGATCAAAATATGGTGGAAAATTCATAAAATGTGTCACCTCATTTTAATGATTGAGGATGATGTGCTTCTTCTCTCTCACCCTTTCTCTATATCTTTCTTTTCTTTCACATAAAAAGGATCTCAAAATTTAGGAGAAGAATCTCTCTCTGATTTTAGATTATCACAAGGACACTTTTATTTTGAAGAGAAAGGGTCTCTAATTTGATAAGGCTAACCCCATCAAAATTCATAATAAATACATATTGATTCAATAAAATACATTCTTTACCTATCACATGTCTTTGATTAGTGTTTAGTAAGCTTGTGCATTATGGCCTTGTGAAGGAGATTATTTCATATACATTATCCTTATTTTTGACACATTTTAAGGTGATTGTAAACTATTATAGGTCTATACTCATGTTGTTATTTCCATTTATGTGAACTTGGTGTGAGTCTTATAACTCTTCTTCATTTTCATTCATTACTTCATGAACCTAGTTTATGAAATACTTATGCAATTAGCTAGATTGTGAGATTGTGTGAGATAGTATAATCTTGTGTAGATCCCATGTGGGTTAAATAATATGAGAGTCTCATTTAAATTTGGTGCATCACCTTATTATCTTTCTTAGGATCTCTATTTCTCACTTTCTAACCCTTTTCTAGGTTCAATCATTAGTTTAGTTGATCCATCAAAAGGAAGTTGGCCTTCTCTGGAGGGTTCAACCCCATTATAGGATACCCATGTCCCAGGGTTGTTTCCATTTTTTTATTGGGAGTGGAGGAGCCTAAATAACTCTTTCACAAGGGTGTAATCTCATGTCATAATAGTTTTTAGCATTCCTAATGGGACTTACATAAAACATTTTGGTGAATATTTTTGGTGTTTTCTTAATTTAATCAACCTTTGAAGTCATGTATGTAAACATCATTGGAGACTCTAGCTATCCATCAGGTGGTTTAAGTAGCCCAAGTTCCTAATAATTAATATCTAGAAAATCTAAAGGAGATTCAACAATATGGTGAAATATTAGCATCTATATTTCATACTAAAGGTAACTATAAGATCAAATTCTAGAGGTATTCTCTTTGTATGTATTCAAATACCTTTAAATTTAGAAAAAGTTTAAGATTTGCGAATACTCATCCATATAAAGGAAATTTACCTTCTAAACCAATTTAAAATTATACCTTTGAAAGAAGATGTTTGCTAGGTCCTTTCATTACCATGATAGCCTTTAGAGTGTTACCCTTTGTAGATTTGAATGGTCAAAGTCCTTTTGACTTTCCACAATATGATCCTATTTCATTATCAGCTCTTAAAATCATCCCATATTTCATTAGAAACCAATATAAAACCCCTTATAAGCACCTCATAGATGTAGCTAATTTTTACAATATTCATAATGTCAATGAGGAGACTGTAACAATTAGTTTATCAGCCATCTATTCCAAAGGTAAAGCCTTAGATTGGTATAGAAGCCTTGCTTCTATCTTCATTACCTCATGGGACCATCTAGGAGATGTATTGTATAAGATATTTGAAGACAAAAGTGACCATTTATCACTTTTAGAATAGTTGAACATAATTAAAAGAGCCCCTCATAAAGTCATCCAAGACTTCAACACAAGGTTCCAAAAGATGTTGGACATAATCCTAGTATCTATTAGTCTTACTCCAAACTTTTCCTTCCTATACTATTTTAAATCCCTCAATAGTGACATTGTAGTAATGACCTATTTTGTGAGAGGGAACACATTACCAAATGCATATGATGTGGCAATCAGAGTGTAAAATTGTCTAGTCCAAGATAACAAGCTAACACCTATACCACCAATGCCCTTATTTCTTTAGATCTAACCACCTCCTATTTATATTCCTCCCATTTCTATCATTCCTCCTATGATATCAATTGTTACTATACCCTCACCTAATTAATAACATTCTTCCACTAGCCAACCTAATGACTCCCATGAGCATAAAAACTTTTAAGAGCTTAAGAGCATGTTTTAATCCTTAGGAAATGAACTAGTAAAGGACAAAAGGTAGCATTCCCAATCCAATAACCCTTATCAACCCTCATATAAACCTTAAAAACATTCTCATCAAGCAACTAGATCACCCTATAAAGGAAACTTCTAAGGTCAAGGCCAAAAATAGGGCCAGCGACATGTGCAACCTAGTTATAATAGGAAAAATAAATATAACCTAAATATTGTAATCACTTCTAACACTTTGGTCCTAGTTAAAATTAGTATTGCTTAAGGAGTTGAGGGTAATATGCCTTGGATTTAATCTTTTGGGAAATATATTATCCCAAATAGTAACTTCAACCAAGTTTTCAATAATCAATGACAATAGGCTACAAATTCTAGGTACATTCAAGCCCTTATGGCTATAGACATAGAGGTACCCACAATGAAAAAACTAGAGGAGTGTTAACAAAGTCAAGGTCCTAATCAAGAAAAATTCTAGTTAGGTGATACAATGGTAACTATGAACAAAATGAGTGTTATGCACTTAATCAGTAGGCTAGTTCTAACTAGACATACATCCCAATGGAAACTGATTCAAGGTTTAAAAGAAGAAACATGGATTGTAATCAGGAGGCAATCAAAGATCCTCTTACTAGCAATCCATTGAAATCAAGGCCAAATGAAATTGATACTATCCCAAAAGTTCCAAATTTTCCAAGAAATAAAAACTATGGGAATGTATTTATTCCTTAAAACTAACAAAATTAAAGTACAATTGTGGCTCCCAAAGCACAACCAAATATTGGTGGTATACCCATCAATACTATGGAACACATGAAAAGGTCCAATGTGCATGTTTAATGTGGGATATACTCTTCATGCCTAGATAAATATATGTCCTTCAAGAAGGATTATAAAAAATTAAGGAACCAAACAAAGAAAATGTGGTTCTTACCAATGTAGCTAAAAGAACAAATGAAGGGCAATCAGGTAATATGGTCAAACCCCCTCCCTTACATATTTTTGTGATCATTGGTGACTCGTTGGTGTATAATTTCTTAGTAGATAGTGGGATATAACCTTAGTAATGTCAAATTACATAGCTAATCATCTTGGCCTAAAATAAGAGCCTCAGTCTAAGGGAGTCTTGGAGCTTAATGGATCATCCACCAAGCCATACGATATCATCAAAGACCTCAACTTGACCCTGCATGAATGTCCTAGTGTTCCAATGGTTCAATATGTATTGATTCTAGATGTTCCTCCTTATTTTTATTTATGATTATACATAGAATTCACCATAAATATTGGAGGTTATCTAGTAGTAGACTAGTCATACATGGCATTTAGAATAAGATATGGTACCAAAGTGTCCATCAAAGCTGAGCCCATTACATAATTCCACTTTGAACCCTATGGTACAAATATCATAAATAAAAATTACACCATCATTGATGGGGATGAATTCATATTTGGTCAATATCTAAACACTCATCTTGAGAGATACCATACATGTTCTTGGATGAATTATGGATTGACAACCAACTCGTTGATTTTTTTGGAAAGTGTTGGGAAAAACAACCTAGGTGTTTACTATTTTCATGAAGAAAATTAGTCATTTCCTTCCCTCATTAGACATCAAGAAGATTCCATGGCTTATAAAAAAAATTATTTGATGGCTCAAAGAGAAAAAAAGAAGTGGGTAAAAGTGCAATGCTAGTGTCCCATTATAATAATAAGTATTTCTCTTCTTGTAGATTTCAATTCAATTACTATTACAATGTAGCAAAATAGGAGGGTCTTATCCATGGCCTTCAATGGGATAGTAGGATAGGGATCAAGAAATTACAAGTTTATGGGGATAATGAGATAATAATACACTAGGTTAAAGGCCAAAATATCACCAATAATCCCTTGATTAAATTTTACAAACATAGGGTGTGGGACCTAATTAAGTATTTTAATGCCTTTAACATTCAAGTAGTATTAAGTGACTAGAGTTAAAGAGTTAAGGGGTCCAATTTAATATCCAAAAAGATTTAAAGAATACCAAAGTGTATTCACATGTTAAAGTGGTGGTAAGGCCATTAGTGCCAACTAATGAAGTTAATTGGTAGGTCTTTAAAAATGATGAGAAAATTGCTTATTTCTTGTAGTAGGAGGCAAAGTTTTTCTCTTTGAACTAGGATAGTATCCAACATTAGTATGAGGATAAAATTATTTAGCTGAGATATAATAAGCTTCTTAAAGGGTTATTCACCCTTGAAGGTCTCTTCCATGAGTGAGGCCATATGAGAAAAGATAAAGAAATGGTGTCAACAAATGAAGAAAACTATGAAAGAGACCCTATCTTCAAAGATGGAATTCACAAGATTGGTAAGGTAAGAAATGAGGCTAAAAGGCATGTTTTCATATAACTTTGTAGATAATATGCATTAATATTTGCTTGGGAGTATAGTGACTTAAGAGGCTTTGAACCCAAATTAGCCTAATACACTATAGAACTGGAGGCTAATGCCAAGCCTATAAGGTAGAAGCAAAGACCTATCAACCCCAAAATAAAATAGATTATGAGGAAAGAATTGTCCAAACTAATTGAATCTAAGATCATCTTTCCCATCAAGCATTCCTTATGGGTAGCCAACTTGGTACTTTTCAAGAAAAAATGGGGAAATCAACTTGTGTGTTGACTTTAGGGATATAAACAAGGTCTTCTTGAAAAACCACTACCCTTTACCATCCATGGAGTAACTCTTTTAGATAGTTGATTATTTATAACACTTATCTCTCTTTGATAGTTACTTAAGATACAACCAGGTGATGGTAAGAGAAGAAGATCAATATAAGACTACCTTCACCACCAAGTGGGGCATATATGCTTATCATAAGATGCCTTTTGGCTTGCCAAATATCAAAGAAACTTTACAAAGAGCCATTGACATGGGTTTACAAGGATTACTAAATCATATGGTGCTAGTATACTTGGATGACATCACCATTTTCTCTAAGAAGTCTAGTGAGCACATGGATAACCTAAGGTTGATTTTCAAAAGGTGTGAATAGTATGGGATCTCTTTAAATCAAAAGAAATGTGTGTTTACTATTTATGAAGGAAATTTTTTTGTCACATCATCTCAAAAGAAGGATTATCCATTGACCCTGATAGAATAAGTGTTATATTAGCACTATCTTTATCTAAACACAAGAAAGGAATCTAGAGCTTCCTTGGGAAGACTAACTTTGTGAGAAGGTTTATACTTGGTTTTGAAAACTTGGTCAAACCCATCACTACCATGCTAAGGAAGAGCCAAGTGTTCACTTGGTTAAATGATGGTAAATTAGATATTGAGGCCATCAAGAAAGAAATTACCCAATCACCCTTGCTTATAAATCCTGACTTCTTAAAGGATTTTATATCGTACCCATCTACCAATATGGATAACATATCAGCTATGATGATATAGAAAAATGGTGAAGGACTTGAGTAACCAATTGCCTTTTTTAGTCAAGGGATATAAGGATATGAGGTAAGGTATGCTTTCATATAAAAGTAGGTATTTGTATACTTAGGAAGCCTCAAAAAATTTAGGCCAATATTCTCCAATAGTAAGGTTCATCATATGTTATCTCATCTTGGAGTGAGGGACTTTTTCCTCAAGAAAGACTTGAATGAGAAGAGAGTTAGATAGATTACCAAAGTCATAGAGTATGATGTGGGGATTAAGGTCACTAAGCTAGTGAGAAGCAAAGGCTTATGCAAAAACATGGTAGATGATATTCATGAAGATAAAGAATTTTTTTATGGCATAAGACAACTGACCAACAAATGCACCTTTGCTTCACAATCGTTGGCTCCAAGATATGACCCATTTTATGATAATAGGTGAATGCCTTCAAGGTTTGGATAGAATAAAAATAAGGTATTTCAAACTTCAATCCATACCTTATGCATTGATATATGGGGTTTTATTTATAAAATATCTAAATGGAGTACTCCTTAGGTAAATAGATGATAATCAAGTAACAAAGATTTTGGATTAGTTCCATGATGGACCTTTAGGAGGCCATTTTTCTCTAAGAAATAAAATAATAAAGGTAATGAGAGATGGTTATTATTAGTGTAGCCTTTTCAAATATGGCTATGGATGGGTCAAAAAATGCTTGAAGTGTTCCCTTTTTGTAGGAAATCAAAGATTAGTAGTCCTCCCTCTCAACCCAATTTAGGTGGAGAAACCCTTTATCTAGTGGGGCCTAGAATTCATAGGGATGATCAATCTAACTTTAATTATAGGACATAAATGGGTGATAACTACAACTGACTACTTTACCTAGTGGGTGGAGGAAATTTCCTTGAAATAAATCAATAAAACAATAGTTTTGTAATTCAATGATATCATAGTGACTAGGTTTGGTGTCCCATCTACTATAATTTCATATATTGCCTTAGCATTTGTAAGCATGAGGAAAAGAAAATAGGAACTTAAGCTAGGCATCTACCTTAACACATCCTAAAATTACTAGCCCAAGGCAATGGACTAGTAGAGTCTATAAACAAGAACTTGATAAGGATTATCAAGAGAACCATGGAGGAGAATAAAAAGGTTTGGCATAAAAAGCTAAGGATAGCCTTATGAGTTGACATAGTGGCTCCTACATTTTTCATTGACATTGCTCTATATGTTTTAGTATATGGAAGGAAAAACAAGTTTCCCATTTCTCTTGAATTACCTACCTTGGAATTATCTCATTAGCTTGAGTTGATGGAGAGTGAACCTATGAGCATAAGGATGGTATAACTCATGAAGCCTAAAGAAACCATGGTCCTTACAATGAATACATTAGAGTAACATCAAGCTTAGGTCAAGGAAACCTTTGATAAGAGATATACAATAAGGAACTTTAGATAATGGGACCTAGTCCTCAAATGGGACTTAAATAAGGCTAAACCAAGCAACCATACCAAGTTTTATATCTTGTGGAGTGGTCCTTATTTGATCCATGGATTCAAAAAGCATAATAATTTTCATCTTACCTAGCTAGATGGAGAGGTATTGCCCATCCCAGTCAATGTCATTCATTTAAAACCTTTCCATTAAAGGATTTTTCACTAATTATAATGCATTATACATATTAGATTAGATTAAATGCTTTCTTATAAGTGATTTGCGTACATTTTATTTTTAATCATGTGTTTTATTTTTAATAAATGCCTAGGGCAAAATCATTGCTTTTTTTTAATGCTAGTTGCTTTAAGAGCAGATTTTAAGAAAGAAGAAGCCTTACATCAATTCTAAAATAGTCTTTTCAAGAAATATTAAGACTTTATATGCCTAATAGATCAGTTTAAAGGCCACTAGTCTTTACATAATAGGCATGCAATCCTTGGATGTCATCAAATATGTTTACCAATTTTGGCCCACATATAGAAACTCATCTAGATGGATTAGTTTATGGAAGTTTTGGTATGGTTTTATCAAGTTGAATAGAATTATGTGTGAATTGGATGATCAAATAATAATGAAGAACATAAAATGTCACCTACAAAGATTTTGAAACACTTTAAGAAATATTAAAGTGTAGTGTAATGATCTATGAGGAGCAAGTTTTGAGACAAGTCTAGAAATGTAGATGGAAGGATCTAACAACTTTCCATGGTGTTCATAAAATTTAGGGAAAATGATGCAAGTTTTTTTAGAGTCTTAAAGGGTTCTTAAGAGCTTTGATAGATCAAAAGATAATGAAAATGAGTCTAGAAGAACTAGACTATCATAACATGTCATGTAGAAGAAAATAGGTTAGTTTGGATGGAAATTTGATGGTTGTACTTGGAAAATTAACTAGAGTTAAAAGAGTGCATGGACATGATATTTTTCATGAATTGAAAATTATTTATGAAACTTGTATCTTGATGATTTTTCTATATAAATAAATAAACATTCAAAGTTGAATAAGCAAAGTGGGATGTGCACAGGGACATCAATTTAAAGTTATGATAAACAACCATTTGAACTCAAAATATTCCAAGGATGAGCATGGGGATGAAAAGTGTCAAGATCTTAGGTACTTAAATATAGATATAACAATGCACAATTATCATTGAGGATAGTTGGCCTGAATAAATCAATAGAGTGAATTTAATCATACAAATCAAGATCAACAGTGAATGAGAAGTCAACAAGTCAATGAATCCTAAAAGTAAATGAGAAGCTATCAAGTGTCAAGACCATGGAAACTATTGAGAAAATCAATCATACCTTTTCAATCCATACTAAATAATATCAACAATGGATGTAAGGTTAAGGGTCAATGTTCCTGAGGATGAATATGAGGATTGCATGTGTCAAAAGTATAGGAACCAACATAGAATGATTGTAATCCCTCAAAAAGAATGGGGAGATAACAATTGGCACAAATTGAGAATCCTATATTAATATTGATGGCCAATATTAGAATTTAAATATAAGAGACTTATAATAGAGGTTGAATATGGTTTAGGTCAAACCAAGAGAAAATATTTTAAAGGGTTATATCACCATTTGAGCTCAGTCGAATGCCATTAAGCAGAAGCAACCATATAGTCAAGGTTGTTAATAAAAAAATATATTGACATTAAATTTTAGAGGCATGATGGCTTTATTTAAAACTAATATAGTCTAGAACAAAGCTAAGCAACCTATATATCTTCATCGATATGATGACTATATGAAAACAAATAAATTAGATTAGTTTTCAGTCTATAGTAAAAATTTATCTTTAGGTTGGAGAAGATGTAGACATAAATGAAATATGGTGAATTATCCCATCCTTCGACATAGTCATAGCTTTAAAAAATAGGTACCTATGGTTTCCCAAAGTAGACATAGTCATGGCTCTATCATATCTATAGATATAAATATTTTTTATTCATAAGAAATACAAGTGAAAGATGGTGTAAAGTCCCAAAATAGATATCTGGTGATTAGATAAAGTAGATAGAACATTTAATATATTTATAGGTTCCCTAAGGGTTTTTATTCATAGCAAGATAATGATTCATCACTTTACAAAAAATCTTGTCCTCTAGTGTGTTGCTTAATCAGTGAAATGATTCGGAGGCTATTGGGATAAATGATGGTTATCTTGTCTATGATGTATTAACCCTAATTTGATTAAAATATGGTGGAACATTCATAAAAGGTGGAAGCTCATTTTAATGATTAAGGATGGCATGCTTCATTTCTCTCACCCTTTCTGTATATATTTATTTTCTTTCACATAAAAAGGCTCTCAAAATTTAGGAGAAGACTCTCTCTCTAATTTTAAATTCTCACAAGGACTCTATGATTTTGAAGAGAAATAGAATCTGATATGATAAGGGTAATCCATATCAAAAAATTTAATAACTACCTTTTGATGCAATAAAAGACATTTTTACCTATCTCTTACCTTTGATTAGTGTTTAGTAAGCTTGTGCATGATGGCATTGTGAAGGAGATTCTTCCATATACATTGTTCTTCTTTATAACCTATTTTAAGGTGTTCCTAATCTATTATAGGTTTAAACTCATGCTATTTATACCATTGACATGAATTGGTGTGAGTCTTAGAACTCCTCTTTGTTTTCTTTCATTAATTCCTAAACGTAGTTTATGAAATACTTATGCAATTATCTAGATTATGAGATTGTGTGAGGTAGTATTATCTTGTGTGGATCTAGTGTGGGTTCAAGCATATGAGATACTCATTTAAATTTGGTGAATCACCTTGTTAGCTTTTTTAGGATCTCTTTTTTCCCCTTTTAATCCTTGTCTAAGTAGAATAATTAGTTTAGGTGATCTATCAAAAGGAAGTTTGCCTTTTTTAGAGGTTAAAACCCATTATAAGATACCCATAGCTTGGGGTTGTTCCCATTTTCCAATTGGGAGTGGAGGATCCTAAATAACTCTTCCAAAAGGGTGAAATATCATTCCATAACATGTACTCCATCTTGTCCTTAGCTGATTATATTTTCTCATGAACTTTCACCTATCGAGTATGATAAATTAGATTATTCTTTGATAAATATCATGAGATATTTACTTGGCCCTACAAGGACATGCCTAGTATTAACCATAGAATTATGGTACATAACATCATTACTTATCCTAATGCCAAGCATATTCATCAAAAGCAAAGATAATTTCCACCTGAGGTTTCCACTTTATATCACAAGGAAACCATCAAGCTCCTCGATGTGAAGTTTATGAAACCAGTGGACTATTATGAATGGGTTTATAAAATAGTTTTCATTCAAAAAAAGGTCACTATGGTCATTTGCATTTGTATATATTTCCATAGTATCAATCTTGCTTGTTCTAAGGATAACTTCCCCTTACCTTTGATATATGTCATTATTGATTCCATAGCTGGTTATTAAATGTTATCTCTTATGGATGGATTCTTAGGTTAAAATCAAATGCACATTACCCCCAATGATCAACATACGGCCACTTTCACCATGGAATGGGTCACTTATTTCTATGTCAAAATTCCCTCCAGTATAAAAAATACCAAAGCCACTTACCAATGAGTGATGACTCACATCTTTCATGATCTTATCCATTAAATTATCTATGTGGATGACCTCATTGTTAAATCTAAAATTCATAAGACTCATATTTCCAATCTTGCCATCATATTTGATCATCTTATTAAATATTGAGTTAGACTAAATCCTTACAAATTTTTCTTTGGTGTCACATCTAGAAAAATTTTAGTATTCCTAGTCTCTCTTCATGGTATCAACATTAACCTAGATAAAATTAGTGTTATCATCAACGTGCCCATTCCTCAATACAATTGATACATTTGTACTTAATAAAACTTGGGAAAATGAGATGATTCATCCCCAAAATGGCTTGCCATATCCACTCCATCAATTATATTATTAATAAAGTTAATTATTTAGAATGGATGGAACCTTATCAAAAATATTTTGATAAAATGAAAGAATAATTGATTCACCCACCTACACTTCATCCTCCTTCAAATGATTGATCCTTAATTTTATTGAATTATTCCACACCTATATCATTTAGGGTAATTATTTCCCAATAATATGATACTTTAATAGAGTATGTTATGTACTACATTAGCCAAGGCCTCATCGACTATGATAAATGTTACACAAAATTCAAACATGATTGCCTCACCATTTATTTCATAGCTAAAAAACTTTGACACTACATGATATACCAAACTACTTATGCCATCATTAATTATATCCCCCTTCATCACTTATTATCCAAATCCTTTCTTCTTGGAGATAGAATTGGGAAATGGATGGTTTTCCTTATGGAATTTGATCTCCACATTGTAACTAAAAAATCTATCAGAGGACAAGTCATAATTGACAAACTTGCTATAGCTCTTGTGCCAACTACCAATCACCTTCAAGATATCCTTCCAGATGATAATATTTTCTATATTTAATGTCTCAATCAAGATATTTTACTTAAAAATTAGTTTCATAACATTACCACTAATCTTGAATTCATTAATCTTGATTAATCTTAATAATACTAAACCAAAAGTAGTTATCAAAGAGATTCCTAAAATTAATGTCAACTTACATGAGGATACTTGTAACCTTTACTTTGATGGTGCTAAATTACTTAAAGTATCTGGGGTAGGTTGTATTATTACAATTTCTCTTGGAAAAATTATTCCTTTAACTTTTCACTTAACCTTTGACATAACCAACAATAAGGCTGAATACAAAGATCTAATCTTAGGCATGAGAGCTACTCTTGATTTAGACAAGAAATACCTACATGATTTAGGTGATTCTCAAATTATTTTTCACCAAGTTAATGGTTATTACCAATTCAAAGTGAAAATGTCATTACTTATCATCAAATTGTAAACACCCTTGCTAAAGACTTCATTCTTTCACTATTGAGCCTATCCCTTAATATCACAATTTGATTACTGATTCCATCACTTTTTTAGTATATCTCTTTCATACCCACCAAGTTCTTTCCAATCCCACTTTTTTTATAAAAATAATAAAATACCCATCTTCTACTCAACCACTAGATTTATAAATCTACCACATTGAGGTTATCACCATTTGATAAAGCCCATGGTATAAATACATCATTCAATTATTAGAAAACCAAACTTATCCTCCTAACCAAGACTCTCATGAAAATACTCATATCCATAAACAAGCTTTTAAGTATGTATTTAGATACAACATCCTTTATTATCACAATGCTAAAGGTACCTTTCTCTATTTTTTTATGTAAGATGAGGTCCTTCCTCTTCTTAAACAAGTACATGGGGGAATTTTTAGTGGACATTGTATCCAACATGCTACAACATACAAATGCCTATGTATGGGATAATTTTGGCCTAATCTTGAAAAGGATGAAATAAAATTTAATAAAATGTGTACTCTTTTCCAACTTCATGATTATATAAATCATTCACCTTCAATAAATCTTCAAAATTTTGAATATCCCTAACCATTCTCCATGTGGGTATTATATCTTATTGACAAATTACCTCACTCTCAATATGGGCATGTTTTTATCATCACATCTACTGAATAGTTCACAAAATGGGTTTATGTCATGCCCCTTGGTAATGTCACTATTAACACCAATTCCAAATTCATTATTAACCAACTCATTTTATGCTTTGGTGTTCTCATACTATCATTTTTGATAATGGTGGCAATTTCAAAAAAAAAGATGTCAAAAAACTTTGTGCTAAATTTAAGATCAATTATAAATTTTCCACACCTTATCATCCACAATGTGATGGCGAAGTTGAGGCCACTAAAAAATTCTCAAAAAAATGATCTAAAATAAAATTCATGAAACATGCATAGATTGACATCTTCATCTTTATCCTGCTCTTTAGACTTATCTGACTAGCATATGTACTACCATTAGAGTAACATCATTGTATCTAGTCCATGGTTCTAAATCAATTCTTCCATTAGAATTTGAGCTTCCCTTTCTTTGTTTATCTCTTCATGGCATCATTATCAATGAATAATTATGTGAATCTCAACTTCATTCCCTTGATTTCATTGATGAACACCACATTTATGCTTTGTAACATAATCACCAATGCAAGGCTCATATTGCCAAAAAACTTAACAAACATGTTAAATTTTCCACATTTAATGTTGGTGATCTTGTCCTTAAATTAGACTAAAATCATGACAAAGAAGGTAAATATGCTTCAAAATGATGGGGCCATTATTTATTCAAAGATATTCTTGGTCTAAGTACCTATCGCCTTCAAACTAATGAAGGCCATGTTTTCGAAGAGCCCACCAATGCATAGTTCTTAAAGAAATAATTTGTTTAATCCTTCCCTTATTTTTATTATTTCTATATTATATCTATCTAACACTTTTTATAGGTTACTTACATGAGTCTCACCCTCTACAATAGTTCTTCCTCTTCACAAACCTTAGTCTTTTATTTTGGTCTTTTGGTTTGTATTTTTTCTCTTGAGTTGCATTGTGAAACCATGGATAGGACCCAGTCTTCCTCATGATGTACCATAGTTTTATTTATTTTCATACTCCTTTTTACACACTTTTTGTCATCCCTTGGATTTATCTTTTGTGAGTTATAGTGTAAGACCATGTATAGGACCTAGGCTTCCTCACAAATATCATCTTATTCCCATTTATCAAATATGTTTTAGTACCCTCATGGGTTTTATCTTTTTTATGAGTTGTAGGGTAAGACCATGGATACTACCTACCTTCCTCAAAAAATTATCAACTTATCTTTTCTTTTCTATAACGTGTTTTTTTAATCCTTTTTCTTACATTTAGATTTTCCTTCTTTTGGTAGATGAAATTTTCACAATAATATATGCTATCATATTTCCCTCCATTTACATCATTCTTATGATAGAGAATCACACTTTGTTGTAATTGTATTCCTTTTTCACCCTCTGTCACATTTTTTATGATTTTAGTTAGTTCAAATGGTTCCATATGTCATTCTTCTTGATTTCTTTTCTTTTCACTCCACATTGGATAAAACAAGGTCTAAGTCAAGATAACACTTTTATTTCACTTAGATTTATGAGACTCTTAGACCCCATGTTCTATGAAGTTCTCTCTCTTAGAAACCAATTCCCAAGTATTCTAGTTAGAGTAATCTTTATCATACACGCTTGGTTTTCCAAATACATATGGAGGATGAATAAGAAAAAATCCATCAAAAAATATATAATCCTAATAATTTGAAACAAAAGGCAATGATATACAAAAGGAAACATACAAATCTCAAAAGTTAATATCACACTAAAAGACATGATGATAAGCACATATCATATCTCTAATTGAATTTCAAACTCCATAATTAGCCTCACATATAGCCGACATCCATTAGGCTATGGTAGGCTAGTAGATTGGAATATGAAAATTCAACAAACTCTTTGGTGCCACCTAATTTCTCACATAAGTACCCAATCTTCATAGTAGATTGATGGCTCTATAAGGGCTCCTAAGAAATGGGGAATAGATTGTCAAAAGGTTCCATTTTAAATTTCCTACATATAGCCTTCATGGGATGATATATATACTTAATTTATTGACCTAAAACTTGTGTAGATGAGAGAAGTTTTTTAGAGTCCTTAAGGTTGAAAGTAATCTTATTTTGACAAACCTAATATGAGTGTCTTGAATTTGATAAAGCATTATCTCTAACTTGGTTTTTCCTTCATTCTCCCCTCCACCCATTTCATTTCACCTTTGATAATCAAATTGTGATTCCAAATTTTTTCCCTTCTTCTATATTCCTTCTTCACATCTTAAAAACATTCTAGCATTACCTTGTTTTAGTTTTATCTATCCTTAGAGCAAAACAACATGTTTGAGAAACTATGGATTTCTTTCTTTACACGATTGATTTTCATTCTTGGACTTGTTTTTATTTCCTTTTACCATTTGATGTACCACCCTTTTTGTGGACACTTGAGTTCATTTTTCCCATTATTTTACCATGTTTTCTTTCCCATCTTTGTTTAATTAAGGATTGTTACTTCTTTCATATTGATGTTTGATTGCCATCCTTTTTTACATGTATCCTTGGACTGACTTGGTGAGTTTGTATTTATTAATTTAGGTTTACTTGTTTGAGTTTTTCAATACTTAGTAGCCTTGTATTTTTGGTTACCTGATTTACTTTAAAAAAAATAATTCGTCATATAGTCTAGCATAGCACTTATCACATTAGCTTGCCAAATTTCCATGTATGTCCCATATACATATCACCAATTATCTTGGATTTCATGCATTTATTTATTTTTTATCTTTAGTTTTGTATTATTGGGTTTATCAAAACAAATCTCTCTACCCTACATAATCAAAACTATAAACATAATAGACAACCATCTAGTGATAAAGGTAAGTCAAGGTATGCATAAATTTAATTTTTAGCTATTTCCCTTTCAATTATTTTTCCCCTAAAATACTAAAAAAAAATTATCCTCAACATTATGTGTTACTATCTTCTTTCTCAAAGCACCATCCCTTGTTGTACCTTAGTGACAGATGATGAGCTTCAAGTGGGGCATATGTATACACATAATATTTTCAAACTTTTATCAAATACTAATGCTTTACATCTTAAATGAACCTATTGAGACTCAATATCTCTCAATACATGCCCTAAGGGGTGCACTAAGAAAGGGGTGGGCAGAAAATTGGTGATTTGTAGGATTATTGTCCCTTATTTTCACTTATTACCAATCCAACTAGCTCCTAAAAACTATTACTCTTATTTTACATACTCCACTAATTATTTCCCACTTTCCATTATTTTTTTCCTCACCTTATGCCCCTTTTGATAATTAGTTGTACTAGGTTAACTAGATCAACCCTATATAGTTTTGGGTAAAATTCATTTAGGATTTGGGTCGCTTCTTGGCCAAGCTAGCCCATGACCTAGTGAATTTTTGTCCTTAATTATACTAGGTTAACTAGGTCGACCTTATTGGCCAAAACTTTTAGAAGGGATTAGTGTTAAATCCACCTATATATATAATATCATTTCATCATTATTTACATAATGAACAAGAGCTATTATTCACTTGTGCTTCTTTACAATATGTTCTTCTGCCATTCTACTTGAAGAGTCTTAGCTTATAGTTTCTACTTGAATAATATAGTCTTGTGGAGAAGTCTTGGATGCTTTGACCTTTATTAGTGATCCTTATGAAGCCAAAATAACCTCTTGTGAAGCCCCTTTGGCCAAGGGAGAGATTTACTCTTGTCAGGTTCATAATTCAAGTAAGTATTCTTTAATTTTACTCCTCTCTTTAGTAGATATAAGTAGCATAATTATTAGCTTTGAATAATATTACTTTTTCCTTTTCCATGTATTAGGGTTTTACTTATACATAGATTAAATGAGATTTTCCTATCCATGTTTATTTTTTTACTAACCACCATATTGTGCCACAAAGTTTGGTGAGCACTAGATTAGACTTTACTTCACTTACTATTGGTTTAGTGAGATATAAAAAACATAGGACCTAACTATGGTTATTACATGACTATGATTGACTAGAGTATTTGGAATCCTCCATAGAATTATGTATTATGATAAGAGATTACCTTATTGTGTATAGAGGATCCCCACATTGGTCATGTTCCTGATTATCTAATGTATCCTCAATTGGAAGTGTATTGTATGATATATCTTCTTCGAGTTAAGACTAATTTGTATACATGTAACATTTTTGATTGTATATATTTCACACATCAATATTTCATATGAGTGTTATGATTCTATGCATATGACATTGGGAGACAATTGAAAGGCCTTAAGTCAAATAGAATCACATGGTTTCTATAACAATTCCATAGTCTAGACAATGTCAACACAACATACAACATGTATAAATTTAACCTTCCAATAATAAGGTGAAATAAAAGGACATACAAGAGGAATAAAACTTTTATCATATTTAGAGATCAACTCATCATGATATTTACACAAGTATATCAAAATAAAAAAGTGAAATTTTTGCCTTTTATTTATTATGAGGCTTAAAAGCTAGCATTATATGTGGGAAGAGTATAGTCATACCTAAAAGAGGGATACAATGGTAGGTATTTTCATCCCCTTCTATAATAAAAAATTCAAGAATGCACTACTAGAATGCCTAAATATAAATATTATAACTTTAAAACTACATATTCATGAAAATAACTACAAATTCATGCTAACATGATCCTCTCAATGCCACATACCTGTAATGATGGAGATCTCATGAATAATATTGAATAAAAGTGGATAAGTAAGAGATGACTTACATATAATTATCTTTTGAACATGCATACATATGCTAAACTTACTCAACTACCTCCTTCTTGGTAGTTACACTAGTAGAATGATGGTCTATTTTGTCCTCCATGAGTATTAACTAGCTCACCTCTCTTCCATGCATGGCAACTTGGCCTAAAAACTAATTTTACTTACATAATAGTCATAAAGTAAGCCTATTCAACCCAAAATGGTAGTTATAAGTATATTAATGGCATCTTAATCCCATTTTTAGTCCTCTATGCCACTCTCTTAGCCTCTAACATCCTCTTCCAAACACATTTCAACAATTTAAAACATTCTTTCATTTCACACTTGTTGAAAACTTTGCAAGGTAATCCATAGCCCTCATTATGAATATCAATTTGGAAGCCTTTAAACCTATAATTCACTTCATTTGTAGCTCATTTGGTTTTTCTTAAAGGTTTATAAGACCTTACAAACATATTTCTTATTATTGACCTACTTGATTGGATTTGAATATCAAGGTATGGGTAGGTCTGTGAGTTTATCCTTGAAGATTCATCACCTTTTCCTATTGTCATGGTCACTTTGCATGAGTCCTTATTAGGTTTTAATTCATTTGATAATGGTTTCAAGCTTGATATATTCCTTATCATATCAATTTTTTGAGCCTTAAGATCCTCTTCCTTTATTTACATGCATTATCCACTCTAAATTAGACTTTGGTTTTAGAATACAAGACTGTTAAGACTATATACACAAAATATTTTCAAACTTTATCAATTATTGATGATTTCTACCTTTAAGGAACCCATCTAGTCTCAATGTGTCTGAGTTCACACCTTAATGGGTGCATCAAGAAGGGGTGGGTAGACTATTGGTGCCTTTTATGATTGTTTTCCCTTATTACCACTTGTTATATACACACCCATCTCCTAAAAACACTCCCCTAAGTTTGGCCTCCTATTTTTCACCCTCCTCTAGTCATTTACCACCTTCATTATCCATTCCTTAACCTAAAAACCTTTTTTATGGTTTACATTAAATTTTTATCCCCATTGACCTTATACTCTAATTATTAAAACTTATTAGGGTCTAATGGCCAACCTAGTTTATGACCTAATTTGTTTTGGTCATTAATGATACTAGGTTAATTGGGTCGACCTTGTCAACCTAAAATTTTAGAAGGGATTAGGGTTATATCTTCCTATATAAACACATTCATTTTTTCATTTATAAGAAAATAAAATATGAAGTAAGATATATTTTGTGTCTACTTATCCACCATTCTACTTGAGAAACAAGGTTAGGGTTTCATACTTTCTTTGGAGATATGAATCTTGTCTTGTGGAGAGGTCTTTTAAATGCATTGATATGTTGTTTAGCCTAAAAATTATTTATCATTGTAATAATTACATACAAAACAACTTATTGTAAATCACCTTGACTAAGGGAGAGATTAAGGCTCATTGGGTTCATCTTAAAAGGTAAGTATCCCAAACTTTCTTCCTCCTTTGTAAGAGTAGATAGATATGAATTTGTATGTTTCTTCCATGCATTAGGACTCCATATACATTGATGTGAATATATGTCTTCAATGCATGTTTAATATTCATGTTTATTACCCCCACTTTGTTCCATAAGATTTGATGAGCACTATATTAGTCTTTGGTTTAATTTTGATTATTTTATAAATATGAAAATATAGGACCTAATTATGGTTATTGCATAGTTTTTCTTGACTAGAGGCTTTAAAACCCTCCCTAGTGATATTATTATGGTAAGATATCCCTTGAATAGGTATGTCAAATACATCTTGGTTATGACCCAGAATATCTAATGTATCCATGATCAAAAGCATAAGTAGGATTTATCTTCTCTAAGATAGGATTGATTTATAGATCTACTGCATTTCCCATTACACACATTTTTTTGAACCTAAAGAGAATCTAATCCTTGCAAGTTTTCTTTCACACCATAATTTTTATCATATTATTATATTTTTATATATTTTTAGTATTGTATCAAACCATTCAGTATAGTTATAACTTTTTTTCATAGGTTTAACACAATCACATCAAAATGATTTTGTTTTGTCTATGTAGGTATTCATCAAATATAGGTTACTAGATCAAACAGGTTGACAGAGTACTTATTTTATATTTTAGATAATAATACAAGATCAAACAAGTTGACTTTTTCATCTTATTCTCTCTAAAAACATATAAATCAACAAACTAGGTCGAACAGGTTGACTTTGTCATCTTGTTCTTATTTAGCACACATGGTTTTGTAGAAATAGGTCAAACTAGTCAACTTGGTTTGTATAATTTGAAATCATCAATTTAGGCACTTTAGCATAAAATTTGCATACTTAACCATCTTCAAAACCACAAATTTTCCTCTCTTTCCTTTCTATATCATTTTATTTCTTTATTCAATTCTATTTTGCAAAAGTTAGCAGTCTTTAAAACTACAACTCTATATCCAACTAGGTTGACCTAGTCAACTTAGTTCTATAGTTGGTCTTCTATCTAAGAGACATAGTCAACCCATTCAAATATATTATTAAAGACCTTATTTTTGTAGAATAATATCGATCCAGTTGACTATGTTATGTATTATTTACATATAGTGTTACCTAGATCAACTATGTACTATTCTTCATCAATGAAATTAACAACTATTTGATAATAATTAGTTCACACTTCCTTTTTAGTTTTCTTCATTCTTAGAGTAATTCACATAGTCTAAATATGTGGTTTTAAAAACTAACATTTACCTACACTATTTTACTCTTTTTCATACACTACGAAATTACACAACATTTAAAATGCATTTAAACAATATATTCCTAAGGCCTACCTACTTGGATTTCATCACCAAGGGGGAAGCTGAATTGGTTTTTTGGCCACATTATAATACATGATTAATGGTATATATTGTAAAAACACGTAATACCCTTATCACTAAAATATTTTTAAGTGAGGGGGTAGGCCATAATACCAAGCCAATACCATTGCCACATATTCCTTTCAGCCCAAACGTCCTAAAACCATCTGTAGATTAATTTTCTAGTTCCCTATTTTAGGAAACTCTCCAATAAAAATTAAAATAATACTTTATAATAATCCAATAACACTTAGGATGAACACTTAGTTATTATAGGTATAATCACTAAGATGGGTGGTGAATTAGCGATGATAAATAATCCAAATTGTAAGTCCAATTCTTTCAATCCCTTAACCAAAGAACATTAACATTCATGAAGCATACACATCATTTATAGAAATGTCCTAGAAATATGAGCAATATCACAAACATAACATAAGATATATGTGGGAAACCCTCTTAGGAAATAAAACCCATTGTTAATCTTGAAAATATATGGAATACTTGTCTTATAAGATGATTTGAAATATGAGACCTTTTTGTGAATCACCCACTTCAAAAGGAACACTCACCCCTAAGTATGAACAAGTTCCAACTTGTTCTAGATGTTGAGCACTCACACAATACCTATGAAATCAATAGATCTAGAAATATGATTACCTTTGAATCTAATGGATAAATAATGTATAACACCTCTCTTTAAAATCTTAATACACACTCAAATTTTTTCATACAAGTAATGCATCCAAACACCCTTTTAGATCACTCTAGACTTCTTTTCTCATCCTCAATCTACCAATTTTCATGATCACTATTATGACATAATGAATATCCTCAACATACTCTATTTTTTAGTCCATCCACTAGGAAAACTCCCTCTGATCTCTTTCTTTTGCCTCTATCATATTATCTCTCAACACTTCCTCATCCAATATTTTTTTTTAAAGCCATTACCTTAGCTTTCACTCTTTATAGAGACTTCATGAATATCATCTTCTAAGTTAGCCAAAATACTTTCCTTAACCATTAAGGATTATATCATGATAAAACATAGCTTAATACCATCCTCAAAACTTGGCCATAACATCCATGGGTCACATTTAAGTAGTTACACCTTTCAATTAGGCCTTTGTAGCCCTTATAGGTCTGATGGAGACTTCTTACCCCTTTAGCACTTCATCAAGAAAAAAAATAACACAATATCACTTTAAAATACATGGGTCCACTCCATAAGACCTCTATGAAATATTAAAATTAATACATCTACCAAAACACTCTTTTGTTAAAGCACAATTTACTCAAACAATAGTCTTGTACATAGTAACACCATGAACGAACAAATAGTCAACTTTAAAAATAAATATCTATAACTTTAAAAACATAGAAGCCTTATAATAAAATTTCCTACATGCACCTTGAAGCCTTATTCAAATTTTATTTTTATTCCATTAGAAAATTCCTCTTAGATTAAAATATATTAGAAAAATACTACAAACTAGTTTTTCCCTTTATTAATTCAAATGCCAATGGTCACTATTCAAAGTAAAAACATCTGTAGACATGCGTCTTCTTCTCATGTACTCACATAACTTTATCAAGTGAAATTCATAGATCTCTTCAAGATTATATTGGTATTTAATTTTAATCTCTCACCATTTATGTTAGATCCTCATTTCTAAGATCAAACCACTTGGCAACCCTGTATGCCCTCTATGTACCCTACAGTTAGTCTCTAATGAAATTCTACCACTTTTTAGCCCCACATGATTCTAATATTCCTTTGACCTAATGAATTAATATGTAATATAGGATCCTTATCTAAAAATATCATGCAGTTTATTAGATCCTTATCTAGTCAGATTAATTTCAAATTGTAGATCTTCATCATTTGGTTAAACGTTCATCGTAGATCCTCGATAATGAAAATTTGGCTAACTATGTGAACCACTATAATTTGACCAAAATGCCAAATTTTCACCTTAGTAATTTTTTCTACATTCAACCTAATGACCTAAAATTTGAACTGCATGATTACATTTCATAGGAAAATCCATCCATATACCAAACTATTCTTGAAACCTTCACATGTGTGAAATGTGATGTCATAAAATTGATTACTTATCCTTGCCTAAAAAGATGAATATTTAAACATAAATACTCATATGACTACTATGATGAATTTTGTTCACCTCCATAATCACTCAAATCACTTATAACACCCTATAGGGTCTTTATAACATGTTCATACCATCAATATCATCCATCAATTACCTTATTATGTCAAACCTTGAAGAACTATGTAGGAACAATAAAATTTCAATGAAGCACACTTTTGCATTATCATTATAACACACATGACACCTCATCAACATCCTTGGTGACCTTTGATACATTATTAATAACTCTCCAACAATCTCCCCCTTTGTCATTGATTTCAACACCAATATAAAGCTTATTCTTAGACTCTCTCTCTCTCTTCAAGAACATTTTCCCCTTTGATATAATGATAAAGTGGGATCATATTATGATCTTGAGGACCTAAAAAGACTTGAAAAAATTAATAGGTATTGCCCCTAAGTCACCTAAGATTAGGTACCATTTGAGTAACTTCAAACCATCTCCAACCATGAAAAAATAACATAATTTCTTCCATATCTTATCTCTCAAATTCAACTACACATTCCTCTAATCCTAGGACCTAACCATTTACAAATTTCCATCTTTTTTATGCATGATAATTCAATACATTGTTAAAGTACATAACTTGGTTTGATCAAGTCATCATATCAACATGCTTGATTTCACATTTTTAGTAGACTTCTTCATAAATCCACCATGGTTGGATCATCTCACATATTCTCCCCCTCACATCATGCACATCTCTTTAAGTATTTCAAACTATCTGTGTTCTCTACCCCTAACTCCATGATTCTCTTTGATCATGAAATATTCAATAGGTCTTCTTAACCAATTTTGTTTTGACACCTAAAAATTTACATACACTACCTCTAATTATTTATCCTTATTTTGATTGATCAACCTCTTGAATCAACATCTAAACTATTTTAACTTTCTTAAAGTCCATCTAAAAGCTTATATCTCAGAATATATTTCTTACCATTTTTCTTTAATCTCTATACTAATTGGCACTTTTATCATCACCTAGAGCACAAATACTTGCTTCCACATAAGAAATATGTCTCCTAAGAATCATAGATAGAGACACCCTAACCCACAATGTCTTAGAAGAATGTGAAACTAGGAGTTGCCCACAACTCCTCATATTCCTTCTCTTCCTTGGAAATATAAAACTAATAATTATTATTCTTCTTCTTAGGCTTAATATAAACAATTTTCTCATTTAATACAAAATTTTCCTTCTTTTTTAAGACTGAATTGATAACACATGGAGACAAGAAAGATTCATGACATACCTTTTCATCTAAAGAAATAACCTCATCACTAGGCATTGAAAACTAATTTTATTTACATAAAATATGCTCAAAAATATTAGGATGTTCACTTCTATTCATACACACCTCATAATTAATCTTAACTATCACCTTGTTCTTCTCATGGAGCTTGGTCTCTTTATTCCCAAAATGAGCAGATAATGAGATATTTTGATTCTTTTCAACCTTAGTAGCATTCTCCACTTTAGAAAATAGACCACTTGGACCTTTAGACTCATTATGACTCACACCTTTCATATTTATTTTCCATTAGTTAACTTTTCTTCTTCCTTGCACTCTAGGAGTTTGATTAAACTTATTTTGACTTGATGGCCTTTACTTGTAGAACCTAGCAATGTGACCAATCTTCTCATAGTTGTAGAAAACCATTCTTCTTGAAGTGAACTCAACTTAAATTAACTAATTTGGAAAAAATATTTCAATGTGTCCTATTTCATAACAACTAAAGTAATCAAATTTGTTCATGTTATTTGAATGATGATTCCACTCATTATCAATAGGTATTCTACACTCTCTAGCCCTATGACCAAATTGATTACAAGTATAGAAGTAACCATTGAAATTTGCATACCTCATGGAATTTCATTATATAATCTCATTTGTCCTCATTCTACCAACACATTCATTCCTTGACTGATGATTGACCTTCAAAGTCTGATTATTGTTCACATTAGTCTTTATCTTGTCTTCAGTAACATTCTTTTGTTATTTTTTGTAACCAAGTCTAGTTCTATCACTAGAATGCTTTTGATTATTAAAATTTTTGTATATATCACTTGAGATATTTCCAAACATCACATATGACTTCATCTTACTAGATGTCTTTTCTATCTTAACTTTCAATTTCTCATTTTCAATCACATACCTTGAACACTCATCCTCTTTATCTTTCAAGCTTGTATATAGGATATCTAATTGAAAACTAAGATGATTGAGTATATCTTCATTTTCCTTGGTTTCTTCATTCATTCTTTCCTCAAACACATTAAATTAATCTTCATAGTTCTTGATTTGAGACTTCATCTTCTTGTTAATCTTCTTAATCTTTAGTTCTTCATGAGCATTCCTCAATTCAGTCTCATGTCCTGCTTATCTTCTTCATTATCTGTATCATTCCATGTAGACTCCTTTTGATATGAGAAAATTCTTTATTTAGCCATGTATAAGACATTGTCTTCAATATCAAACTCAGACTCACTATCTTCACTCTCATCTGATGATCTACAATCTTTATTGGTGTCAATATTCTTCTTGTTTTTTAAGGACTTCTTGTTATCATACTTTATTAATCCTTTCTTCCTATTATCAGACCTAAATGTCTTCTTGCCTTCATCTTGGATTTATCCATAATCTTCATCATCATTATTCTTATGATTATGAGGGCACTTGTTATCAAAGTGTCCTAGTTCTAGACAATTGAAACATTTGAAGGGTAGTTTACCCTTATACTTCCTTGAATTTATTTTCAAAATACTTGTAAACAAAGTTATTAGTTCATCATCATCTATCTCACCATAATTGACCTCCTTACCTTGATTCATTTTATTATTTGTATTTACTTATAACTTGAATGTTGTTTCCTCCTTTGGTAGTTTGTCGTCATTGACTTTCATCTCATAGGCAGTAAGGATGCCATGCAATTCATCCATCTTCATCTAAGTAATATCATGAATTTTTTCTATAGTATAGACTTTAGAATAAAACTTGAAGGATAGAGACATTAATACCTTTAGTACTATATTAACTTATTCAATATTCTTTCCAAGACCTCTAATAATGTTCACAATGTCATCAACTCTCTACAAAAAGTATGTCATGGAATCTTCTTCCTTCATCTTGAGACTCTCAAATTATCTTTGGTGAGTCTACAACTTGGCTAACTTGACCTTTGAATCCCATTCAAAAATGATCTATAATTATTCCCATATCTATATGTTAAATTTACAATAGATTAACTTGTTGAACTTAGTCTCTAAAAGACCACAAATGATGGCATTCATTGCCTTAAAATTGCTCTCACATAGCTTATTATCAACTACACTAGTTAGAGGGGTTGAGGAAGCTGAATATCCATCCATAATAGATTGCTAAATGTCAAACCCTATTGACATGATGTAAGTCTTCATAATCACACTCTAAAAGACAATTATACCTATTGAAAATTGGTGATTCCTTTATAAAGAAACCCTGCATTTGTTGACTTACCATATTGTACCTTGGATCACCTTCAAGAGGTTAAATTTGAAAATAAGGTCATTCTATGATACCTATTATTAGAGGTACAATAATTGAGAGGGGGGTGAATCAATGATATTAGATAATCCAAACTATAAGTCCAATTATTTCAATCCCTTAACTAAATATAATTTGCATTCATGAAGCATACACATCATTTATAGCAAAGAACTAGAAATATGAACAAGATCACACACATAACATAAGATCTATATGGGAAACCCTCTTGGGGAATTAAAAAAACTCTCAAGCCTTAAAAAACATGGAATAATTATCCTATAATATTATTACAAACATTATACCTTTTAGTGAATCACCCACTTCATAAGGAACACCCACCCCTAAGTATGAACATGCACAAACTTGTTCTAGATGTTGAGCACCCACACAAAAACTACAAAATCAACAAATCAAAAACTTTGATCACCTTTTAATTTGATATAGAAATAATGTATAACACCTCTCTTTCAACTCTTTATATAGACTCAAACTTGCTCATACAAATAATGCATCCAAGTACCCTTTTGGATCACTCTAGACTTCTTTGCTCATCCTCAATATACTGATATATATGATCACTATTATGACATCAAAAATATCCTCAACTTAATCTATTATTTATTCCATCCACTAGGAATACTCCCTCTAATCTCTTTCTTTCACCTCTATCTTCTTCTCTCTCAACACTTCCTCATGTAATATTTTTTTTTAAACCATTACCTTAGCTTTCACTCTTTATAGGGGTTTCATGAATATCAAATTCTAGGCTAGCCAAAATACTTGCCTTAACCCCTAAGACTTATATAATTCTAAAACATAGATCAATACCATCCTCACAAGTCATCCATGGCATCCATGGTTCACAATTAAGTAGTTACACCTTTCAATTAGGACTTAGTAGCCCTTATAGGTCTCATGGAGACCTATTACCCCTTTAGCACTTCATCGAGCAAAAAAAGAACATAATATCACTTTAAAATACATGGTTCCCCTCCATATAAGCTCTAAGACATCTTCAAATGAATACATCCTCCAAAACACTCTTTTGTTAAATCAAAATTTACTCAAACATTAGTCTTGTACACAATGAAGGAACAAATAATCAACATTGAAACTCAATATAAACAACTTTACAAACATTCAAACCTTATAATAAACTTTAATGGATATATATTAAATCCATATTAAACTTTACTTTTTACTCCATCAGCAAATTCCTCTTATATCAAAATATATTAGCAAAATTTTTCAAACTAGTGTTTCCCTTTGCTAATTCAAATGCCAACTTTCATTGTTCAAAGCAAAAACATCTACGAACACGTGTCTTCATCTCATTTATTCACACAACTTGCTCAAACATGCTATGTCAATCTCATAGGTAGTATCATGGTATTTAACTTTCATCTCTTACCATTAATCTTAGATCCTTGCTTTCAAGATCAAGCCACTTAGTAGCCCCATGTGCCCTCTACGTACCCTACAATCAATCTCCAATGAAATTCTACCACTTATCAACCCCACATGCTTTTTGAGCATCATTTGACATATTGAATTAATATGCACCATAAGATAACTATCTATTAATATAGCACACTCAATTATATCCTTATATGGTCATAGTAAATATTAATCATATATCTTCATCACCTAATTAAATGGTCACTATAGATCTTTAATAATGCAAATTTGGCTAAGTACGGGAACTATTGTAACCTACCTAGAGGAATAACTTTGCACCTTAATGATTTTTTCTACACTTAACCTCATGACCTAAAATTTGAACCACATGATCAAATTTCATAGGTGAATATATCCATGTACCAAAATTCTCTTGAAACCTTCACACATGTGAAATAAGATGTCATACAACTACTTACTGAGCCTTGTCTACCAAGATGACTACTTAAACCCTAGACACTCATATGACTGCTCTAAGGTATTTTGTTCATTTCCATAAGCACTCCAAGTACTCATAACACCCCATAGGGTCATTATATCCTATACATACCATCAATATCATCCATCAATCACCTCACTAATTCAAACATTGAAGAACCATATAGGAAAAATGAAGCTCATTGAAGTATATTTCATCATTTTCATTCTAGCAAACATGAAACTTGATCACCATCCTTGGTCACCTTGGAGACATCATTGAGAAATCTTAAACATTAGTTAGAATTTACATTTCATTTGATTGCTTGTTCTCTTATCATTGAGTGTTATACTATAAAAACATGCATTAGCCAATGTTGGTGAAAGGTTTTGTGGTATGTGCCCCAATTGGATCACTCACATTGATCCAATTTTTTGTGTTTGATTTCATTCTTGATTCATTTATATTTCAAAAGTTTTCCCTATTTCAACACACTATCATTATTGTCAATATAGTCTCTTATAGACTATATTTTCCCCTCTCTATAGTACATAGTTGACCTGTATGACAATGTATTCATTATCATCTTACATTATCTCCCACTTTGAAATACATAGTTTGCCTATATTAATCTCTACCCTTATTTTCTAGTCAAGTTACATAACATAGTCAGGCTATATGACTATGTATCCTTATAAGCTTATTGTATCCCCTATCTGAAATATAGATTTGACATGTATGAATCTATACTCTTATCTACCTATTGGATTATAGAACACAATCAACCTATTCAACTATGTATCTTTTTTTTTTCCTTTTTTCTTTGTATCATCTTAGTTTACCTTAATCTTTCTCTCTCATCATGAGCTTCCTATTTAAGGACAATATTATGTTAAACTCAACATATATTATGAGAATTACAAACCCCAATAGGTTTTCCCATTAATAACTTGTGGTTCTTACTCTAGATGAAATTAATGTGCATGTGGATACTCAGATTAAAAACTATGGGACCCTTCTTAATGCATCTTTAGTTCAAAACCCTTTTTTCTCTTTAAAATATTAGATTGAATTAGAATATACTCTACAAATGATTTTCTACATTAACAAATTTCCTTAACATCAAGGAAAATATCCCTCTACTATTTTTCACCTTATGATAAGTGGTTAATTAAAGGATCCCCATTCCCCTTCCCCCACATTCTCACATAGATTTGGGGGTAATGGGTTATTTTCCTCTCAACCTGTTCCTTCTCATTTGACCCCTTCTCATACTATAACCTCTTGTTCTTTGATTTCCTCCACCTCCATGATAATTATCTATACTAACATGGTAGGTTTTACATAAAATGGGCCTTTTCTAAAACTTGATCTTCTCAATTATTCCACTAGTGCATCATTTGTTACCCATGGTAATCATTCCTATGGTGCTTCTTATTCTAATCCATCTATTAGTGCATCTTTTACCACCTAATAAAATCATGATAATAGTGCCTCTTTTACTAATAATTCCTCTCAATATACTAATTACATGCATGCCACTACTCATGGTGGTACCGAAGCCACTAATACCAATGATAATGTTTCACATAATACAAACAACACCACTCAAATCCATCAACTTTTTTTGCAAACTCTTAACCAAATGAATGTTTTCCAAGATAATAATGCCAACCAAATGATGAAAATTCAAAATCATCATATCTATCTACAAAATCACACTCCATAAGTGCCATGGGGAGCACATAACCAGAATGTTCCCACCTCCCCTTTAGAATTCCCATGGTAATCTTATCCCTCAACCTCTTTTTGTTAACAAAACAATCAAACACCTTCAAAATTAACCTCTTCTTCCTTAATTTTATAACATAGATATAGGAGACATCACCCCTACCATTATCTACAATGGATAAACCAATCCTCCATTTCACTTAAAAACATTTAAAATTTTATACAAATATTGGGTCAAGTTAAACGTTTTTGCTGCTACCAAACTTCTAGTAAAGAATCTCTCTAGATATGCTTTAGATTGTTATAACCAACTGAAATCTCATTCCATCACTAGTTTGGAAGATTTATTTAATGCTCTAGTATAATATTTTCAAACTAATGACCTTGTTAAAAATACTTTGGTTCATTTTAATAATTTAAAGCAACTTGAGATGGAAACTGCACAAGCTTTCATCAAACAGTGGAAGATGTTATCCAACAAGTGTGAACACAATATTACAAATGATAACCTATTTCATATATCTAATTATATTTATCTTAAGTTTAAACATAATGTCCAAACTCTCTATCCATGAACTTTAGAAGAATCTATTAACCAAGATAAGTCCCAATATTTTCTTATGCATCAATTTGAGTCGACTTAACTTTCTATGGGAACTCACATGCTCATAAAAAATAAAAATTATCATGCTACTAATGATGGTGTCATTGATTATTATGATACCATTCATAATATTCAAGTTATTATTCCAAACCAAGCTCTAGAAAAAGCTTCCCCTCCCAACCACATACCTAATCCTCATTTCTCTTTGACAACTAACATCAATGTTCAAAAAAATTATCCTAAGTAGAGTTACAAAATCATTTACCAAGGCCTCTTCTATGAGATCTTGATCCTAATCATCCCTTGAAATCATAGTAGGACATAGATAAATTTTGTTGGTTTCATGGTAGTTATGATCATTATCATGAGACTTGTAGGTAATTATGTAACTTAGCTATGGATATCCTCCTTGGTCCCAATTTTAATCATGATTTTATCATTCATAAATGTCAACAAGCCTATAAAATTGCTTTAAAATCCCATGAAAAACAAACTAAAAATCGAGATTTGAACTAGACTAATGCTCATTTGGCCATATAAAAATATCCTCTTCCAAATCACCAAGACACCAATGATAATCCTAATCCTAGCCATAGTGTTGATAATATTATAGACCCAACTCCCAAAGAGAATGTAGTCAATGTGACTACTATGTGAAGGGTAGTTTCCTTAGTTTATTCTCATCCCATCCACACTCCCCAATTGTCTCACACTTTATGTGTTATCCAAGATTTTTCCCCAACTCATTTAATAGATTTATGGTAATAATACCTTATATCTTTTGATGAACCAATTCTAACTCCTCCAGTGGATAAAACTTCTCATATAATTTCTACCACTCCACCAACCTCTTTCCCCATCACCAAAGATACCCAACTTTATATTGCTATTTCAAATTCATCTCAAAATAGACCTACATCAAATATTCCATCCTCTAAAGATAATAAACTAGCTTATCCTATAATTAAATCTCCTATATCCTATCAACATAAATTTACATCCACTTCAGCTCCTCCTTCCAAGGAACTCCTCCAACACTATGCACCTTCTTCTAATACTCCCCTTATGGTTTATCATGAATGAGATCCTATCATGGAACTTAATAATCACCCATATCAAATACCATTTATCAAACATATGTGGAATTCTCTATGTCATCATAATCATCTTAGGCATCTCCTATTTAAAATGGACATCCCTCATCCTCCCCTAGAAAGATGCAAAGTTACCTTATCTAGATCAAAAGATAGCATTTTAGAATAGTGTGAAGAGATGTCTATACATGTTGGATAAATAATGAACACTTATCTTTTCCTCAAATTCCACATTTCTTCTATGATTCTTGATGAGATTCTACTTCATTTGGATGATCCTCCACTCCTTATCACTATCTAAATTAGTGATGTCCAAGTTGAACATGCTTTAATTGATGAGGGTTTAGGTACTTGTGTTACCTCTCTGAATTTTATTAAAACCATTAGATGTTCTAAATGTAATATTAAGTCCATAGGTACCAAATGTCAAGGCTATGACTGAAGGAAAATGCTTCCCTTAGGTTTTGTGTGGTTCCCTATCACCAATCTACCTGCGATTGTTTGAGTGAAGGTTATGATCTTCTTTATTTTATCCTATAACATCTTGCTTGGTAGGCCATGGACTTATCACATGAGGGAATTTTCTTCTTTCTCTTGTCAATGTGTCAATTTCCCTTACAATGGTACCATTTATAGGATTCAAGGCAACATTAACCCTTATAATTTCAAATAATTACAAGACTATGGTGTCTTAAAAATTCTAACCCTTGAACCCTCATTGAGTGTTCCATTTCATGAATCTAAATGGTTTAACTTTCCTATCAATTTTATTTGAGGTTACAATGGTAACCTAATACTCATTGGGAATATATCATCTAACCTCTTAGAATTAGATGATGATGAACCTAATGAGATCAATCTCATGATAGAAACCTCTGATTTCTCTCCTTATCTCATTTCTCAGTTTCCACCTTATCTAAATTTATGTTCCCATCAACCACCTAGTGATGATGTACCCATTAGCTTAACTAAGACTCAGCACTCCATTCATCACACCACATCATATTAAAATTTTATCCATACCTATGTAATTGATCCACATACACCTAACCATGATGATGGTTATACCTTAGATGACCAATTTTTAGGAGGTATTGTTGAGGCCCAAGATGTTGAAATAATCTGTTACTATTATTTTTTCTTCAGTCTTTCCATATATCTTATCACATGTCATCTTATATAATTCCTATTCTTATAAATTTTCCTCTTATTTTTAAGGTAGATATGGTACACACACCTCTAGTTTTTGAAGACCCTCATAGGATCATGCTTATGGATTATGTTATGAGCTAGATACTAAGACCCCTATATATAACTTTCCCTTGATATTCTTGCCACTATCCTTCATCCTTATTTGAATTTTACCCCTCCCTCAGTTGAGCATAGTCCATATCCTATTCCCACTCCCTCTCTAGTTTGATTTTATTCTTATTTCTAATATTATTGCTCCTTTAGTTGATCCTCATCTAGTCTTTCCATTAGCCCCACCTCTCATTGGTGATGATTTACTCCCTTTACCATAGCTTACTCTTTAAATGGGTAGATCAACCATACTATGATATTCATAAATTTTTTAGTCATTAGACTAGAGAATTTTAACTACACTAGCCTTTTCTGGCTTCCATTTCCACTACCTCTATTAGTATATCCACAAAGTCTACTAAAAATCATACCTATTACTTTCATAGAATAGATAATCATTATTCCACACATTATCATAAGTTGTGACAATATATAAACACCTTCAATACCACTATTCCCCATCACATAGACAAGTCTATACCTTCCCTAAAAGTATTACCTAAATATATTCTAAAATATGGAGAGGTATATTATATGTGGCACCCATGTGGTACCCATCACATTGATCATTTCCACATCCTTTAGAAACAACTCAAGGATAACCTCATGAACATTATTTAACCTACTACCATTCTTCCCATTTTTTATTCTCACAATAATGCTCCCCATTCTTCCCCTATGGCTCCTCTACATGAAGTACCTTCTCCACCTATAATTTACCCTCCCATGGCTCCCTCACCCATGGATCCTCCTTCATTTATGGACCCTTCCCCATTGGTGACTCATTCACCTATGGTCCATTCTCTACTAGTGACCCCTTCATCTCTTATAGTGTCTAATCATGTTCATTCTCTTGAGCATCCCCTGGACAATAGTCCTCATGAGCATGATCTTTCAATAATTCCTACATTTTATGTTGAGGAGATTTGATGTAAAGTATTTTCTCAACTTTATTTAAATATCAATGAGACCCTCATTGCAGTTAGAGTTCAACTTCATAAATACTTATCAAATGTTATAAATAATGTGTGTGGACAAATCTACTAGTATTTATGAGCACATTATTATGTTATTTCATTTCTTTCTTAATTTTTGGATTAAGTGTGTAATACAAATTTACATTTATCTATCTTATATCATTTGTAATTATGTCAAATTATTCTTTATCTTACATGAATACTTATGTTTCACACTACATGTTGCTTATGGTGTCATTATCTTCCTTATGTTCTCTTATGGATTCTTTTTCATGATTACATACTTTTTATTTGAGTTACTTTTATATGGATATCTTATTATTTCTCATGATTATTTACTACCTTATCTATATAAACATAGATAATCATTATTGTGACATGGTTATACAAACCTTGTTCCCCTTAATGATTCCTTCTTTACCATGTGATTAGTTATCAAACAAGTCATCTCATTATAATATTATTTTAATAGTCCATCTTGAATATCCATTATTTCCCTTATTTCCTTTCATAAACTAAGCATAAACAAGGTTATAAATTGAGATAACATGCTAGTTCATAAGTCATCCTAAGTGTTTTATTTAGTCATGTCTTTGGATACTTAGCTTCCTTTAGCCAAAGCTCAAATATCATTTATTTGTATCACTTTATCTCTCATGATTAGTCATTTTGATTCCATATGGAAGAGGAATTTCAAAATCCATAAAATTTCAAAACCTAAGTCATTTTCACAAAAGGTAATGATACCAAAGGCAAGACTAATTTTTTTTCAAAATTCAAATCACACTGAAAGATGTGATTCTAATCGTATCTCTTTTTTTCTAATCTAATCTAAAAATCCACATTTGGCTTCATGATAGATTCAAGTTCCATTGGGGTACATTAGGATAGTAGATTAAAAAAAGAGAATAAAAAATAATTTTAGTGGTACATACTTTCTCATGAAAGTACTCAATATTTGTAGTAGATGGATGGCTCTATAAGAGGTCTTGAGGAATGAGGAACATGCTCTAGGAAGGTAGGTCCATTTTAATTTTTATATTCAAAACAACCAACATGAGTTGATATTATTACCTCACTTATTTTCCTATATATCTTTAATCCTCTAGTGAATGAGTATCCTATGTATATTGATGGTCACTAGTCACTTAGTCCCTTTATATGTGTTTAGTATGCCTCATATTTCCTAAGGTCTTCTCATAAGATACCTACATTATGATTTTTAAATTCCTTTTTTCATTCCCCACAATATTAATATTTCCCCTTGAAAAATAATATTTTTTTCACTGATCACTCCCACTAGGGATTTCATTGTTGAGTTGTAGTGTAAAACCTTGGATAGGACTAGTCCTTCATCAAAAATTACTAAATTTTCACATTTTCATTCTAAACATACCCCTTTAAACATATTTTATATTATTTATCACACCATTGGTGTTCCCTTTATTAGTTACAGTATAAGACTATGGATAGTACCTAGCCTTCTTCATAAAATTTTCCAATACCCAAGTTATAATGAAATTACATATGCCAAACCTTAGATAAGTCAAGATTGATTATGAGTTACATGTCACTGGTATGCTTCCCATCTAAATATAAAAAATTTTATGTTTACTTCATTTATCTTTCACTTTTATCTTGTTATTTTATGATTACATGTGAGAATACAATCATTTTTCTTAAGTTTTTCATATTTCCTAGCTTGAATTAGTATGATCAATTTAAGTTCATTTTTCCAATTTTGTTTATTTTTTTTACTTCCCTATGTGATTTAGTATGATTGATTGACTTAATTTATTTGTTTTTATTCTATTTGTATTTCATGTGATTTGCATTTTATTACATTATTTTCATACCTCCCAATGTGATATAGTGTGACATTACTTGATTTAATTTGGTGCCAATATTTTTCATGGTTTAAAAACATTTTTGTTATATTATTTACCATTTTTTTATTTTATTATACTTAGCCATCTTTTATTATTACACATTTCCCTTTGTGATATAGTCTGTAGTACATTTGTTTTTTTATTAATTATACTTTTCCAAGTCCTTTCTACCTATTTATTTTTAACCATGCATGTGTATCACATAATACTAGAAAATAAAACACACTACATATATTTCCAAAATTGTATACAATAAAATCAAAATACATGTTCTACAAATAAATATATCCATGCATCGACAACCACAACCAAATATAACTCATGATATCAAATCCAATTATCAAAATTATATATATATATATATATATATATATATATATATATATATATATATATATCTTATGTTTTATATAATGCAATGGTATAAAATACAAAAATCCAATATATATATATATATATATATATATATATATATATATATATCATGTGTTTTATATAATACAATATATATAAAATACAAAAATCCATACCTCTAACTCTATGGTTGGTCTCCATCATGCCTATCTCATAGCCTATCCATGCTTCCCATAGACACCTTAGAATGTCCCATCTATACAATGTATTATAATGAACTAGTCTAATATCTAAATCTTGCTACCTATCCCTATAAGTTGGCCACCTAGGCCTTTACTTGTCTAAGATGGATCATGGTAGCCATGTGTGCATCTCTCTCCTAAGATAGGGCCTATCAGGCCTATGCCTCTCCTAATCCCACTCCTACTTGTGGTTAAAATCCATCCCCCTATGTCTATATATACCTATGGTCTCCCACACTAGTCTAAACCATCCTGCTTGAGTTGGGGTAGATGGTACTATAGGATCATCTAGTTTGGTGGGGTCATAACTAGACAACACCTCATCAAAAATATCATGATGTGCTTCTATGACTATGGATCCCCATCTGACATCCTCTATCATAAGATATACAAAACCAAAATAAGATATATATTATAGGACATATACATCTCGAAATCTATCTACCTACCTATAATCACATATAGCTAGTATATTATCTCAAAAAATATAATTATAACATTTATTACTAGTCTTGGTATCACCAACCACCATCTCCCCATTTGTTCATCCACAAAGGATGGTCTCTCAATTGATCCATCTCTTGATCACATTGTTTATTTCTCTCCTCCCTATTAATGTGAATCTAGGAGTCACCGCTCTGACACATTAAGAAACTCTCTTGTGATCACCATATCATCTTATGTGACCACCCTCATCTATGATCAATATCACCAATGGTAACTTTATCCATGGTTTATCTGAGGTGGTAATTATTCCTCTTTATTTGATGTATACTATGGTACCTACTACACCCTTGTATCAACATCCATGCCCTCTCCTGCTCTAACTACCAACTATCATGTTTGACTAGTCTATAGTCTCACACACTATGGTTTGATCATCTATCTCTCAACTACCACTCCTCACCCTTTCCCCCTTAGATTTTTAGCATCTCATGCCCAAAAAATAATCACTACTATAAGAACCATTGGGTATGAGAGTCCAAAATACCCTAGTAATCATGTCACTAATTATATTTTTACTCACCAAGTATAGTGTCCTATGATCCACAATTGAGTTATCCTTAGTGTTATGGTTTCCCAACTAGGCCAACTAGTAGCAATATGTGTGTATGGATGACATAATATCTCCCCTCATGTGATCATACAAAGTGTTTTCATGTGAGTATAGACTACACTATGGTCCTGTCTCCATCTAATTATCTGAGGTAAACTATCATCAACCACATGGGGCTACCTAACTAGCTAATATATAAGGAACCTCTCATATGTCAATGCACTAAGAAAAACCACCAATCTCATGGTATTTTTCCCTTTGAACAACATCCCATACATATCATGTATGAGGAAGACCCATATGATAGACCCAAAATCATATAATACCCCCTGATCCAAAATGGATTGGCACAAGGATATCATATATAGTGGTACCTTGCCATCCAACTTGTGACACAACACTCATGTTATCACAAGTCATATCATAGCCTTATAAATGTCAAAAATATGTGAAATATAAATATTAAATAAACTAAGACTTAGCACTGGGTATATCTTATTTGATCACATCACCCACTTGGCTAGTACTCATCTCTCCTCTAGATCATTTAGTGTCCCTGTGATCACTGGTGTCCATCCTTTTGGTAGTCTACAAAATGTATAGATTTCCTCTAGTATAATACCCACCTCTATAGTATCCCCATCCACAACCCATTCAAATCTATTGGTAAACTATTCCCATGATTTGATAAACATGATAATGAGATCATCACTCATTTGGATGTGCCACATCTCCATAAAACCTCCTATACCTAGTGTAAATAGTCTCACATTATCCACATCTATCAAACACTCTAGAAAATCTAGTAGCCATGATGCATTGATCAACCACCAATATCTCCAACATCTCTAAAAATATCAAATAACAAAGGATGTATTTATCTTTATGTTATTTGAAATCAAAGTATATTATTAAAAAATTCCCAAAATTTAGTAGGTTTGATTTAGTTTGTTCATTTTATACCAATTTGACCTACTAAATACTAAATGAGCCCTATACTTCATGAGGGATACTAAATCTGCCATGTCAAATATATACTAGATCAGCCTCTATATTAATAAGTCAATGACCCTTTGGTTTATAATACTAATTTGGCCTCCTTTATACCTTGTATTAATATATTAGCCACTTCAAAAAAAACTAAGTCAGCCACTACTATGAAGTTGACCCCCTTCCTTATCCAACTAAATCAACCTACTTATATGCAAGTGGCCTATTTGTTTTCTTACCCTTTATATACTAAGTTGTCCTGGTAAACTCTATTTATCCATAGCAACAAATTTTTACCAATTAATATAAATTATTTGAGCATTTATTAGTCTGGTTCCTTCATACACAATACCCTATTTTACCCCTATTGTCCCTAAATATTTCTTAGGGTTCATTCCAGTGCCTAGGTTTTGCCTAGTAGTTGATTTTCTATAATTCACTCAATCTCAAATTAAAATATTCAAAATTTTGAATTTTTTTTATGCTTACCTATGATGCACTTGATATGGCTATTATGCATCCTCCCCATCTCAAATGTAATATCCTCACCATCCTTGCTATCTTGAATCTCACTAGTTCTATCCAATCTCTATTTCCTCATAATAGTCAAAATACTAAATGAATTATTTTCACCCTATTTATATTTATTATTTAAAATTATTTACCCTTCAAATATTTACCATCAGATTTATTATTTTTATCATATCTTTGGCTTTACTATGTCTTTTTACAAATCATAAAATATTCTAGAATCCTAACATCATAGAGAATATTTTCAACTATTATATGTATATGTTACCAAAATTTAAATTTTTTGATCTTTTTCACTAATATCTATAGGTTTGCCTAATGTTCCTCACATTGGACACCTTCACATTTCTTGCATCTCCTTTTTTTTATCTCCATCACAAAGTTAAGTAAAGGTATGTGTTTTAATTTTGTCGTTTCATTTATCTTATTTGCCTTCTTACTGCACTTTATTCAACTTCAACATTATGTGTTGTTATGTTCTGTTTCTAAAGAACCATCATATTTTACACCTAAGTGACACATGATGAGCTTCAAATAAGGCATATGTATACACATAATATTTTCTAATTTTATCAATTAATGATGCTTTATATCTTGCAAAAACCCATCAAGTCTCAATCCCTCTAAGTTCATGCCTTAATATGTCACTGAGAAGGGGTGGGTAGACCATTGGTGCTTCTAAAGACTGTTATCCCTTATTACCACTTTCTATCTACACACCCATCTCTTAAAAACATTCCCTTAAGATTTGCCTCCTATTTTTTACCCTCCTCTAGTCATTTTCCACCTTCATTAGTCCTTCCCTAGACTAAGACCCCTTTTGAAAATCTACGTAACATTATCATCCCCATCAAACTTATACTCTAATTTATAAAACTTTTTAGGGTCTAGGTTAGCCCCTGGCTAACCTAGTCTGTAACCTAATTTATTTTTGTCAATAATGATACTAGGTTGATTGGGTTGACCCAGTCATCCTAAAATTTTTGAAGGGATTAGGGTTAGATCCACCTATATAAACACATACATTTTATAATTTATAATATAAGAGAATAATAAGTAATATATATTGTGCATCTAATTATCCAGAATTCTACTTGAAGAGCAAGCTTAGGGTTTCATAATTTATCTAGAGATATGGATTTTGTCTTAAAGATAAGTCTTTTGAATGAATTGATAGGTTGTGTAGCTTAGAGATGATTTATCCTTGTAATCCTTACATACCAAAAAAACATCTTGTAAAGAATCTTAGCCAAGGGAGACATTAAGGCTCAATGGGTTTGTATTCAAAGGTAAGTATTCCTAACTTTGTTCTTCCTTTGTAAGAGTAAATATAAATGTATTTTTACTTCTCCTCTATGTATTAATATTATATATACATTGAAATGAGTATATGTCTTCTATGCATGTTTAATTTTCATGCTTATTACCCCTACTTCTTGCCACAATATTTGGTGAGCACTAGATTAGACTTTGCTTTACTTGTTATTAGTTTAGTGAATATGAAAAGATAGAGCCTAGTTAGGGTTATTACATAATTTTGCTTGACTGGAGGCTTTTGAACCCTCCCTAGTGATATTATTATGGTAATAGATCCTTTAGCTAGGTCTAATGGATCCATATTGGTCATGACCCCAAATATCTAATGTATCCATGATTAGAAGTGTAATTAGGATTTATCTTTTCCTATTTATGATTGATTTATAGATTTGTTGTATTTTCCATTGAATACAAAGACTACTCCTTACCTTGATAATGACATATAACCTCCTAAAAAACCCATTGCATAATGGTGATGACCTATTTGCTTCAATGAAAATCATATATGCTAGCTTAAATAAGCTTGTCTATTGATTTGTAAGATTATACCTTTATTTTAGTCTTGTGTAGAACTTGGAATCACTTTTATATATTTCTTTAGGTGTTTTAGAAGTATATAATACCATATTTAGGTGTTTAAAGCCTTCATCCTCCTTAGACTGTGTTTAAAAAATCAAAAAATCATTATGGGGTTTAACAAGGGTTTAAGAGTAGATAACCCTATAAACAATTGTTCATAACATATGAGATTTGATTCTCATTTCCAAAACTTATAACACATCCCTAGAAACCCTCTTCAAGTTCTCCAAAAATCATGATTTTTTGTTTAGGTAGAGTAAGTTTTGAAATGTAAACCCCTCTAGTTTTGCATGTCAATAACCCTATTTCACCTTCTTAACAATGGTTCATAAAGTTGGAGGGTTCTCTTCACTCAAAATATATTTAAAAGGGTCACATGAGACCTTATTCACCTTCCCTAATAATCATTTTGAACCATTCATTTTTGCATCAGAGTTGGCATGTGCCTCAAATCTACCACTCCTCTATTTTAAATAAGTTAATGCCCTTAAAGGTGCCTATCTTGGGTTTGGATGATCTTTTCTTCCAAAAATACACTTCACAATGTCTGTTTTGGATCCCTATAATCTTATCAATGATAAAAACTCTTTGGACACCTCACATAATGGAGAAACATGGTTAACACATGTTTTGAGTAGATAAGACTCTCATATGGGTCTAAATTTGAAAGATTTCTCCCTTTATCTCTTAACAAGATCTGATTGATTTATATATAGAACTTAAGACATGTTTCTAAAATTTTATCCTTTCACTCAAGGATGAGAAAGGAGATGTAACATAACATTCTATTTTTGCTTGACTAAGATTACCTTAAATTATGCTAAAAAACCTTAACCTATGCTAAAACATCTTAAATCCTTCCTAGAGCTATCTATAGAACCTTACTAAGGGTTATTAAACATGTCTAACCTTGAGAGACATTATCAAAACTTCCTAATACATGATTAACTACACTTATTGTATTATCTTATTTGTTCTTTAGTTCTTATAACATTACACTTTGACTTTATTTAATCATCATAAGAATGCACTAAGTTTGCATTTTACTTTCTTTTAATAACTCATTCATGGAGAACAACAATAAACCTACCACTTGGGAGATACTTATTTATCTACCATTTTTTATAAATAAAACATGTTTGAGATTGTTCATTCACCATCCTTGGCACTTATATAACCCCTAATGATGACATAATTCCATTTAAAATATCTTGTCACCAATATCAAGGCATAGAGATTGTTGGCACCAATGGGAGGTATAAAATCCATAATTTTATTCAATGTAAATTATATTTTTATTTTTTTACAATCATAAGCTTTTTAAGAAGTTTATGGGAGTTGGTTAAAGAAAAATAACTAACATGTATAACCAACCTATACAAACAAAATAAGTAATTAAAAGAGTAAAACATAAAAAAAAAATACCTTTGGATAAATAATTAAAAAAACTACCCCTTGATACAAAGGGGTATGGAAGAAGAAATAACTACAGAGATGACTCTGAAGTCATCAAAGAAACCTTAAAGCAACTCTAACTAGTGTACTATACATCTTAGTATTGACTAAAATAGATGTCGCTCTATATTATATCCTACCTTGTGAGTTGTGGCATAAAAACCTGATGAAAATGATAAAATCCTACTCATACCCTATGATATTCATACAATTGTTAGTAATTTGGCCTGTCAAGGTCAAATTACTATCCCTATCATATGAAACTTTCTTAAAACCAGTCATTAACCCATTATAGTAGGTCCAAAAAGTCAATTGTGGCCTAAAATCACTAATTTTAGTTAAAATTTTACAAAATGGATTGTAAATTGGTCATTGTCATTTCAAAAAAGAATTGTCAAGTTCAAAAATGTAGATAATCCATGCACAGGGGTTTATTTTGAGAGAAAGTTGAACTTTTTGGGAGCTATAGGTGGTTTCAAGACATAAAATTTTGTAAATATGGTAATCATGAGTTATATAACATTTTGAAAAAAATTAATGGCCATTGGAAAAGTGGAGATACTCACTATTTTGTCACATTTTTTATCATGTTTGTTGGAGGTCACCATTGGAGCATACATCATTTTGAAGTGCCATAAAGGTTTATAAGCCTAGATAAAAGTTTTAAAATCATGGTATGATGTTATTACATCAAAATAAGACCTTTAAAGAGTGTAAAAATTATAAATTTTAAGCAAACCATGCTCATATAGGCTTTTGCAAGCAAATAGGCATATAGGCCAAACAGAGTTTTTTTGACTTTTCAAAAAAAAATCATTTCAAAGCATTTTGGTAGCATGGTAAAAACCCCATGATAATTTTAATAATTATTTGGAGTTATGTGAAGAGTTATTTTTATTTTGGTGAATTTTTCACTTTTTGTAGTTTTAGACACCCTTCCTAGCCTCTTGTTTAGATGCTCATATATTTCACCTCATGTAGATTTTGTCCAAATGATATTAGTATTTTTTTTTATTAAACCTATGTAATTATAATTCATTAATAATTGAGATAGGTTGATGGGATGTGCTTTATGAAAACTCATTAAGAGTGTAGGCAATCTAGAATGCAGTCAAAACCCAAGAGGCAAATTTCTTCACATTGTAAATTTTCATATATTTTACATGGGAAGCCAATATTTTTAAGGATGTTAGGGGGATAATTTTTATATACATAAATTTAAATATTTTTGTATTTGGATGTTTGTACTTCATGAACCATCATTTTGAAGATTTAGTTTCAAAGCCCTCCTATAACCTCAAAAGACTAGTTTTATGAAAAGTTTATTTTATTTCCATAAAATAATCATAGATAAACCTAAAAAAAATTCAAAAATAAATTAAACTAAGAGAGGATTATATAAATGTCAATTTTATACATGGATCTATAAGGATAAGGGAAAGAATGATGTTTTTTATGGAAAAAACATGTAAAATTAAGTAAAGGATAGTTCAATGAAATATAAGAAATGGAGCTCAAATCCTAAGACTTGTTATTTATATTTAAATTTTTATTTATTAATAAATCATACTGAAATTTTCCCAACCATCTCAATCAAAATGGCAAGTTTGTAGAAAAATAGAGCAAAATAGGCCTAGTCAACCTTGTTGACTGAATGGCGAGTGTTTTCTCATCAAAATCACATATATTGTGATGAGGAATATTGTTATAGGTATATTTAATTTTTTAAATAAGTTTCATGGCATATTTTTTTAGTTTTAATGGAGTCCAAATGTAAGATGATGGGCTATTAGGCCTAATTGGCCTAATTGGTCAATTAAGCAAGTAAAAAATGGCACTAAAAATCTATCAAATGAATTAATTTTGGAGTTATCACATGTCATATCTATTTTTTAAGTGGATATATCATTATCAAGTCAATACAAAAGTTCTAATTCATGCAAGTTGATCTTAATTTGAGTTAACTAGTCCTTAAGAATCAAATCTCTTCAGTTGACTTTTGACTAGATCATGCTTTCCATGTAAGGAGGGACTTTCTTATGACCTAAAACATGTTCAAATACTCAAGTGGAGTTACCTTTTGGACATTGGTGTAATATTTCATGAATGAAACAATAATGACTTTTCCATGGGCCTCACCACTTTCCTTCCATGCCAAAATTTGAAGATTATGCATATTTTTATAAAGTTTGGGGTTTTTGATGATTTATTTAAGTACTGTAAAAGGATTATGTATTGATTTAACTAACCAACACTAATAATTATCTAAAATCAATGAAACTTTGGCTTTAGGTTAGTTTTAAACATATATATTGGATTTTTCAATCCATTTTTCATTAATTCTTAAGGCAGAGAAGATATTGTAATAGACATCATTTTATCAAATAAACGATCTTTTTGAATATGGTTTTGGATCAAAATATAGTGTAATTTGACAATGTAATAGCATACAAGTGGAATATACTTACCCTTTTTTAAGTATTTTCCACACCTACTATGGAAATATCATCCTCTATAGGTCATTGGAAGAGCTAAGATTTGAATTTGCTTTGAAAACTTCTTTCATGGATTCTTTTGAAACACTGATGTTCAAGGTTGAATGCAGAGTTTTATTTCAAATAGATAAATGAGAGAAAAATTTTAGTGGGATAAAGAAGTATGTGAAACTTTTATAAGGCAATGTCACTCAAAATCTAGTTCTAATATTTTAGACATTAGAGGTCTAATATTAAACATTAAAGACAGGTTGGTGGTTTATGAGAAACCCTAGGGTTATCATAGTTAACAATATGTTCCCATAGAACTACCCTTTTCCCTTTATGATCAACAATCCAATGTTTATTACATCCCTCATGAATCAAACCAAACCTTGCATAGTTTTCCTCCCTAGAATTTTATCCAAGAGAGGTCTCAAAATGTTGAAAAAGTTTGTTACGAAAAGTTTAATGTTCAGATTGCAGAGATCAAACAGGATCCTACATATTCAAGTTTGCAAGAAGAAATTACTAGTAATCTAATCCATGATTTTGAGGATAATTTATCCAATAAAATTGACCTTTCAAATCAACATCTCCAATATTCAATGGCAGATGTAAAGTTAACACCAAATCAAATTCTTTCTTTCACACCAATGGATGTAACAAGTATAGAAACAAAGGTTCATAAACCCAAGTTCGTGACTTGGAAGTAGATTCAAGAGTTAATAAAGAAAGAGAAAAATCAAGAATAACTCAAGATTTTATTCAAGAAAGAGATCATTCATCCTCTACTCATTTCTCCTCAGAATCCAAAGTCCTTTTCTTCATGGAAAGCCATTCAAGAAAATGTGTAGAGAGATGAGGTGAAGGTGATCCAAGAAGAGTAGCCTCATGAGAAAAATTAGGTATCAATGGTTAATTTTGTAGACATTTCATATTTTATTGAATATTTTTAAGGATATAAAATGCCACTTTTGGAGCAAGAACTTCTCCTTTGTGAGGTAAGTGAAGAAGATGGAGCCAAAGAGACAAAAAAGGAAGGTGATTTCAGTGATCAAAAAGAAGAAATCATTATTGGGACACCACTTGGCAAGGATAATAATTCCTTAGTTTTCCATGATGCCAAAGATAACACATTATAATGACCAGTTCAAGTTGGAGGTGAGATCCAACAAGAAGAATACCATTGGCAGTAGCCATATCATGATTTCATGAGTGAAATTGGTGAACTTAATATGGTAGAATTAGATGGTGAGATAGTGTAGTAAGTTGAATCTCTATCTAAGGTTTTAATTGATGTTTTGGAGATTTAAATAGATATTTCTAGTTTAGGGATGCCAAATAAAAATGAGAAGGTTAATTTTCATGAGAAATTGGTACAAATAAAGGACATGGATGAGATTGAGATATCTCTTGTTTAAAAGGATCAAGTGTTCAAGAAGGTGGAAAAAGAGTCTCCCATGGAACATAATGACCAAGATTAGGTAGAATATGTAGAACTCCTTGATGATATTAAAGAACTTGTAACCAAGTAGAATCCCAATCTTACTATGGATACCATGCAAATCAAAGAGGTGTGTTTTATGGGATCACTATTAGAGGTTACAGTCAAGGAACCATCTAAAGAAATTAAGACTATTTGAATACATATTTTTGACCTATTTGGAGCTACCTAGTTCTCACTGATCATTATGCCAATGAAAGTGGTAGATACAAAAAATGAGGCATCAAGACCAAGGGTCAAGAAATTGCATGCCTTATTTAGTACTCCATCTCATCATGAAAGTGAATTATCAAATTTCCCTTTTGATCTAAGAGGACCAGTAAATTAGAGGTCAATTTTTATATAATAGACTAATTTGTGTTTCATTTCTCTAAGTGCAAATCAACACAATATTTTAGTGTTGTTTATCCATTTCCAAGTTGTTGTTGTCCATTCCTTTAAGTGCACATGTGCACGTGTTTGTTATTATTTTTGTAAGTTGTCTTATTTGTGTCTTTGTTTGAAAAAGGCCTTCCTAATTTAGTATATGTCCAAGTCTATATTTTCCAAATTTTATAATTTTTTTGATCATTAGGATGTCCAACCCTTGAAATTCACCAAAATTATTAGTAATTTGGCTTGTTAAGGTCAAATTACTACCCCTATCATATGAAACTTTCTTAAAACTAGTCAGTAACCATTTATAATAGGTCAAAATAGTCAATTATGGTATAAAAGTAATAATTTTGATAAAAAAATGTCAAAAATGGAATTTAAATGGATCATTTTCATTTCAAAAGAGCATTGCCAAGTTTAAAAATGCAAACAATCCATGTACAGGGGTCAATTTTAAGATAAAGTTGAACATTTTAGGAGATATAGGGGTTTCAAGACCTCAAATTTTGTACACAAGCAAATAATGAGTTTTATAACATTATGAAAAAAATTAATGTCCATTAGACAAGTGTAGATACTCTTTTTTTTGTCATAGTCCTCAGCATGTCCGTTTGAGGTCACCATTAGAGCAAGCATCATTCTGAAGAGCCAAAAAGGTTTTTAATCCTAGATAAAAGTTTTAAAATCATGGGAAAATGTTTTTAAATCATAATTAGACATTTAAATAATTTAAAAAATCTAAATTTTAAGCAAACCATGCTCATACAGGCTTTTGTAAGCAAATAGGCATATAAGCCAAAAAGGGGGTTTTTGGAATTTTCAAGAAAAATGTGATTTTAGAGTGTTTTAATAGAATTTTAAAAAATCCATGATAATTTTTTTAGGTATTTAGAATCAAGTGAATAGTTATTTTCATTTTGGTGAATGTTTCATTTTTTGCAATTCTAGACACCCTTTCTAGCCTCCTATTTAGATGCTCATATATTTCACCACATGTGGAGTTTGGATAAAAAATATTAGTATGTTTTTAGGTATCATGTTTATTTATAATTAATTAATAATTTATATTAGTTTAGGGGCTATGATTTATGAACAATCATTAAGAGCATAGGCAGCCTAGAATGCAGTCAAAACCCCATAGGCATATTTCTTCACATGGTAAATTTTCATATAATTGGCATGGGAACCCAGTATTTTTAGGGATGTTATGGAGGTTGGATATATATACATAAATGGAAATATTTTGGGATTTGGAGGTTTGTAATTCATGAACCATCTTTTTGAATATTTAGCTTCAAAGCCCTCTTAAGCCTTCAAAAAGCTAGTTTTGTGAAAATTTGATTTTATTGAAATAAAATAATAATGTATAAATTAGAAAAATTGAAAATTTAAACTCAAAGAGGATTCCAAAAATTTCAATTTTATGCATCGATTTATATGGATAAGGGTAAAAATCATGTTTTTTTTGGAAATAAACATGTAAAATTAAGTACATGATAGTTCAATGAAATATAATAAATGGATATCAAATCGTAAGAATTTTTATTCATATTTAAATTTTCATTTGGTCATAAAACATCCTATAAGTTTCACAACCAACTCAATCAAAATGGCTAGTCTATAGGAAAATGGAGCAAAATAGGCCTAGTCAACCCTATTGACTAAATGACAAGTGTTTTCTCATTAAAATCACATATCTTGTGATGAGAAAATTTGTTCCAAGTTTATTGGAATATTTTTTTAGGTTTAATGGAGTACAAATAAAAGAGGATAGACTATTAGGCCTAATTGGTCTAATAGGCCTAACTGGTCAATTAAGCAAGTAAAGAATGGCATTAAAAATCTATCAAATGAATTAATTTTGGAGTTACCATGGGCCATATATATTGTTTAATTAGATATATCATTCTCAATTCAATATAAAATTTCTAATTCATGCAAGTTGAACTCAAATAGAGTTAACTAGTCCTTAAAGATCAAATCTCTTCAATTGACATTTGACCACATCATGCTTTCCATGCAAGGAGGGACTTTCTTATGTTCCAAAATATGTTCAAATACTCAATTGGATTTAAATTTTGGATATTTATTATGTAATTTCATGCATGAAACACCTTTTACTTGTCCATGGCCCCCACCACTTTCCTTCTATGCCAAAATTTGAAGATTATGCACATTTTTTATAAAGTTTGGGGATTTTGATGATTTATTTTAGTATTGTAAATAGATTAGGTCTTGAGTTAACTAACCGAGACTAATACTTATCTAAATCAATTCCACTTTGGCTTTAGATTAGTTTTAAACATATATATTGACTTTTTCAAGCCATTTTTCATTAATTCCTAAGGCAAATAAGAAATTATAATTGACACCATTTTATCAAATAAAAGAAGATCATTTTACATATGGTTTTGGATCAGAATAGAGTGTAATTTGAATATTTACCAGCATACAAGTGGCATCTAATTACCTTTTTATATGTCCTTTCCACACCTACTATGAAAATATTGTCCTTTATAGGTCATTGGAAGAGATAAGATTTGAATTTACATTGCAAACTTATTTTAAAACACTAATGTTTAAGTTGAATGTAGAGTTTTCTATTAGATTCATATGTGTGTCTTACTTAGTTTTAGAAAGCTTTCAAAGAAATCTAATCATTTAGGTACATCAGCCCATTAGATAGAATTTCCCATTTCAATTTCCTTCTCCCTTTTCAACTCAAAAATCAAAAGTAGATTAGTTTTAATATAGATCTTATGGGAACTAGCCCTCTCTAAAGATTCTTATCAATTCATAGTCTCCCACACTCTGATAAGTTTTAATTGTATGATTTGGAGTGATGGTGTGCTTTTCACATCTTCAAATAGGCTTCACTTTATATTGATAACAATAAAACTATAGTATAAAATAATCAAGGCTTGTTCAACTACATTGATTCACATAAGGCTCCACCTAGAAACCTATCAAAGTGACCAACATGTACTATGTATGGTACATCTCCTTGATGTTCAACAAATTCTTATGACCTTTGCTTAACACTAATGGTGATAATAACTTGTATCAACTTGTATTATCACTGATGACTAATATAAGAGCAACCAAATGTTATTTCTTCTTCCCCTATTAGGTAAGAGGTGAGAAGTTGAGTAATGAGAGAAATAAAATAAAACCATTCTATCTACTCCATGTCATTAATTTAAGGTATATAAATCTAAAACTAAAAGAAAGACAAAACACAAGCTAAAAAATTCTACTACAATAGATCTTGATCTTGAGCCTAGTAGCTCACACAAGATGGGTAAATCACTTATCACTCAAAATAAACTATCAAGTCCATCAAGACCATAGGCCTCAACCATATAAGATGCTTCCTAATCATAAGAAGTGTCATAACAACCTTAAAATAGTTGTAGTAGCCAATTTTTATTTATTTTTTTATATCCAAGGTTTTGAGGGGTCCCCATTTAACAAAAGGTGACCTACCCCTAATCCTTAGGATTCATGTCTACCCCTAAGCCTCAATTCATCAAAGGGTACTCAATAAGAATTGAACTTGAGACCTAGGTGATTGAATTCATTAACCCTATCCACTCAAACTAACCTTTGGGGCTTAAATTTAATCTTCATCTAAAGCTTAATGGGGGTGGCCATGGGTATGCAATTTTTTCCAAATAATCCACAATCAAATTACCCTATTGTGATCCACATGGAACACATGGAGAATTTTTACCCCTACTTCAAGATGTCCCCATGGATACTTTAGAATGTAGGCTTTGTGTTTACCCCTAAAACTCAATATATCATAGGTTTTTCAATAGGAATTTAACTCAAGACCTAGGATATCAAAATCATTGACCCTATCCACTCAACATAAACCATGGGTCTCAAGTAACCAAAATATCTATTTCTAGAATGATCTAAATAATTTTCCTCAGCATTATTTTTATATGGAGATAGGGGTCATCAGTAAGGGCATATCTAAAATATGTCCAATACCACCACATTTAAAACATCTTGGCTTTTTCTTTTATCAATGAGATCCAAAATAAGTTGAATCACTAAAAGAACCACATGAGTGAGAAGAATGCCTATGGTGATGTTTATTTTTTGAATATCCTAAAGAGTGCTAATGAGAATGCTATGGATATTATCTTAACTGGTGTGGAGAGTGTCTTAGAAAATGACTCAGAGAGTGTCTCAAAGAGTGTTTGAAAGAATGATTATAAAACTGTTGTTGTACATGGTAATGATCTCTATGATGAGACATGTTATTTGTATAGTGAGCCTCTTTAGTAGGTGTACTCTTCTTCTTTATAAACTATCACTCATGTTGTGTCAATAAATCATAAGTAGAGTCAAATGGGGCACCATTAAGATTATCACTAAGCCATAGAATTTCAAAAAAAAAGTATGTAAAACTAAGTCCATTTAGTGTGATGGAAATTAACATGTCATCATTTATCTTTTCACCAGTTGTGTAATATTCTTGTTTCAATGTTTTCATGTAGGAGATATATTTAGATACATAGTTTTCAATACTAAGATTATTAGTAATAAACTATATTAAGATATCAATATTCTTATAGGTAGATTATTTTTCATATAGATCATTTAATGCTTTATAAAAATTTCATGCACTAGTTTTAACTGCATCTATATGAATGATAACATGTTTAATGTATGATGATTTTAATAGTACGAGTACATGGTTATCACATTTAGGGTACTCAACCAACTATTTTGGATTTAGTTGGTGGTGCAGTCACTTTCTCTATTATTTTACAAAAGTCATTAAAAATGAGGGTGTTCTCCATGTTCCTACTCTATTCCTTATAGTTTTAAGGTGAAAATATACTATTTCCATATATCAAACTTACAATTTTTTTCATGACTTAAAAATAAATAAAACAACAATAAGATGAATGTTACTCCAGGTTTTACCTTGACCCTCATAATTAGATTTGATATACAAAATATTTAGAGGTTTGTAAAAATAACAATCATAACTTAAATCTCATGTTACACCCTTATACCTCCAAAAATTTAAATTTTACACCCCTTATAACTTCCTTACAAGTTTTAAAGGAGATTAAAATATAATACTAAAGGGTTTTTAAAAATATTAATTTCCTTATATGCAAGTGACCCACAAAAAATATCTTGAACTGACTTGCCTTCAATACTAGTGAGTTTAGAAAAGGAAGATACTCAATTTATGAGTTTTTGAATGTGAAAAAAATAAAAGGAAATTTACATGTAGTAATGTTTTATCAAGTGTTTTCACTATGCATAAAAAATTAGTGATTTACTTGCCTCGTGGATCCCACATGATATGAATGATAAATTAAATAAAAGATTTTATAATATTTTTAATAGTTCTCTACCTAGGTTTATTGCACCTAACATCACCCATATGTAAATATGTGACCAAAAGAAATAAATCTTCAAATAATCTTTAATTTGTGATTTGGAATTGCCTTTGATTTTGATAGATTTCTAAAGGATCTGCTATGTGGATGGACCTCTACTACACCATATTTATAATGGAATCAAATTTGAGCTAGGTGTTGGATTTTCTTATCATGTCATCCTTCATATTATTTTTCAATGCAATATTGAGATATAGAAATAAGTTTACGGTCTAATATGTTGTTTCTATGCTAAATTTGCTTTCTACATTCAAAGAAGAAATGAGAAACTAGAAGATATGGTCAAGGCTAGAAGATACCTGATTGTAGTCGTGTGCATCGAAATCAGACGTTGAAAGGTTCTCCTCTTTGGCTGTGGAAGAATGACACCTGAGAAGAAAAGAGACTGAAACACGAAAAACGTTAGTCAAGGATATGGTGGGCTGTTAGGCAAATGCCTAATCCTGGAAGTACGAAGACTTCCTAGAAGGATATCAACCCACTAGTATAAAACATAAATATTTGACAAAAATGGAAATAAATGAAAAGACAGAATGAAATTAAATAAAAAGATGAAAACACAAAGTGCATACCTGATATTCAGTAAACTGTTCTGCACAGTCGCTGATGTCGGTCTCTGTGCCGGCGTCGATCAGGGGAAGGTGCCGACGTCGGTTAAGGTGCCAGCGTCGGTCAGGGTAATGATCGGCATCGGTCAGGGCAATAGTTTTGGATAGAGTTTTGGCGAGTCTGGTTGGGTCTGGTTGAGTCGGGACAGGGTTTGGTCAGGGTCAGGATAGGGTTTGGTAGAGTCAGGACAGGGTCTGGACAGGGTCTAGTCAAGGTAAGGTCGAGTCTAGATAGGGTCTGGGGGTTTTGGTCGAGTCTAGACAGAGTTATAGATTGGGATAGTGGGCAGAGATGTAAAGAAGGGACTCAGGGCTCAGGTCTACGGTCTGAAGATCCGAGGTGATAGAAATAACAAACAAATAATAACCAGAAAGAAATAAAAATAAACAGAGGAAATACTTACCTATTAGAAGATGTGATAAAAGCCATGGTTGAAGTCATCGATGCGCTGCCAGAAGTTGATCAGAGCCAATGCAGATTAGTTGAATGCCAGAGTTGGTTGATCGCCAAAATTGATTGCAAGAGTCTGTGAATGAATCATACCTAGTTGATCGAATGAAAAGGTTATGGATGAAGGCCAGGAACAGTTCGATAACCGATTGGGAACCAAATGGGTAACGGATAATGATATAACAGTTCCTACGTTCAAATCAAAAATGTAGTGCTAAGGAGAACCAATGTCGGCAGGACCGTCGATGTCGGCCGATAAGTGACCGATGTCAGCGACGTCGATCGGATGGCAACCGTGGTCGGCAGGTGTAAAATGGGGGCAGAGACTAACTTTAGTCTTTTGCTCATTTCGACAAGCTGCCAGGGTCACGGCTAATGATAAAAATGGTTGACAAGGGTTAAATAGGTGAAGAAGAATAACACAGGGGATGACCAGGGGAGTCGACATGATTTTAGTGTCTACATTTGCCCCTTTTTGTCTTGTTGGTTGTTTTGGACAAACTACAAGACAAAAATAGGAGTGATTGCCCCAAGTGAGGGATAAGGTTGATTTCATCTTGTTGGTTGTTCGAATGAACTGCAAGACAAAAATAGGTAGTGGATTGCCTTGATTATGGATAAGGTATTCCCCCTCAAAGCAGGAGTCAAGGGAAGGGAACTGGGAATCGGGTGCTGATTTGACAAAGAGTGGATGAGAAAGGGGTGAGGGCGAATGCTGCAAAAGTCATGATTACATGCATACCACTTCACAAGATGGTTAGGTCAAAGTGTCGTAGGTCAAGGGTCGAGGAGTGCCAAAATTGAAATAACCAGGCCCCAGCATTTAGTCGTCTACTGATCGGGTTATTCAATCTAAGCTGAAGCTCCAAATGGTCATCACGTTTTAGGTATCCCCGGCTCAGGAAGTGCTCCTAGAAACATGAAAAAGTCACAAGTAGTGTGGATCAACTGGCTTACGATCATATACTTGTGAGGGTCTAAAAAGGTCTGTGCACAAATCTACTAACCAGTCATGAGATAGCATACATGCAAAAACAACCAAGGCAACATTGTCTTGGAAGTAGTCGAGGTTAGAGGAGATAGGCATGATCACCAATGGTTTTTGGTCAAGGGGAGGAATGGACGAAAGGATGTGGCCGAGCTAACCTCAGAAGACCCCATGTCAACTGAGTGCTACCTACATAGCCCCTGTGGAAGGGCCTCAGGCCAATGTAGTTCTCCCTAGAAGGGAGGAAGGGTCAAAGGGATGGAATTAGTCATGGTCGAGGGCAAGGTCATGGTCAAAAGGAGGAAAGAAGGTTTGTCCATCAGAGAGATGAACAAACGAGGGTGGTCGAGCTAACCCTAGAAGACAATCATGTCATCTGAGTGCTGCCTACATAGCCCCGGTTATAGGGCCTCAGACCAATGTAGTTCTCCCTAGAAGGGAGGAAGGGTCAAAGGGATGGAATTAGTCTTGGTCGAGAGCAAGGTCATGGTCAAAAGGAGGAAAGAAGGTTTGTCCATCAGAGAGATGAACAAACGAGGGTGGTCGAGCTAACCCCAGAAGACAGTCGTGTCATCTGAGTGCTACCTACATAGCCCTGGTTATAGGGCCTTAGACCAATGTAGTTCAAACAAAGGGTCCAAGTAGTAGATAGGTGGTTAAAATGGTCGATATATTGGTCTTGGTCATGATGAAATGATAAGGGGAAGAAGATGTTGCAGCCTTTTCCATATTGTGTGATGGTGTATTCTGCAACATTGGGTGAGGGGTCTTTCATCCTGAGCAATATTCCATATTCGTGATGGATGTATGCTAAAAATGAATTGAGGTTTATTTATGCTTCAGCAAGTATTGGTTTATGCTTAACATAAATTGTGGTTGGTCGATAGTTTCCATGTGTATTGGTGTCCATAGAAACTAGTGTGAATAGGCTATGGGAGTGGTCTGAAAAGAGAGTTGAGTTGAGTTGATTGACAAGTGATGAAGGTGAATGTGACCAAAGTGCAAAAGAAGTGAAAAGCATATTTCTCTTTCATTGACAAGGACCAAAAAGATAGTATAGATAGGGGTGATTAGAATCAAGAGCCCCATTCATGCGTGACGTCGTTGACCATAGTTATGTTAGAGCGGTAATCGAATCACTTTAACATTAAAGTGAGCTCGAAGTCCCTTGAGCAGGTGATAGGAGAAGGAAAAAGGGTAACCCATTTTAAGAGCAGAGATAACTTTGCCCCTTTTTATAGGAGACCCTGAGACAACTACAAGTCAAGTCCATGACTCAGTTTTTTTTTTTGAGGTGCAGACTGATCAATGCAGAAAGTCTGCATAGAGATGTCATTTGCTTGGTGGTCATTTGTGAAGCTGATCAATGCGGGAAGCTTCTAAAATAGTGTTGTTTATTGCTAGATTAGTCATAGCCATCCTTCGAGGGAGTGGTCTAGATTTTTGTTTAATATAAGGGCTTTTGAATAGTTGTCCTTTGAGGGAGCAGTCTATTAATTACAGCAATGATAGTACAGCTGTCCTTCGAGGGAGCAGTCTACCTTTTGATTTGATATTGATATAGTGACCATGGATATTGTGACATCTTGATTTGTTTTTACAGAAATGTGAGTCATGGACAAGATTATAGAAGGTCAAGGGCTCCCTTTCATTAGGACAAAGCATCCATACATCATAAAAGGGTTATAGGAATTGTTAAGAGGAATAGGGTTGAAAGGAATTAGGACTAAGAGGATGGGGATTGCTCAAGGGATGAGCTCAAGTTAAGTGTCAAGTGGATGAGTACTCGACTAGTAGTAGAATGGTCACAGATGCAACGCATTAAGAGGCTCAGGTTCTGGTCGTCTATCAAGAGAAGACAAACAATAAGTCCCTAATCCATACTTGTGCGTGATAATAAAAGGTCTGAGCCAATTAGGAGCAAACTTGCCTCATTTACTTCACTCCATATTGGTCACGTGTTGATTCTCTTTGAGGACAAGGTCTCCGATGTTGAAATCTCATTCTCACAGATTTTTGTCGTAGGTGCGCTTGATGCGATGTTGATAGACATGGAGATGATTAAGGGCAGCAAGACGGAGTTCATCAAGTAACTCAAGTTGAGCTAAGAAATCTTGATGAAAGTCATCATTGGAAAGGATATCATGTAGAGAAATGTAGAGAGATAGGATCTGTACTTTGAGAGGTAGGATAGCCTCTATTCTATACATGAGAGAAAAAGGGGTAGCACCCGTAGAGGTTCGGATGCTAGTGCGGTAGGCCCACAAAGTGAAGGGAATGTGAATGTGCCAATCCCTGCCTGTGTCACTGACCACCTTCATGATAATTTTAGTGAGAATTTTGTTGGAAGCCTCAGCCTACCCATTTGCTTGTGGGTAGTAAGGCGAAGAGAAACTGAGCTTAATGCCGAATGAGTCGCATAGCTTTTTCATAGTCTTGTTTTTGAAGGACTTGCCATTATTGGTGATGATTTTATGAGGGACACCGAAACAATAGATGATATGGGTGCTGATGAAGTCGACGATATTGTCGGCTTTTGTGGAGATGAGAGGAATGGCTTCCACCCACTTGGTGAAATATTCAGTGGATGTGATGATGGATTGATGACGAAGAGAGGAATGAGGGTTAATCTCACCAATGAGATCTAAACCCCACTGAGAAAAAGGATAGAAATCCTGAGCAATTTGTAAGGCGTGACTAGGAAGATGAAGCAAATTAGAGTGCTGCTAACACTTGATGCAACACCGAACATAATCACTATAGTCTTGATGAAGGGTAGGCCAATAATAGCCCAAACGAAGGATGCGCTTGGCAACCAAATTCCCACTGAAATGTCTGCCACAAATCCCATCGTGGACTTGCTGAATGGCTTGAGATGCTTCAGTGGAGGTGAGACAGTGAAGAAGGAGGCCGTCAAAGCCTCGCTTATAGAGAAGACCCCCTAGCATGGTATAACGAGCGGTACGCTTGATAAAAGCTCGTCATGCATTACTAGAGAGGTTGGGAGGAATGACAGAGAAAGATAAGAAGTCCACAAGTTGCTTATACTAAGCATCTCGTGGGCTAGGGTCTATAGTGTTGACATGATGAATGTGAGAAGAGATATATGAAGGCAACGGCACACGACGCACCATGACAAAAAGTCTAGATGCAGATGAGGAAGATGGGATATGCAAAGCAAGAGAAGCCATGGTGTCAGCAAACTTATTCATGGATCGAGGAACAGTCTGCAAGAGGTAATGGTCAAAAGATGCAAGGAGAATGTCAGCATGATTTTTGTACCTTTACAAAATTTCATTTTTACAGAGGTATGAACCGTTGACCTGATTGACGACGAGCTGCGAGTCGTCGAAGATGTTGATGGACTTGATGCTAAGAGAGAGGGCGGTCTGAAGTCCCAAAATTAAGGCCTCGTATTCAGCCATATTATTGGTACAATCAAAGTCAAGTTTAAAAGATAGAGGCATGGGCTCCCCTTTGAGTGGGATGAGAATGACCCCAGCACCCCCACCTAGTTGACATTTGGAGCCGTCAAAGAACATAGTCATCTAATAGATGGTGTCGTCGGAGGAAAGCGCAGCGATAGATTCATCAGGAAACTCACACTGCAAAGGTTGATTGTCAGGAAGAGGGGCATCTGCTAGTTGATCAGCGATGGTTTGCCCCTTGATAGATTTCTACTGGATGAATTTGAGGTCAAACTCAACAAGCGGCATGAGCCACCCAGCCATACGTTGATTCTGATATGGCTTGGAGTGCATATATTTGAGAGGGTCAGTGTGGGTGATGACAAAGGTTTTGTGATTAAGAAGATAGTAGCAGAGCTTGGTAGCGGCAAAGACTAATGCCAAATAGAGTTTCTCGATATGGGTATACCGAGTTTCATAGTCAACCAGTGTTCGGCTAGTATAATAGACCGCTTTCTCATGGTGATGCTCATCTCGGTGCATGATCATGGCACCTAACGAATGATTAGTGGCTGAGATATAAAGGTAGAAGGGTTGGTCATCTTTAGGTGGAATGAGGACTGGTGGAGAGACCAGATAGCATTTTAGGGCTTCAAAAGCCTCTTGACAGTCCTTATCCCATGTAAAGGAGATGTCCTTCTTAAGGAGATGATGAAAAGGTTGGTAGCGGTCAGAAAGCTGTGAGATGAAATGATGAATGGACTGGAGCTTGCCTTGCAAACTGCGAATCTAATTGAGATTGGTCAGGGGCGGCATTTCGAGGATAGCACAAATCTTAGTGGGATCTATCTCGATGCCACAGAAGGAAATGATGAAGTTGAGAAGCTTGCCAGAGAGGACCCCAAAGACACATTTCTTGGGATTAAGACAAACATTGTACTGAAGAAGATGAGAGAAGATGATTTTGAGAATGGTCAGATGGTCACGGCAAAGCTTGGACTTGTCGAGCAGGTCATCCACATAGTCCTCCATGATTTTGTGAAGGAAATTGTGGAAAATGTAGGTCATGGCACGCTGATAAGTGGTGCCTACATTTTTCAAGCCGAAAGGCATGACTCGATAGCAGAAAGTCCCCCATGGGGTAATGAAAGTGGTCTTGTGCTAATCTTCTGGAGCAATCAAGATTTGATTGTATCCTGAAAACCCATCCATGAGAGATAGCATCTCATGGCCATCCATAAGATCAATAAGCTAGTCAATGTTAAGAAGAGGAAAGTCATCTTTAGGATAGGCTAGGTTAAGGTCACGATAGTCCATGCAGATCCGAATCCCCCCAGTTGCCTTGGTGGCTGGGATGATGTTAGAGACCCACTATGGATAATCGATGGGTTGGATAAAGGAGACAGAAAGGAGACGTTGAAGCTCCTCTTTGACAAGGAGGGCAATGCGAGGATGCATCTTTCAAAGCTTTTGCCTGACAGGCTTAGCCTCTAGTTTGGTGACAATGTTATGGGTAACGATGGTGGGGTCGATGCCAGGCATATCACTTTAAGTCCAGGCAAAGGCCTTGCTATGGTCGGAGAGGAACTGGGTATAGTCAAGCTGCTCCTGAGCATCTAAAGATTGTCCAATATTTAAGACATAAGGAACATCAGAAGAAGGAAGGTTGATGTCAATGGTTGATTCATTTAACATAACCTAGGTCTCAAAAGGGAGGGAGCACTGGATGAAAGAATCGTCAGCGCCCATGTAAGAAAGAATGGCATCATCATCAATGTAGTGGATAGTGTGAATGGTTGCCAACTCATCTTCGATCATGCTGGGAAAAATGAGAGGGAGAGACTTGGACACCCCATTGAGCTGATAAGTTAAGGGTTCCAGGCGGATAGTGTTTATGCAAAAAAAAAACTAGGAGGAATGGAAATCACCGATTCCGTAGGTGAAGGGGGTGGAATAGGCGAGTGTGGAGGAGATTGGTCAATGATTGGTTTGAGACAAAGGTCTATTGGGTCTTGAGTGGGGTCATGATATCTTAGACCATACCGTTTCTTGGCATCGTCATCGTTGAGCGATTGGATAGGCTGATGGGAGCCCTGCTCATAGCGTCCGAAACCAAAACCCTTCCATGCACACCTGTAAAGGTAAGTGTGTGCAAAGGCGGGGTTGCCAAGAAATGAGAAGTCTGATGTGAAAGGTTGGGGTGAAGAAAGAAGATTACCGTCAGTAGGAGCTTGATTAAGCCCCCCATAGACGAGGTTGGTGAGGAGGTGAGGAGGACCATAAGGTATGATCATCTTGATCTGATGGTCGTAGTTGGGACTATGATGAAGGCACCCATACTCTTGTGGAGTTTGAAACATATCTAAGGTCAACAAGCGATACTCTCCCAATGAAAGTTTTTGGAAGACGTCTTCCATGGGATCTGTGGTCATCGCTTGAAGGGGAGGTGTAAGGGCGATCGCCTATTGCGAACTGGTCGAAGCTTCCACGAATGGAGGCAGTGTCGAGATTGATGGCTTGATAGGAATGAGGATGTCATTTGGACGGTAGGTGGTGTTGCAAGTTTTGAAGGGTGAAGGGTCAGCGGGAATGGTGTGAACTTGTTCGTCATGCTCAAATTTCACACAACGGTGCAGGGTGGAGGGGACACAGGCCATGGCGCGGATCCAGGGTCGGCCCAGCAAGATGTTGTATTGAAACTCTCCTTCGATGATGTAGAAGAGCTCTGAGACTGTGCGTGGACCAACGTGAATATGAAGGACGACTGTGCCAATGGTCGTGGCAGTAGTGTCATTAAAGGAGCGCAATATTGTGTTAGTTTTGGAGACGCAATTCTTGGGAAGAGCCAATTGATCAAAGGCATGGGTGGAGATGATGTTGATGCTAGCACCTCCATCGATCATAACGTGTTTAATGCATGTCCAATTGATATAGGTAGTGATGAAGAGGGAGGCATCCTGATCTTCCATATTGGATGTGGGAATCTCAAAATCGCTAAATGTGATGGAGGCAACAGGGGCTAAGGAGTGGACAAGGGCAGCAAGTGGCTAGGGATCCTTGGGTTGGACCTCCACTGCCTGTAGGGCTTGGATGAGGACCTGATGATGCTGGGGTGAGGTTTGGATGAGGTCATAGAGGGACATCTTCACAGGCGTCTGGTGAAGCTGTTTCAACATGGAGTCGTGGATTGGTCCAGAAGAAGAAGAAGAAGAGGAGGGTTGAGGTGCGCCAAGGATAGAAATCTTAGGCTTAGGCAGTTGAGGTGGATTGACAAAAGGGTAGGTCCAAGGAATGGCAGCTTTTTCTTTCACCTTGTCCTTTTGTGACCTAGTGGTGATGTGAATGGCATTGATTTCAAAGATGGGAGGTGAAGGTGATAAAGGGGTTGTAACCGGTTGATGAGATGTTGATGGGTTTGAAGAGGTTGAAGGGTTATGAGAAGGAGTCAGGGGTCGGTTGAAAGTGTCCTCAAAGAGAAGAGTGTCTTTCTCTAGATAGCGGCGAATGACAGCCTTGAGGGCACAGCAAGTCTCGGTATCGTGTCCTAGTGTACGATGATATAAACAAATCTTCGTGTCATCGAACCAGGAGGGTTTAGACCTGAGAGGTTGAAAGGGCTTGATGGGTGGAAGAGTTATGCTGGAAGTTTGCAAAAGTCATTGCAAGATCAAAGAGTATGAGCCCACTAAAGGGTCCGTGCTCATCGATGTATGCGATGCCGGTGACTTTTTCTTGGGCGATGTTGGAAGAGGCTTTCGTACCACCTTCTGGGTTGATGGTGCGATGACAGGTAGAAATGGTACATTCTTCATGAGAGGTACCACCCTTTTGGGAGAGGGTAGGCTAGCGGTAGGCAAAGGAAGCAAAGGAGGCAACCGGTTTTGATTAGAGGTCGAAGTGGGAAGGACTCTGGTTAAGGTTGAAGGATGGGGGCCCAAAATGGAGGGCAATGGTAACGGAATAGAAGGTGTTCGCCTCTATGGTTTGGCAATCTTTTGTGATTTGGATTGAAGATTACTATTGGTTGAAGTCTGGTTTAAATCCACCTTCACTTGTGGATGAGTGAAGTTAGAGACAGGGCAAACGCCAAGTGACTTGATTGGTTTAAATGGAGTAGATGAGGGTTTCGGTTTTGATGAGGTTGATGGAGATGTAGACGGTCTAGAGGTGGAAATCTGATTTTTATTGATAGTCTTGGGAGGTTCTACCATGGGAGGACTAGTAGCATGAGATGAGAGGGCACGGGCTTGTTGAAGAGCTGTGAGACGGTCCCACAATCCCTGATGCTCCACTTTCCTAGAAGGGAGAAGTTCGAGTCTCTCCACTAGTCGATAAAATGGCTGAGAAGATGTAGGATGAGGTTTAGGCTCTTGAGAAGATGTCGACGGTTGTGGGACTGAAGGTGAGACGGGTGTAGTAGCCTTGGACTTAAGGCATGATGGAGTTGTGATAGGTTCGTCTTTGGTTGGAGATGAAGGAGAGATAGGTTCTTCCCTAGGTGGAGAAGAAACTGGAGAATGAAGCTCCTCAAGCGGGTAAAGGGCAGGGATGATAGTGCCTTCCACTTGCAGTCAAGGAGTAGGAAAGGTTGGGTCCTCCATAGGTAGCAAGAAGGAAGATGGTGAAACTGGCGGTGCTGGTAAGGTCGAGGCGTCCTCCAAGATGAGATAAGTTGACGGAGAACTAACCGAAGAAAGAGGTTCATCCACATGTTATGGACTGATGGATGAACCCACCTCTTGAGGTTGGTTAGAAATGAAGGGTGAGACCGTGTTGACTGTTCGAATGTTATGTTCATGAGAGTTGTCAATCAAGGTCTGGACATTGTTTTGGGTTGGTGGATGATTGGGGAATGGTTGTTTGAAGATATCGATACCCTGATTAGGAGGGGCATTGGGATTGTCGAGGATGAGCTCACCCTTTTCCAGCATGTCTTGGATTATGTTTTTAAGGGTTTTACAGTTGCCTGTGTCATGACCTTTAACATGGTGGTAGTGGCAGAAGTCATTTTCCCTATACCATGTAGGGATGGCGCGTGAGGGATCAAATTGTGGTGGTGGTCGGATCTGAGGGAGATTGAGGGTCCCTTGTTTGATGAGTTTTTCCATCATAAATGCGTATGATTCTCCAAGTGGAGTAAACTATCACTGTATGTATCTCTACTAAAATTGGTGAGTGGCACTCATAGATGTGGATGGTTTAGGTTGATTAGTTAAAGGCGAAGAGGAAGAAGATCTAATAACCACAGCATTTTCTGAAGCTTTAGATTTAGGATTGGATGAGGAAGGCTTAGAAGAGGGGTCATTGGTTTTGGAGTTGGGATTCTTGCTCCGCAACTTGACTTTATTCTGTTCGATGGCACGTAACTCACGTTTACGAGCCATCGTGAAGGCTTCGTCAAAAGTGTGGAAGGTCTGAACCCTCAAGATGGAAGAAATATGTCTAGCGCAGGCTTGAGAGAAAAGTTCAATAAGCTCAGGCTGGGGTAAGGAGAATGAGAGTTGATTGATAAGGCCCCTCCATCGAGCGATGAAATCAGCAATGGATTCATCCTCAAACTGGCAAATAGAATAGAGGTCTGTGATGGAGACCTTCTTGGTGATATTGATAGAGAAATGATCGAGGAAGAGCTGGGCCAGCTGAGTGAATGTGAAGATGGAATGGCTGGCAAGGGAGCTGTACCAGTCAAGCGTAGCACCTGAGAGAGACATGGGAAACGTGCATAAGAGCAATGCATCATCGTGGGTGATAAGGTAACAGGCATGTCTAAATGCCCGTAAGTGTTGTTTTGGGTCTTCCTTGCTTTGAAAATGAGAAAACTTAGGAAGTTCCCACTGGCTGGGATATGGTCTGATGGGGACAGAAGGATGGATGGGCTCGTTGCAAATTTGTTCATACGAGAGAGTGTTGCGTGAGCCAGAAATGGAGGTCTCTAGGTTGGACATTTTATCCATCATCATTTGATGATATCTACTAACAGATTGGCAGGTGGAGTGCCTCCTAGATTGTAAGGTGCTTGAAAGAGGCTGGAAGAGGTATACGACATAGTCAATTGTACCAGTAAGGGTGTAACATACGAATGACTAGTCGTAGGGATAGAAGAGGTGACTAAGGATGGTTGGATAGAAGGCATGGCTAGGTTTGATGTTGTCATGGGAGGTTGGTTACAGGTAACATGGGCCAATGGATAGGTAGCCACCCTAGTGTTGATAGGAGCAAGGGTAGGCGGAATAAAGACGACCAGATTTTGAAAGGGGGTAGAAAGTGGTTGAGTGGGTTGAGATTGATAGGGGTCTGAAACCCCAGTGGAAGTGGGCCCAGCGATGGAGGGAGAGGCCACACTTGGATGGTTGGTAAAAGTTTGGTCATTGGTTGAGGCAACAACCTGGGTGTCTAAGGGTTGGACTATGGATGCCGTTGATACGACCGCAGTCTCGAGAAAAGAGGTTGGCATTCCATAAATTGGATTGCCCAAGGGGTCTCACATTCCGCTATTCACGAGATAGTGTTGCAAGGCTTTTACATTGAGTTCCAAGAATCATGTGAAATCTTGGTCCCCTTCTGGGACAATAGGTGTTTGGGTCGGAGATGGTCTAGTAGGAGTTCTTTTAGTTTCTGAGTTGAACTCCATTATAGGGCTGGTTATAGGCGGGGTAGACGGAAGAGGATGATGCCTCGCGTGATCGACTAGAGCCTTGGCTTGGCTACGAGTCAGAACCATTCAAGGCAAGGAAGAATGTCCTCACAAGCTCAAACAAGTAGATAAGAACTAAAAAGATGAAGAACACAAGCAGATCCTAAAACCCTAGAAGTAGATTATTAGGATTATAGTGGCTTATGCCTTAGAATGTGTGTAGAGGAAGATTGGTTTTTGAGTCGTGTCCTAGAAGAAGCATTCTATGGATAGTTTCGGGTTTTGTTATGGTGCTCAAGAATCTGTATTAGCTTCCGTACAGGCCTGGTGCTAAGGAGCAAGCTCCCCTCACTTCACGATTTCAGTGGTTAGCTGGTTTTGCTTAGCCAAAATATACTTCCACTATAGTTTAGACTCTGCCAGAGAATAGAGTTGGCTTTCCCCTTGGTGATGAAATCCAAGTAAGATCACCAGGATGGGTAAGGTATCCTCTAGGGGATGAAATCCCAGTCGGGCCTTATCTCAGGTAAGTTAAAATGTTTGTTTTGTGCAAGTGGTTTGGTCGTGTAACATCAAGTGATCTAGATTAATTCAATATGCATTTGTTAATTACTATGTGTGGTCTAAGAGATGCAGGCAAACAGAAATGAATGCAAAGTGTTTTAATGCCCAAGTCAAAATGTTTGTTCGTATGAAGACGAAATGGAGAAAGAGTCAAAGAATATGAGTGTTGACTGGTCTAGAAGTGCAAGAAAGAAAAGAAAAGTTCTTTTTAGTCATGCTTATGATGTCATTTAAGAAGAGACGAAAGGAGGTGAAAAGGAAGGAACCTAATGCACCTATATGAAAAAAAGAAAGAAAGAACCCAAGGAAGGCCTTAGGGTCCCACCGAGCGTGCCAGAATGTTTATATTCTAAATTTGCTTTCTACATTCAAAGAAGAAATGAGAAACTAGAAGATATGGTCAAGGCTAGAAGATACCTGATTGTAGTCATGCACACCGAAATCAGACGTTGGAAGGTTCTCCTCTTTGGCTGTGGAGGAATGACACCTGAGAAGAAAAGAGACTGAAACATGGAAAACCTCAGTCAAGGATATGGTGGGCTGTTAGGCAAATGCCTAATACTAAAAGTACGAAGACTTCCTAGAAGGATATCAACCCACTAGTATAAAACAAAAATATTTGATAGAAATGGAAATAAATGAAAAGACAGAATGAAAGTAAATAAAAAGATGAAAACACAAAGTGTGTACCTGATATTTAGCGAACTATTCTGCACAGTCGCCGATGTCGGTCTCTGTGCCAGTGTCAGTTAGGGGAAGGTGCCGACGTTGGTTAAGGTATCGGCGTCGGTCGGGGTAATGACCGGCGTTGGTCAGGGCAACAGTTATGGACAAAGTTTTGGTGAGTCTGGTTGGGTCTGGTCGAGTCGGGATAGGGTTTGGTCAGGGTCGGGACAGGGTTTGGTAGAGTTGGGACAGGGTCTGGACAGGGTCTAGTCAAGGTAAGGTCAAGTCTGGACAGGGTCTGGGGGTTTTGGTCGAGTCTGGATAGAGTTATAGATTGGGATAGTGGGCAGAGATGTAAAAAAGGGACTCAGGGCTCGGGTCTATGGTCTGAAGATCTGGGGTGATAGAAATAACAAACAAATAATAACCAAAAAGAAATAAAAACAAATAGAGGAAATACTTACCTGTCAAAAAACGTGATTAAAGCCATGGTTGAAGTCATCGATGCGCTGCCAGAAGTTGATCAGAGCCAATGCAGATTAGTTGAATGCCAGAGTTGGTTGATCGCCAAAATTGATTGCAAGAGTCTGTGAATGAATCATACCTGGTTGATCGAATGAAGAGGTTATGGATGAAGGCCAGGAACGGTTCGATAACCGATCAGAAAACCGATTGGGAACCGAATGGGTAACGGATAACGGAATAACGGTTCCTGTGTTTGGATCAAAAATGTAGTGCGGAGGAGAACCGACATCGGCAGGACCGCCGACATCGACCGATAAGTGATCGACGTCGATCGGATGGCAACCGTGGTCGACAGGTGTAAAATGGGGGCAGAGACTAACTTTAGTATTTTTCTCATTTTGACAAGCTGCCAGGGTCACAGCTAATGAGAAAAATGGTCGACAGGGGTTAAATAGGTGAGGAAGAATAACACGGGGGATGACCAGGGGAGTCAACACAATTTCGGTGTCTACATATGCATTATACCTTTTTATGATGTTAAATGTTTTTGTAAATTTTTGTCATTATGTTATTTCTTGTCTTGAATTCATTATAGATTATAGGTCATATGGTATTCAAAATTTGAACATGTATACCATAAAATAATTTCAATCAAAGTGAAAGAGTAGCATATATACCTATTTCTTTTTCAGGTTAGACTTAGGGCCACCATATTCTAAAAGTCACCATAATTCTATGCCAAATTCTAATTTTTCTTCAATTTTGTTGCCAAAATTTTGAACTCCTCCTCTTTAATTTTATCAGTATCTAACACCACTATTGGCACCAAGTGGGAGGAATAAACTCCAAAATTTTATTCAATGTAGACACTATTTTTATTTTTGTACAAACATAATCTTTTTAAGGAGCTTACGAGAGTTGGTTGAATAAAACCAAGTAATGAGTATAACCAACCCATACAAACAAAATATGTAATTAAAAGACTAAGGTAAAAAAATAAATACCTTTAGATAAATAATATAACACTGGTCTAAAAACTATTTGAAGGGTCTTAAGACCTTAAAATAACTTATTTCTAGGCCCTAACATGTACCTTCTTTCCCTCTATTTCCCCAATCATGTTTCTAATTAGGATTAAGCCTTTATAGGATTTGAGAACAACATAATATTCTTAGACCTTGAAGGGTATTCATAGCCTATAAATAGCTTCACCTTTTGACAATTCTATTTATTTCCTTTTTGTAAGGATGTGTTTATGACTCCACTTCCACTTTAAAACTCATTCCCTCTTATTCAGGCTTGGGAAAACATCATTAACCTTAACCTAGGTATGAATAATGATTTCCTAAGGTTATTTGGGAGTTAGGTTTCTTTTGAGAATTTAGGAGGTGTGACAGACATGTAGCTTCATTTGAATATGCTATTAGATTTTAGATGAATATCCATTATGAATTAATAAGACCCTATGATTCTTATTACATCTCCTTAAATTTATATTCAAGTTTATAATTTGTTAAAGGGATATTGGTATACAAATTAATTAATTCAAACTCCATCTTTCTACTGTAGGTCTGCCAATGGACTAGACTTCTCGAATCCTTAAATTCTAAGTTGGACATATTTGAAAAGTGAGACTTCATGAAGTGATTTGGCCTATGTGGTCCTCTTTTTTTCATGCTTAATTAATTGACCCAACCCTCTTCCTTAAACGTTTCTAAACTTGCTCAACAACTCTGCCTTAGGCCTTAGAATTCTTATATGACAATCTTGATATTCTCCATCACTACCCAAGGCTGAGCATGATTTGAAGTTTTGAGGATGTGACACATATTTAGAGAATCATTATAAGTCTACAACATGTTGAAATTTCCTTGAGTCCTAGGTGAAGCCATGTTATGAGATGTTATAGTATACCATAACTCTTGCAGCTTCATATGCTATACTCTAAGATCAAATGGGCTACATTTGGAAGTGATATGTAAGACACTTTTTTGAAGTCTACATCCTCCCTATAGGTCTACACAACTATTTCATAACTTCCTCTTGATATATATATCATGCCTAGGTAGGTGTTTTGGTTTATGTAAAACTACCCATGAAGGACTAGATTCAAAATGCACATCATAACATTGGAATTAAACCTTGTTCAAGATACCTTAAAATCTTATAAATTTCCTTAATACATGATAAATACCTTAACATTGACCAATGATATTGAATTATGATTATATAAATCTAGCATTTTGATGTATATTGATACTATGTGGTTATCTTCTCTAGGTCTTGATGTCCATCAAAGCTTGAAGGATCCCTCACACACATGATCTACTAATAAATTAAACCTCAGATTGAGTTTGTAAGCTGAATAACTTGTAAAGTGTCTTCATATATGATTTTCATGTTATTTTAATTCTCTTTAGGCTCTATTGAAATTTTATGACCCATGTGATCACCTTCACCAAGGCATAAATAATAGATTAACCCTCTTTATCTGTAGTCTATAGGGCATCTCATGCATTTTGTATCCTTCTTCTTAGGTGTGGTACCCAAGAATCCCTAATGATGACCATATCCAATTATATAACCAATAGGAATACCTGATACTATCCATTGAATCCTTGATGTTCATGAAGGCTTAAATAATTTCCATCCACCACTCTACCCTAACTTGCATAGTCATGTTATCTCCAAAATATCTTAAGAGACCCATGTGTTAATCACCTTATGTATGGACCTTCACCATTAGGAGTCAATATAATGAGATATCCTAAGAGTTCACTCTCAATGCATTATTATATTAATTTTATTTCTTGGAAAATAATCCCCTATATTGGACCTAACCTCCATGAAGCAAAATTGATTCTCATTTCAACTTGTTTATCATTGCCCTACTTGCATATGTATTGATATTCATTGATGATTTATAATCCTATGTCATTTTATTGAATTGAAGTGTCACCAATCTTTGCCATTAATGACTCTAAAAACACACTTTTTTACAAGCAAGGTTGAATGGAAATTAGACAATCATTTTATTTTATATTGATTCATTTCTTCATAATGATAACCATAACATGCATGTAAAACTCCAACTGATTTGTAAGACTATATAATGACATTGGAAATTCAAACGTCTATAACCTTGCAACATGAAATTTCAAGGTAAATATATTGTTAAAGATGTTTAAAGTACTTTGAAGTATGAAAGGTGTATTAAATGCTTCTTCTCCATTTAAGGAACATCTCATAATGCTAGGAGGCCCTACTCTCATGAGTGCAGACATGTACCTTAACTATAGGGTTGGGATTTGAACAAAAACTTTTGTGACTTGTATTTTCAATGTGATTTTTAGTATGAATGAAAATATTTAGAGGGTAAGAAGAGTGACTTAGCTAAATTGAATCCATTTCTTCATGAGAAGACCCCTGGTAATGTAAGGAAAACATGACTTCATCTTAAACCTACCAAGTTACCCATTTCTTAGCTTGGAGATAGAAAGCTATAAGAAAGTATTCAAGTTTATCCTCCATTGGAGACTATTGAAAAATCATCCATATCATGTTAACGAATTTATTTATTCATCTATTCAATTTAAACTAGCTCTAAGTACTCAAAAGAAGCATCACAATGGTTTAACATTTGGTAGGGTTTATAAGTAGCCTACCTTATCAAAAATTATTCACAATGTATAGGTATTTTTCATCTCTACAAATACTTGTAAGAGGTGATCTAGGAAAATATTTATCACCTCAAATAACCAACTTGAGGCATGCAATAGGAGAGAATAGATCTATCTAAAAACCATGCTCTAAATGAACTCTTTTTTATTGAGTTTGTAAATTTTAGTGATGTTTTATAAATTTTTCTCCCTATAATATCCTTATAACACCTATAAAATTTCATATAAGAACCCATATTACTACTCCAAAGGTCATGCACCACCATGTACTTGTACAATAGAGCTGACACATCTTGAAAGGTAGCTTGTTTAGAATTTTGAAAGAGAGTTGGAATAATTTTATCCTCATTTTGGCTCTTCTTGTCATGAAACCTTTGTCCAAATCTTGAAATGATTTTATCATTATGTGGGAAACCTTTTATGGCTCTAATTTGATTTGAACCCATCTATAAACTTTTTTACTCTTGAGTAAAACCTTCAAAACCTTATATTTCCTCTTGTAAATATCCTTTTTCAAAGGTTTTCTTGTATTTTTTACTAATATTGATGATATTTTTCCATGAATTAACCTCCATACCCCTATAAAAACCCATAAAATCCTTGAAAAATGTGAAACTTGCATCTCATTTTAGAGAGTGGAATAATTTTTAACCATTAAAAACACTTTTACATGTTTGGAGGGGAAATAAAGATCATAACAAGAAAAAAGAGTGGGAGTATAAGACCTTTAATGAAATTTTACCCCCTTTTTATGGACTAGTTGGAATGGTGGAGGTGTTTTGTTGTTATGATCCTCTTTAAGACATTGAAAGTGGATTTATTCCAAAATGATTTAACTAGTTCAAATGACATGAAATCATGACCCTTTTAAACCTTCTCAATAATTTTAGATATCATCTGAATATCTTTATGACCTAATTACATCCTATAAGTACTCCTTTTACCCATTATCCTTTAATACCTGAACTTTAGAAAATGACCTTGTTCTTATATATGCATTGGCACAATTGTGCATTTGGCCAAGGAATGAATGGACTTGTGATAAACATGTAATGATACTTAATTAGATGATATAATACTCAACAAATCCTAAGGATAAGAATCATATATTAAGGACCCATCTAGAAACTCACTTATCAACAATGAATTATGAAAATTAACAAGAACCAATCTAAGAAAAATAGAAAGACACAACCCAAGCATACTTGGTCTTGAACACTTTATACTTCAAGAGATACATGAAAATTGAACTAGTTTTGCAAAAAAATATCCTCCCAAAACAAGTAGGTGTTCTAAGACCACATAGGAGGCTATAAGAACCAATATTAACATACAGTTTTAATACTGTAGGGTCTATATAATAATAACACCTTCATAGTTTCACATGCTAATAATATTCCCCCAACTTAACAAGGCCAATGGGCAAAGGAGAGTCCAATATCTTAATCTATAAAAATGTGTGTATGTCCTACAAAAAAATTCATGTACACCCATGAAATTCATGTGTGATATATAAGGAATATTCTATCTACTAATAATGAGATAAACAACACATTTCATAGGTGTAAAATAGATTATTTTCTATTAAATATGGGTAAATAATGATTTTAAAACTAAACCTATGAACCAAACAAAGAGTGTTTTTCAGACAAGTCCCACAACATTTATAGAGGAGAAAAGATGGTTTTAATAACAGGTTCCATAAAATATACATAGGATCAAAGAGAATAAATAGAAAAAAAAATAACACTTCCAATTTTAAGCATGAAACATCAATGAATAGTTAGTAGGAAACTATCCAAACAAACCAACCCAATATAAAAAAACAAATAAGAAATAATTGTATAACAATAAAAAGATAGAAAGTTCAAAGTTATGGCATAAAATAAGATCTCCAAGTATATAGGGGGTCATCCAAAGGATCCCTCTAGTGAATCATAGGATAATTATAAAAAATATGCTACCAAACAAAGATAGGTTTACCCAAATGTGAACCATGGTGAAACAACCTTGAGATGGGTCCACCCCTTTAGGGATTGAACTTGCAACATTCTCAAAACTCTCACAAAATCTCCATAGGATAACCAAGTTATATAAAGTATCCCAACTTAAATATCATTCTAGCATCTTAAAAGCCTCAACAAAACATTAGAAATGTCTTCCCAACTAATGGTCCTTACCCACATTCAATCTAACACTGATGTGAATGATGGTTTTAATTTAAACTTCATCCTTGGGAAACTTATGAGCTAAACTTAGAATATTATCTAAATGTAGATTAATAGTTATAATATATTTATTTTAAATGCTAAGGTGAAGAAGAGATCCAACATCATGGTACATAGGTAGAGACACAACAATAAATTTATGACTAAAGGTAGGTATACACATCTATAAACCACATTGGAACAAACTTGAAATATATTTGGGACAAACCTAAAATGAAGGGAAGCTATCCAAATTATTTATAAAGATCCTTAAGTGGAACAAAAATAATGTGAAATTTTACTCTCATTCCCCCATTTATATCACTTGTATCCACATCATATCCAAAGGTCTATGAAACAACCTTATAGGACCAAATAAAACTAAACCCATTGTATATAAAACATAAATAAGTATAAACTTTTACACTAGGTAAGCAAATAGTTATCTTGAGACATTCCTTTATTCCATGTGAGTTATGAACATGGTAAGTCACTAATATAATGTAATTTATATGATATGAGACTACCAAATAGGAATGAAACATTAAAATATTCATATCTACTGAAGTAGAGACTTAGATTACCAAAATCAAAAGTTTGTAGGGCCCTCATGGTGGTGTTGTCTTTCATTCTTGGGATCATATCCCCATTTTGATGTTCTCTAAGAAACCATTCCATATATAAGTAAGATATGATCTCCCAACTTCCAAAAAATCTGATTTGAGCTCATTAAAATTAGGTCCATCAGTTTAAAGGTTGAGATTAAACTAGATTGTTATTCATATTTAAGTCTTGATTTTATATTTTTTGGCAATATTTGAATCTTTTTACATTTTTAAACTAATATATTATTTTTTTTTTATGTTATAAATATGGAAAATAGAAAAAAAAAGTATTGGATTGAAACCAAGGTATCAAACATATAATAAAGGAGATAAATCTAGATAGTTCACACAATTGTCAATGAAAGAGATGTACTAGCAATAATTTGAATGGCAAAATATAATGAAATTTGATGCTATGGAATGTGAATTGGAAATTTTATAAATTTTTGGGATACTAAAAAAATTATGCTAGTTAATTGTACATTCTCATTTCATCAAATTTAAACACATCAAGAAGGCTCGCATTGACTGGCTACAAGTTGGGGATAAGAACACTGCTTTTTTTCATAAGTCTATTCAAGGTAGGCGTAACAGTAACTTCATCTCCTCTTTGACTTCTCAAGAGGGGGTGCGCCTCTCCTCTTCTCATGATATTTCTCAGGAGGCTGTCCGGTTCTTCTCGGAACTCTTTGCCACGGATCCTCCGCCTGAAGAGTTGGCTGAAAATTCGGTTTTATCTTGTATTCCCCCTCTGGTGTCTGTGGAGATGAATGCTCTCCTTATGAGGCCTATTAGTATAACGGAGATTGAGGAGGTTGTCTTCAGCATGAGAAGAGGAAAAGCCCCTGGGCCGGATGGTTTCCCCGCTGAGTTCTTCCAGGATTTCTGGGATATCATAAATCACGATTTGCTGAGCGTGATCCAGGAATCTTTTGCTAACAAAGAGATGCTGAGAGATTTGAATGCCACATTCCTGGTGCTTATTCCAAAGATAGAACAGGCTCATAGGCTTGATTTGTTTAGGCCCATAGCACTTTGCAATGTGATCTATAAAATCATTTCCAAACTCATTGCTCAGAGACTGAAAGGATACCTGCCCAGGCTTATTTCTGAAGAGCAAGGGGGATTTGTGGCTGGCAAACAGATTTTAGATGGAGTGGTGATTGCCGCAGAAGCCATCCACTCCATGAGTACTTCACAGGAGCGTGCAATGTTCATCAAGCTGGATCTTGCTAAAGTGTTTGACCGTGTTAGCTGGAGATTTCTCCACAAAATCCTACTGGCTTTTGGGTTCTGCCAGGAGTGGATTGATTGGGTCCTTAGCTGTGTCACCACACCCTCCTTCTCGGTCCTGATTAATGGGGCACCATCTAAGCTATTTGGTGCGACGCGCGGCCTTCGCCAGGGAGACCCGTTATCTCCCTTCTTATTTATTATTCTGGCTGAGGGTCTTGGGCGGCTTCTAAAACTTTGGGTTTCCCAGAACACCCTGCATGGGTGGCGTTGGGGGAATGGGAGTATTACCCTTACGCATCTGCAATTTGTGGACGATACCATCCTGACGGGCAGAGCGCGTATTCACGAGGCGGATTCCTTTCGGTCCACCCTGGATTGTTACTTGGCGGCTTCTGGGCAGAAAATCAATGATCATAAATCATCGGTCTTCTTCTTTAATACTCCTGTCACTATCCAGCAAAGGATTGCTGCCATACTTCAGTTCCAGATTCAAGCCCTTCCTGTGATCTATCTGGGTATTCCTATCATTGTGGGGAGGCAGCCTAGGCTGTTCTGGCAAAACATTCTTGATAAACTTAGGCAGAAAGTGGCCCACTGGACTCATAGGTGGCTCTCCACTACGGGTAGAGTGATCCTCCTTCAATCGGTTATTCAAGCGCTGCCCATCTATCGTTGCATGATTCAGGCAGCCCCTGTCTATTTCTTGAAGGAGTTTGATGCTATGTCAAGACAATTTCTATGGAGTGGTAACTTGCAAAACACTAAGTGGAGCCTCATCAACTGGGACACGGTCTGTCGGCCTAAGAAAGAAGGTGGTCTTGGATTACGGTCTGCCACTCTTGCTAGTCAAGCCCTTGCGGCCAAGTTATACTGGAGGTGGTGTTCTAGCCCCTCTTCTCTCTGGGCCCGTATCCTTGCTGGTAAATACTTTGCTGGAGTAGATTCTCATGATATTCCTAGGCTCCCTCTTGAAGGGAGTGGTTCGATGGTTTGGAAAACTCTTAAGCTCGGGGCGCAGCTTGTTAAAAATAGTCTCTTCTGGGTCTGCAAGAGTGGACGGGAGGCCCTTTTTTGGAGTGACTCTTGGGATGGTTCACCTCCCCTGATTTCCTCTCACCCGCATTTACAACAGCTATGTGATGCTTTTCACTCCGCTGGCTGGTTTACTGTGGCGCATTATAAAGAGCAGTATGATATGGGGTTGACCTTTGGGTATAAGTGGAAAAGCTCCTCTGGTTGGCCGCAGGGAGGCTCGGAAGAGGAGAGAAATGAATTATCTCAGATTCTTGGCTCCAGAGGCTGTTGCTCCCTTCAGGGACGTGATGTTCTCGCTTGGGGGGGTGATGCCACTGGGCAGTATACTGTTGCAGCTGGGTATAAGGTCCTGGCGAATCAATTTTTTGATGAAGGGCAGTTCCTGTGGGGGAAGAGTATCTAGAACAGGGCTGCTTGGCCGAAGTGCAATTTTTTCCTATGGCTGCTTACTTATAGAAGATGTCTGACCTGGGATAATTTGTGCAAGAGGGGTTTTCAAGGACCTTCTTTATGTTTTATGTGTCAAAACAATGGGGAAACAATTTCTCATCTTTTTTTCCAATGTCAGTATGCCAGATAGATTTGGCATTTGTGGTGGGTGGCCTGGAGGATTCCCTGCTGGCATGTTTTGTCCTTGAGTGAATTCTGGAGCAGACTTGGGAAAGCTCCCTCTAATATTTCTCTCCTCCAAACGGCCTGGCAGATTGGGCCTTCTTTCATTTTATGGAACCTCTGGATTGAGCGTAATAGGAGAGTCTTCAGAAACGCCCAGCTGGAGGTGCACGCTCTGTGGAACCATATCACCTTGGCGCTCCTGGAGACAATGCAGGCTAACGATGATTGGGCATTTGACTTGGACCCGGAGGTTGCTGCGTTTTGCACGTGCCTGGGGCTGGACCTGACCCTGACCCGCGCGCCTAAGAATGGCTGCAGCTCGACGCCTGGTAGCAGACATAAACTGCGGCCTGTGAACAGACTTGGTTGCTGGAGACGTCCCCCACATGGAATGATTAAAATAAACTTAGATGGCTCCTCCCGTGGGAACCCGGGAGAGGCTGGTATCGGGGGGGTCGCTCGTGACAGTTCGAGGAAAATCCAGCTTATTTTTTCAATTCACAAAGGCTATCACACTAACAACCTCATGGAAGCCTTGGCTGTTCTGGAGGCGGTCCACCACTGCTGTGTTCAGGGGTGGAATAACATTATGTGCGAATCGGATTCCCAGGTTGTGGTCAATCTTCTGAACAATGGTGTCCCAGAGAAGATGGACTGGCAAATTCAGGTGGTTATTCAACAAATCTTGCAATTAAGCACTTCTTTGCACTCGATTTCTTTCAATCACATTCCCCGTGAGTGGAATAAGGTTGCGGACTGTCTGGCCAAGTGGGCCTCGGAGAATGGGCCTACGTGGAAGATTACTGAGTTACGTATGCTTCCTATGTCTTTTTATCAGCAACTGGTCCATCTGGTCGACCAAGACAATGCTTTGTAACTTCTGTTTTTGGCTTTTTTAATATATTTTTACCCTTCATTTAGTTAAAAAAAAAAAAATTTAAACACATCAAAATATTTTAATTTATGAACAATAGAGATTGAAACAAAAAGGTTTGGTATGAAAAATAGGAAATTACATATTGTTATCAAGTAAGTTATTTCAAAACTAAAATAATTAAGGCTATATATAATGTAAATGCATATCATATATATAAATAGATGAATTACATTATTTACCAATTGGGATAGTGGTAGTCAATTTTTCCATTATGTTTTCAAATTTGACGTAAAATAAAAAAGATAGAATTTTGAAAAAAATGTGCAAGAATATATATAAATACCATTGTTAGTGAAATTTAACATTGATTGAATGTTTTTGATATATATAAGGATAATTTATTAGGGATAAGAGGAAATTTATTTAATGAAATGAAATGGTAGGGAAGAATGAATCAAATGGTCGCACATGAAAAGTAATGGAAGAATAAGATGTAATAAATTAGAAACTATGTACAATCAGATAATGCTACTAAAATCCTAAAATATCATCAAGGGTATGCCTCTATGCAATTCTAATATCATGTGTGTTATAATCCTCAATTATATTTCCATATTCATCCTACATAATAGTTGTATCATTCTAATCATATTATAGATATTCATTATCACAATATAATTATCCTCTTGATCCTAAAATCATAGCATGTTACTCTTGTCATCTTATGCATTTGTATATTAAAAATCTAGTGTACCATAGATTGGAGTTATATTATTGAAATTATCTTGCTCTTGATTGCATTCATCATTATGAGTATATTATATCTTATTATTAATTAAATAAGAATCAGGTATCATTGTTTGAATAGTAGGAAGAGAAGTAATTTGTGCTTTGACTTCTTGACTTGAATATGTAACCATATATTATTTACTTTCAGACTTATCTTGTTCCTATATGCATGAAATAGATACAATGTTTGACTCCTTAGAAACCATAATTATATAATTATAATTTGTAAGTATATTTTTATTTTGACATTCATTTGAGATAAATTATTTTAATATTTGTTCTTTGTTTTTAATTTGTTGTTGAATTTTATTTAATTTATCTTCTAGTAGCTTTTCCTTTTTGGTATATTCATTTTGTAATGTATTTATATAATCTAGTTATGTTTATGACTTTTCTTTCTCTAAATTGTCTTTTTTATCCAAGTTTTCTCTTGAAGATATGCCTTCATGATGTGAATGGGTTTTTTTATTGATGCATGTATTACATGATCACCATTTTATCTTTAATGGATTCATAAGCATAAATTTTTATTTTTCAACTCTTTTATTAACTTTTTCATAGTGATTATTTGATCTTTAAGGGATTCACAAGCATAAAACATAGGTACTTTTGATTGAAAAATGCATATAAATTCCATAAGGAAGAGATGTGGGAGGTGGATGGGGTTGAGTAAGGACATATTTATACATTATTTTTACACTATATGGTGTCTCAAATTACCATGTGGGGTAGTGATAACATAGACTCAATTAGAGGGAAAGTAGTTATCCCCATCTTGAGGGTTAAGAAGAGACCTTATAACATCTTAAATTAATGTTTTATCTTGATCCGATGTTATATATTACTTTTAAAAAGTTTAAATTAATAATTTTTGTGTCTTATCATTTTATTTTATTTTATTTTATGACTATTAATTATTTTATTGATTAATGAAATATAACATGCCATAACAACTATATATGATTGAAATAAAAATAACTCATACACTATAGCCATGAAATTATTTGATAATGATAAAAATATAAAACTATAAAGGGAAAAAAATAAATTGTAGGATAAAAACATCAAAATCCCTAGCACACAAAAATTTAAACCCGCTAAGGTTGAAACCCTAAGAAAGATATATTATTAGATACTGTTACACAATAAATGGGTTCACCAAATTTTTATGATGAATTTAAATTAATATTAAGATATTAATTATTAAATAGATAAATGGAATATAATAATTTGATGTGATAAAAATACACTCTATAACAAAAAATTAAATATAAATTACTAACATATAAAAATTAAAACATAACAAAAAGGCTAAACAATGTAAAAGAAATATGAACTTATCTTTTTGAGTTTCTAACTTTCTAGACTAGCACACACTATAAGAACATACTGAGAGTAGAAAACATAAAGACCTCCCATAATTTATGCATGAGATTCTCAATTATAGGAACACCTAGTAGATGACATGATATACCATTTCTGTTGTCCTTATCTTTTGGTTATATATTTTTATATAAAATTGGGACATTTGGCATAGTCAAGTGTGATAGTGAAAATTAGGTCTTATTTCATTAGTTTTATATTCAAAATGTGTGAGAATAAATTTATGTGCCTTATTCAAGATTAAAACTTGGTATTTATTCCACAAGGAGATAAATATATATTAAGTATTAAAAATGGGGTTAATGGTTGGATTTGTGCTTGACCTTAGCACCCCACTATGTTGAGTGCAACCTACATACCAATACTCTAAAGATAGAAAAAATGATCATGTAGTTCTCTTACCTAATGATTTTTTAAATTATTCTCCTTTGAATATATGAATTCATTTATATTTGGCTTTAAAACTTGATCATTCTTGCCTAGGGATTCATAAAACTAAAGTTAGACTTGGCTCATGACTGTTTGAAGTTCTTAGAAACTAATTTGGGAAGAATGAGGCAATTTTTATCAATGTGTACTTTTGTATATAATTCCTTGTAGTGGAATTTAAAATATGTTCCTATATGTTAAAATGAGTGAATTGACTATGCATTTATATTAATTCAAGAGGGATAAAACTTGTTTAGAAATTTAGAAACCTAGAGGTTGATCCTAGGGGTGATTACCTTTAACATATTTGATTATTTGTGAGGGTAGGATAGTAATGGAATGTAGGGGCATGAACATTGGTAATATTTTCTCTCATTATTTTTTTTTGTCCCTTCGACAAATGTATTAAGTTTTTAGTACATGGCATAACATACATGTGCATAGAGATGTTTTCAATAATTAGTTCATTTATATATGTGACAATATATATCCTTGTGATGAAATTAGGTCTCCTCTTATGATTAATATATGTTATATTATTGAAATTAGCGTCAATTAAATTCACATGTTGATGTAGGATAAAATAGATAAATTAGTCATGGTGAATTATTCATTACCAAATTTATGTTACTATATGATCTTGTTATTGGTGTTTATGTGTGTGTGTGTGTGTGTGTGTGTGTGTGTGTGTGTGTGTGTGTGTGTGTGTGTGTGTGTGTGTATGTATATATACATATATATATATATATATGTGTGTGTGTGTGTGTGTGTGTGTGTGTGTATATATATGTATATATATATGTGTGTGTGTGTATGTATATATACATATATATATGTACATATATACATATATATATAAATACATACATACATACATATATATACATACATAAATATATATATATATATGTATATATATATATATGTATGTATGTATGTATATATATACATACATACATACATATATATGTGTATATATATACATATATATATATATATGTATATATATATATATATGTATGTATATATATGTATGTGTATATATATATGTATGTGTGTGTGTCTGTGTGTGTGTGTGTGTGTGTGTATATATATATATATATAGGAGGGGAGATTTATGAAAAAAAATGATAAAGTAGAGGTCCAAAATAATAAACCTCTATCTAGGGATAAATAAGATAATGCAAACAATGTATAAAAAATCCTTTACAATAAGGATGAACTTATATCTACCAAAAATATAATGTAAAAACTCTATGCACTAAGATCCCTTCAGTAATTTTTATCAAAGTCATGAATAAAATTATCAAATTATAAATCCTTAAAAAAATAATCAAGGTGGAGGGACCCATCATGGTATAAATGGTGATAATCTATCCAACACATCATACCCTACCACCATTTTTTATATAGGAAGCTTCCATGCCATTAATATCAATGATGATCAAATAAAGTAAAATGATTAGATAAATAAAAATAGAATAAATTGGAAAATCCCACATTATCATCACAAATTATTGAATAAAGTCATATATATATATATATATATATATATATATATATATTAATAATAATTAATAAATGTAAATCCAAATTTTAATCCCAAAGTTGGTAGATTTTTGTGGTGCACCATTGAAGCAAAAGAAAATTGTGGGGCTTGACTTAAAATAACTAGCCAACTACAAAATTTCTAGAGTACAAAATTCCATGGTGAATTAAATGACATCAAATGTTATGTCTTCCGCCACCTAAAAATTAATTACACTACAAACTATGGGACCATCACCCTTTTATACTCCAATCACCCTAATGGTTCAACTAATAAATGACCTACTCTATGAAAACATCAATAAATTATGGCCAACTACCATTTTGGGTATTGTTTTCATGTTTAAATTCATCATGTTAGGACTTCAGACCTATTTCAATTGACACAATGGAAACACTCCTAGGTTTATGTAGGGTAAATTTTAGTGGCCCATATAGAAATTAACTTGGATTTTTTTGCTAAATCTCAAAGTATGTGTTTCTAAAGTCTATCAAAAGTAAATGAATAGTGTTATGTGAGAATTAAAATGGATAGGTGAGTCATAATAGGTTGTATAACCTAGATATGCATTTTAATATATAAAAAACTATAGACACTTCATTCATCCCCTTCCTACTACTAAAAGTTACAATTATGAGTATATGGGTAGTTGTATATTTACATATAATGGTGAATAAGCTCATATTGAATTTTGAGAGAGTGGTGAAATATTTTTATATGTATAAAATTTACTATAAATAGTAGATGAGTTAACCTATAAAACTAACTTACACCTAGATAATTTAGGCAAATCCATGTTATTCACCACCCCTTAAAATAGCCAAATGTTAATTTCTAAAACTAAAATATTTGTGAATTAATGAAGGATAACCACTAAAATTTAACCTAGGTGTGGGTGACCTATGATAGGAGTGAATAACTAAAGAAGGCTTATCAAACCATAGTGCACCTAATTTAGGATTAGGTTATAGTCCTAAAAACTAAACTAATAAGGCCTATCTAAGGTAAACTAATACTCTATTCATGAAAAGAGAGAATTAAGATGAAAATTTGAAAATGAGATGATGGACCAATATTTAAGATATCCTATACCTACCTAAAACAACACAATATGACTGATAAATATTTTATTTTATTTTACACAATCATGAAATCAGGTTTCTCAAGAATAAATGTTTCATATGAAGGTGGTGTCATATTTTAAAACTAAAAGGGATACCTAAAAGGTCTTACACAAGACACAATTAGTGAAATTACACAACTAATCACTAACATAATGAGTTGTAACAAAAATATGACTTATAAAAGACATACCAACTTGTACCAAGGTGAAGGGATATTGACATACACAAGGGAGAACACTCTCTGTCACATGTATAGATCAACAAAACACTAAAATCACACAATACACAAGCTTAAATAAGGTAAAAACTAGTATTTATTCATTTAAAAAGCCTAAAGCCAACATTGCAAATATGTAAAAAAGTATACTTTGTTATACCTATTAGAGGGATACAAAATAAGGCTTTTCTAACCCTATATATAAGAAAAATGAGATAAGATAGAAGAAAAAAACACTATTAGACTATATAAAATGTAGTTTTTACATCATAATTAATCCTATGAAAGAGAAAAATAAGTGGAAATTAGGAGCATTAAATTCCTTTAACGCATTAGGCTTCTTCATGGAGATTTGTTAATGAAAGTTGGTATATTAGTGGAAGAGGAGTCACTACTTGATGCTATTTTTGTCAATAGGAGTGCTTGTTGATGATGAATGTGCTCTTTCAAGGCTATTATCCTTTATAAACTCCACTAACTACCTTAATTCATGCTTCTCCACCTTTATGCATGTCAAATCTTATTAAATGGTTGAATTTTAGGTAGACCTCCCAAGCCATTTAGATTCTTAGGGGTTGAATTTCCATGATTTAAAATTAGTGGAATGGGTTACACATTTTTATGATTATTTTTCTAACACCTCTATTCTTTATCATACTCTTAATGGCCATTATCCTTACATATGGTCATGTTTGATAGGTTATAGGAGTATAAACTATATAAACTTCACCTTGAAATCCATGTTGTGGTCTCTAGGAGATGTAGAGAAGTTTATGGAATATCGTATTTGAGTATGAGAACTCATTTAGAGATTGAGGAGCCTACACCTCATATTTAGGCCTTGATAGTTTTGCATTTTCTACTTGATTAGGAGGTCTCTAGATCTTAAAATATTCTATACAATATGAAATCTTACAAAACATGTCAATACCTATCTCATGTGTTTGAAGGAGTCTTATAAAACTCTCTTAATGATCCACATATGAACTGGAAGCCTTGAACATACATAGTAAGTTTGGAATTATCATCATAAAATCTTCTTCATTCTAACACAAACTTACAACTATGAGTAAGATTCTCTTTACTTGATTTGGAGGGTATTCATATCATAATACCTTTTTATTATTATTAAAACATCATCAAGAAATCTTCCCATTCCTAGTAAAGGCTTTGATCTTTTGAGAAGATTCTTTGAACATGAAGATTTGGGACTTTTATAAATAGGCTAATTAGATAGGTCTTTATGTTTCAACACCCTAATGGAAACCTCCTAAATCCTCTTTGTGAATTGTATTTTTTTTATGGAACATGGAAACTTCATCACAAGCCTACAACTTGTAGGAGGCCTTATATATTTCTCCTAAGACCTAAAGATTTTTTCTTTTCCCTACATTCTATACCTATATTTGAATCATGATGGAACCATTATAAGATAAGTGTAGATATTTTTATGGGTTTTAGGAGCTAGAAACATTGTTAGTTATATATGGCCTATTAGCTTCATAGAGAGAGAGAGAGAGAGATTGAAAACATTGTCAAAACATAATATCATCATGAAATCATAAAAAAAACATGTTGTGGACATGTAGGCCTCATATTTATCTTGGAATAAATTTTATATTATACTTGTGATCTTTGTTTGTAGGTTATTAAAACTATAAAACCACTTACTCTTAACTCATGCTTCAAGATCTTATATTAACATAGCTTAGGCATGAATAACAATCTTGTTATCATTAGGAACTTGTTTCTTACTAAAACCTTATAACCCTAATAACCTATATTAATTAAAACTTTACCATTCTTGGAATCATGTAAATCAACTTGAGATGATATAGATATCAACTTCAAGACCTTTAAAGACTATGTAATCAAAAAAATTCTATTGGGATGTCTTTTAAACCCACAACTGGTAGAGGGTGACCACTATAAATATTTCTATTCTTATTGGGACTTTGTAGGTTTACTTTACCCTTGTAAATATAAAAGTTTAACTAAAAGTTCATTGATAGGTATTGAGAATTCACATTCAAACTTGACCATAAAATAAAACTTTATTGGAGTCTACAACTCTTTAATATTTATTAATAATACCTTGGTATGTGACCTTAGAGCTTATACTTGGAACATATTTTAGGTTTGGGCTTATGAGTTAGTGTATTGAGATTCTATCTCTTCAATTGTATAACTTTCTAGACTGTAAGTCCTTATTTTCCATGTATATATGCTTGTAAGGTGATTTTTACCTTTCCAATCTAAATCTTAGACTTGCATGTTCTTGAGAGGCTTGAAGTTATAATGTTGTGTAAGCTCATAGATACATGATTTGATTAGTGTGTCTACCATTATCACCATGAATATATATAAGAGACTTTAAAAATACCCTATAAGGGTCTTTAGACTTTTATTATCATGTTATAACTCCTTAGATTATACTAGTAGGCCTAAAACTTCTTGAATGCATCATAAAGACCTACCACAATGTCACCTTCATGTTGGTGATCTTGAAGAACCCAAAAAACCATCAAAGATCCTCAAAATCATGGTCAAAGGGTATGAATTATTCTTATGTCAATGTTTGGACTCTATTCTCATGTTTCATACTTTTTAATGTTGCCTTATCAATTTGCAATCAGTCATTGGGACATTTTAAAGGCCTACATGCTTATCTATGCATGTTTATTGAGAATTTAAATCATGTCACCAAGCCTATAGGTTTAATTCTTGTAACACTATTATGGTATTTTAAATTAAAATTATATATTATTAATATTCATACTTTATTCTTGTTTGTGTTTCTTTCACTAAGAGATAAATACCTCAAAACATATTGAAAACCTTACTTTTTTTTGTAGACCTATAGAGGCCATTTCAAAGATTAAACCTCATGAAAATCTTGAGAATGACTTTGATGGGAATTAAAAAAAATTAATAATGATATATAATAATATTTATATCATTATAGGACTTGAAATCATCATCTCTCCCACTCAATCGTGTTCTAAAGCATCAAAAGGTGATTCATGGGTTCTAGGGTTTAATAAGGTTTAGGAATACCTATAGTATTCTTGACCATTTGACATGATTACAATATTTTTTATTAATATTTATGACTAAATATGGTTCCTATAAAACCTCCTAACATCTTCCATTATCCGTTTATTTCTATGCATTTTGAGAAGTGCATATAAACCTCAAACCATGTTCCTCTCAAGTGTCCTACAAGAAATTTTAAGTCTTCTTAAGGATTATTCATAATCTTGTTTTCTTCTTGTTTCCTCTAAAAAAATTTATATTATCATTCAATACATCTCCCATTCCTTCAAATTACCATACTAATCCATGTGAATCTTGAAATGATATGTCTTATCGATGAAATCTGCCTATAGTCATTGTCAACAAGGTTTTAAACTAATTTTACTCTATTTAGGGAATTGTGAGGTTAGTTATCTTCCTTAAAGGAATTTGATAACTTAATTATTATTATGGGACCCCATGTGACCCTATTTTCTACTTGAATACCACTATTAGGATCTATAACTCAAATAAATACCTATTGAAAACTTGTAGTTTCTTGTTAACCTTAATGTTTGAGAGTTTTCATTCCTTATTTTACATGTTAAAACATCAAGTAGGGTTGATAAATATTTTAGGTACTTTAATAATGGTTTATGATCCTATTTTAATACATTAAATTTTATATAACCCCTAAAATTTGTGCATTCATAACCATAACATGGAATTTTATAGGCATGTACTCATTGTCCATGGCTTGTATTCATGTGATTTTACTTCAAACCAATCATTTTTACATGAATACAAATTATTTTAATTAAATAAAATACATAAAATTTTTTGGAGGATGTGACCTTTTTTCAACATGAGGTTTTCTCCACAACAATCTCAAGAAACATCTAAAATATTATTGAAACTTCATCCTTGAATCTTTAGGCCTTGAAATCATGGTGAAGCCTTGATTTTGGTGGTTTGAATTATAATAAATATTAAATATGCCTAAAAATCACTCATATAATACTGAAGCTACCATGATCATTCTTAAAGGTGGAGTAATAGTTCTTTGATGGTCAAGTGCACTCTCCTCATGTTGTGAGAATCGAAGGTCACCAAGGATAAGAATAGAGGTCAAACACTAAGTTAAACATATATTTTACCATTTATATGGGTTATATTGTTTATAATGAGTATACACATATTAGGATGACTTTATGAGAACTCAAATAGAACCATTTAATGTGTTTATGACCTTATTATGCCTTTTAAGACTCTTTTTGACCTCATTCTTTACTATAAAATAGGTGAATAAACCTATACAAGGCTAATATTGCTTTATATAATAAGATAAATGAATACATACGTTGATAAATATGAAACTAATCCTTTTATAATGTCAAATACCATCTTAATACCTCATTCATGCTTAGAAAGGTGTACCATTTCTAGGAATACTTGTGATTAGACCATAATGAGGGACCATTAAGACCTTTTGACATGTTTTAACCCCTTTTTAATGAATTTAAAACTTAGTATAAACCCTTATTATACACATTTATCATTTAATATCCCTAAAATAGACCCTAATTGAAACATGAACTTATGTAGGAACTTTGAAAATTCTTTTACATTGGTAGACATCTATGTAGGCTCTAATAGAGGGAAATTGGGAATTAGTTTTGTAATGGAGATTTTACAAGGTTGAAATTAATTTACATAATAATTTGATACACTATAATTAATGACCATTCATTTATAGATTTTATCAATATAACACCAAACTAAGATCTCAGATATGCTTATTAGGTCTCAATGAAGAATAATCTTTAGAAAACATGAGCAATATTAGACATATATAATTATAGGCCACAATAATAATCACAAAGGTGTTATAAAACTTATACTCAGCTATTTTTTTCAAATAATACCCCTCTCTAAGTGTGTAAGTGTCAAAGCGACCAAATGTGGCTAGGACAGTCAACATTTTGGTGACCTCCAATGGGTTTTTTCTTGCCTAAACACTCAAACCAGTTACCTTATAAAATCCATTAGGCACAAAGTAAATAAATAAGTTAGTTATAAAGTGACACTCTACTAGACTAGCCTTATGAAGATTAAAAATACCTCCAAAATATAAAACAAATAAGAAAGAACAACAAAAACATGTGTAATAATAGTTGGAGGAAGGAAAACAACTAACCTACTATGTATAAAGATTCAAAATGACCTAGTCAACCTAGATAAAATAAAAACCCCCTAGAGTATTTTACTCTCCATGTGATCATATCATCATGTCACTGATAGGGGTAAGTGAAATCTAGTTATGTAGATTGACTACTTGACATATTAGTTCTTAAGAATGGTTCCTTAGAAATGACTATTACCTAATTCTCTCCCTATTTGATCACAAATCTCACTTGTTTGCTTTCCAATTGCTCAACTAGGTCAAGAATTCTCTATATATTGATAAAAATCTCTCATCACTAATTATCATTTAATTTTACAACCTAATCATCATATATATCATGAAAATTAACTGATTTTTGAACAAAAAACTAGTCTCATCTTTAAAGAAATGGTAAATATGGAAATCATCATAAATATTAGGCTAACTTGTTTTCTTGTGGTAGTTGATATTGCATTTAATTTGACAAGTTGGGATTGATCTTGTATGATATATTTAGTCCTATATAAAACTAAGGGATGATTGATACATGTTCATTGGTATCCTCATGTTGTTCTTCAGGTTCTAATGCATCAATAAAGCTTTCAAATTCCTTAATGATATCAAAAAATTATTTCCATTACTTCATTAAGATCTTCTTGATGCTTAAGAATACTAGGTATAATGGTGTTCTTTTTTATTTCAAACTGATATTCAATTGATGAAAACTCATTAAAATATTCATCTTTTTTGGTGAAAGCCTCACAATCTTTAATGAGATCAAAATACTACTACCACACTTCATCAACACTTTCTTTTGGCTTCATGGTAGATGGTATGAAGGTTTCTTCTTCATGCATACAATATGAGCTTAAACCTAAATCTTCCATATAATCACATGGATCAAATTCTTAATAACCTTTAGTCCAATCATAAAATGAATAATTAGAAGATTATTTTATTGGTGTATTGGTCTCATGATGAGTAACATCTTCTTTATGAAAGATGTAAGTGCCTAAATTAGTTTCTTAAATGATCTTGTAGGGGTAATATTTTTAATGTTTAATTACCCATTCATCAAGTAAAATATTAGGTATGCCTTCAATATGTTTAGTCATTTTATGGTCTAGAACATAATTTTCTTGATCAAGACTTGTGTAATTTCCATTGGAAATATTGGGCATATATGGCTCTATATGATATATAACAATTCATGTAGATGTAATAATGACTCTAATGTCATACCTTGTCTTAAAAAACATGTGAGACTAATATGATGATAAGTATCCCCTAATCTTAGATGTGATGTCCGTCAATAGACATAATGAGAAATAGGGTGGGAGATCTATAATTAAAACATCTTGGGATATGGAGAATTTAGGAAAAGTACACAAAGTAATAATTAATACATTAATCACACCAATTATTTTATGAATGTATCATCTAGTTGTAATAATCTTTTAGTTTTTTTTCATACTTCAAGTTTAGTTTATCAATATATTTCTTATGCATAATAAAACTACTTACACTAGAGTCAATCATACAATTATGAACAAAGCAGTCACTTATGATCAGTGAAAGGTAAAAAGGAGGATTCTTATCATTCATACTTGGATTCTCTCCCTTAGGATAAGATGCATTAGTAGGAAATTGTTTTACTTCCCTTGACAGTACAAATAAAATATGTAGGTTGAACAATGATTATTACAAAAATTCTTTTATCTTAGAATAGATAATGTCTCTCACATAGAAGTGTTGACATTTGTCTTCTTCATTTGTTTAATGATATTTAAATTAACACCCTTAATATTTGGTTGTACCTTAGGAGAAATAATAATCACTTTTATTTGAGTTTCATAATCCTAATATTTAATTCTTAGGGATTATTTTTTATATGGTTGTTGAGATTTTGGAGCTGTGACAGACCTTGTAACTTGTTAGAGTACTGGAGGGGATGATATAGGACTTCTAAGATCCAATTGTCCACTTCTAACAACTCTTTTCTTGGACCTTGTGTTAGATGATATAAGTGTACTTCCTTTACTTAGAGTTTTAATTTTGTTCATACCATATAATTAACCTTATTTCCAATTCAAAATATTAGAATCATAATGTACTTTAGTAGGTTCATGCCCTCCTTCAACTTGTGGGGTTGGATCACTAGAATGCCTTTGAGAATATGATATACTTTTCACCATCAAGGCCTAGTTAATCATTCTATTTGTGAAATTTTTTTGATTGTTTTGTTGGTTGTAAGTAAATCATCATTCACCATATATCACTAAGTTGTTTTTCAAGGGCATAATTGCCTTTGAGGTACTAACAACATTGGGGCTATGGCTATTGTAAGGCATAAAATGAGTAATTTGGCCCCATGGTCAAGAATTTCCATAATAAGGTTATTTATTAGGTTAAAAGGGATGATTGTATCACTAATAAGGCATAAAATTTTGTAATATTTTCATCTTTAAGGCAACCAATTCATTTCCAAAGATTTAAAATGACAATTTCACCTCATGTAGTTCACTAGGACTTGTCCCTTGACTAGTGGCCTGATTTGTTGGTATAGGAATGGGTGAAAATACAAGTTGTATATGTTGTGTATGGGAGGTAAATTATATAAAATTTTTAAATGGAGTATTTGGGATAACTTTACCATCTTGTATGAGGAAATTTTTAGCCTTAATGACAATATCATATGCATCAAGGAGAGTTGTACCCCCATATAAAAGATCATAACTTCTATATCACTATTTAAAAATCTCAAATAATACAAGAAATTAGTGTTAGGGGTAGGTTTAAATAGTTTTTGGATCCTATCCCATTTTTTTCTAAATATGATATTTTAATCCACCATGAACTCATGTAGATCTCTCTTGATGGTGGCTAGTTGATCCATGAGTGAAAGACAATCACTATTATCCTTGAACTATTGGCATAATATTTTTCCTAACTCATCTCAATTATGGGTAGAACTTGGTTTTAGATATATTTACCACTGGAGATATCTTCCATTAAAATATTTAGCTATAATACTCATAGCTACATTTTCTTGGGTGACATGGTGAACTAAATAGATTTATACAACATCTTAGAAGTGATCAATAGGTGTTATGAAGTTTTCACTAGTGAAGGATGGGATGTTTTTTAAGAATAAAATATTTATGTCATCATACTATTGGAGAGCTAATATACCACCTCTATCAAATTCAATAAATAACTAATTTAGTTGGGATGCCATGTAAAATATTTGAGGTGGTAGTAGGTTATGTTGGGGGAATTGGTAGTAAAAGGGGGTCTAGGATATGGAGTAGACCTTGGAAATATTTTAATTATAATTTAATCTAATGGTAATTCAATAAAATTAGTCTATTTACCTCTATAATATTCCCTTGATATTACTTTTGGCATAAATACTAGGTACTAATATAAAACTTAGATCTTTAGAATGCCTTTTGGAGCTATCAAGTCCTTAATATGTGTGTGTAACAACTATAAATTACCAAGAGAAGACCTAAATTATTATAAAAATTTTCAATCCTCTAAAGTAATAGGGTCCCACTAGGCATGTCATAAACTATTGTCACATTAAAATTCACCATGTTAAGTCTTGAGACCTATTTCAACTGACACAATGGAAACACTCCTAGGTATGGGTGACATATGATAAGAGTGAATCTCTTGAGAAGGATAGATCCTTATTAAACCATAATTCATCCAATTTGGTAACATGTTACATTTCTAAAACCTACACTAACAAGGATTATCTAAGCTATGTTGAGGTCAACATACCCTAAATTCCGAAATGCAGACCCTTGTTTAAAATCATGCAAATTTATGTTATAAATTAGACATTCAACTTGATCAAGAATAAGTATTGAATATCTTGTGTTGTTCTAGTTTACATATGTATATTATCACATATCTTCATTTTACCTTGATCTTATTTACTAAGCTTGGATCTCTATGTTTTAGGTTAAAGGATTAATAGAATCTATCTAAAATGGGCAATGCTTGATGTTCATGATTTAATGTTAATTTGATCTTCTAATAGCCTATGGTCTATTGAATCAATGTTTGGTCATATTAAAACACTCATTCGGATTACCCTAGCTTAGTTTATTTTGATTCAAATTCAAATTTGAGTGGGATTATTTTTATGCTAGAAGCACTTTATATTTTAAGCCTAGTTTAAGTTTTAGCCTAGAACCTAGTTGTATTTATTAAATACCACTAAGACCTTAATATAAAAATTTATGTTAAGTCCTTTATGTATTATGTTTCATAGGGGATCTTTCATTATATTCTAAGATTATCTTATGATTTATTCTAATTTTTTAATTGTATTTGTTAATATAATAAATCTTTAGGATAAGGATTTATATATTTCCCAAGTATAAACTAAGCTTTTATGCCCATAGAAATGAACAAAAGGGTGATAGGTGTCAATATATCAAATCTCAAGAAATAATATCAATAACCTATGGCAAAGGTATAAAGTCAAAAGGGTCTAAAGGAAGATCAATGGTATGCATTTGTTCATACACTGAAGATCTAACGATGCAGGGCATACTTCATAAATCAATAGACCTACGAAGCAACCTAAGAGTACCAAGTGTAAATATCATGAGAGCCTAAAAGATAGATCAATGGTCTACGGTCCCTTCCATAGTGTCAAAAATTCAATAGACCTATGATCCCATGAAGCTACCAAGTGGCATGCCCATATTCAAGCACTTTATTATATTAACTTAGTTTAAACATTAAACCTAGGTCCTAATTTTATTTATTAATAAAATTAAAGTACCTTAGTATAATATATTTATGCTAATTAATTTTAAGTTTATTTTTGTTAGAGTGAACCCAAAATTGATAAATGTCAAGCCCATGGGTAAAGCAAGAGTCAAAAAAAGACAAGCACTAGAATCTATGGTGTGCATTAACTTGAGAACCATGGATCCAATGGTGAATGACCAAGATCAAAGTAGAAAATACTTTTTAAAGTGAATGTGGTGGTGACAAGTTTCACCATCATGGTAACATTTAAAAATAAATCTGATAGTGTGAAGGTAGAACCCAGTACATTAAGATCTATGAACCATGTTGATATGTGTAAACATGATCAATGGTGAAAGATCATCTAAGACTTTTCAAAGGTCCTTGAATAAGTGAGAAGCTACCACATGGTATATAAATTCCCAAATGATGAAAATATATTAGAGAGCCCATATAGCTTCCAAGTGTCACACTCACATTCTATCATGTAGAAGAGGATTTGATAGTGCAAGTCCTAGGTGGAATTTTCAAAAATCTAGACCTAATGAGGTGCTGACACATGTCCTAGGGACAACAATCACATTTTTAAAGTTAAAAAATATAATTACATGTCACTTCTACATGGACATAACACATGGATTTTTTGACACTTAAATTATACTTATCATCAGCCAGTGGGTCGTGAATTTAAGTTGTATAAGGAATATTACTTTGGTAACTAATCTTGTATAATATTGTGAAAATAAATATTCTATTCTAAAAATTCATGAGCAATATTTAATTCATAGTCATGTTAGGTTAGTCATATCTAAATAATGTCATGAGTTATATTAGAATTGGTAAAGAGATAATTGTCTATAACACTTGTCCAATTGCATATTGACATGGAATGACCAGAATACCTCATGAAAGGTCTATATAAAGAGGTATTATCCATTATAAAGGGCGTAAATATTAGAGCCAAAATTATGTTGTAAACTTGGAGCAAGTACTACAAGCAAGGAATTATAAAAAAAAATGTCCAATATTTGTCTATGTGTTTGCTATCATGGTTGCTTCCTTAGTTATCTAGTTTGATGTTTAGATTTGAATGGTTTTCATGAATTTTAGATGTGATAATATGAATGAATATTTTTGTTTATTCTAAGTTGATTAAATGATTCTAAATTGAGTTCATTTCCTTTACTTTTCTTATATATGTGTCAATGATATTTGTTTGTAGAAGTAAATCTTCAAATTAAATATGGTTCTCATTTGCATTATCTCACTTTTCCTTAGACCCTCACATGGTATGTAGTAGGATTTATGCTTATGAAATTTCATGATATATATTGGTTAAATGCATATATGAATGAAATGTAAAAAATTCATAATGTCTAGGTTTAAGATCATAAACACCTTCTTTCTACCTTACCTTCCCTTTTGCTCCTTTTTTATCAGATCATTGTAGTTTCGATTTTCATTGTAAATATTCATGTTATATTAGGGTTAAAATTTAGGGTTTAGACATAATTCATTGGATTTATTTTAGATTAATTTCATATTCAAAAAAATTTAAGACCATGATTGCTCCTAACAACCATTTACATGTTCATTTTGTGAAATAGTCATTTAGCTTGGCCACTACTCCACCACAAATCTCAAAGAAATCAAAAATAACAACTCATGTAATCAATTCTATGAATCTTAAAATGACAAGTATTTATTAAACACTATATGAACATGTTGATACATTTAGGTGCATCAATAACGAGAAAATTGGTGATAGAAGGAGGGATAAGCTAAAGCTTTGTAAACTTGAAATATCTTTGTTAATATTAGTCAATTTTATTAAAAAACTAGTTGACTCTTTGAATATTTGTGTTATTATTAGCTCAATTTTGTAAATATCATTGATATTCACGGTTTCAGACAAGTCTTTGGGCTTATTTTAGCTAAAGATTGATATTATTTGAAGATTAATGGGTATGTTTTGCAAAGGTAGCTTAAACTTTGTAAATTTTTCACATTTAAGGTTAGTGATAGTAGTTTTACTCAAAGATTGATTAATTATTTACATGTTTAGGACTATTTTAATTTATAAGTGTAAAAATACCTCTCTTTCATTAGTTTAGATGTATCTTTGATCTTATTTAGTTAAATATAATTGTACTATACATGTATTTTTGATAAATTGGTTTAACATACCAATATAATAATTAATCTTAGCAAAGATAAGGTTGATATGTCCTATTTTAAATAGGTTAAAGATTTTAAAATCTATAATTTCCACAATTAAAATCCTCATCAAGCTATGGCATGGTAAGGTGGATCTTATATCAATGTGCTTGGCTAGGTACATGACTTACGAAGAAATATTGAAAGGTATTTGCCTTCCTTCAATCTTAATAATTTTATCTTAGTTGAAGAATATGTTAAAAGTTATAAGGCTACTTTGAGACTTATAAATATAGTTCATGAAGATGTAACATGTAGATTGTTTCCATTTACTTTCAAAGATGCTACATATGAATGGTTCCTTAACCTACCTAAGAATTACATTATCATTTAGAATAACTTTAACGATTATTGCATTAACTAACTTGAAAAAATAATCAGTCCTTGTGTCTTATAGCAATAGTTCAACATAGTTAAAAGAGATCCCAATGAGCCCATAAGAGCCTTTAATGTTATATTCCCAAATATGTTTAGTAAAAACATAGCCCCATATAGACTTGGTGAGGATTTATCCTTAGATATTTACAAGGATGATTTGGATCCCATGACTTTTGTGTTTTTTAAGAGGACTATTGGAGTCGTAAACACCTTAGCATTGGCTTATGTTTAAGTTGTAATAATGAATGATCAAATGCATCCTCCAGGTCAGATTGCATATATTATCCCAAATGTCAACCCTAATTTCCTAGCACTAAATATCATTCCTAATGCTAATCAGAGTGTGTCTTCCTTAAATCAAAAACTAGTCTTGAACTAATTACCCTTAAGCCATGTCCATCTTGGCCAAAATTTGGGGTTCTTGAATAATTCTACAAATGTATTTCATCCACGGGGACAAAGAGATTTAGTGTCCACTATTAATAATAATCAAGTTCATAACTTAGAAGCAACAAAGAATGATAATGAATCCATATTTAAGATGGTTCAAAAGCTTAGTATTGATTTTCTGCAATTGTAAAATCAAGTGGGTAATAATGGGAAAAACTCCAATAAAAACCTTGCTTCTTAAAGGTTCAATAGGCATACAAATAGGTTTCATGATAAAAATAATAATAGGTCATTTGAAAACATACAAAAAACGAATCTTCATGATATATGTCTAGTTGATCATTGTAATGTCTTTGAATCATATCAAAATTAAATGGATACATCTCAACCTATGTTTAATCAAGATAATGTTACAAGGACATCTAACTTTATATGGACATATAAATCCTTCATGGTATAGGATTTTGTTTTCCATTTGAAAAATAAAATGAACCTGAAGATACTATAAGAAAAGTAACAATCATTCAAGATGAACAACCCCATGAACAAGATCAGATACAAGTAGACCTTTCTTTAGAAGATAGTCGTGAAGATAATTCATATGAGTTCATTGCTAAAATAGAGATTACTCCTAAAGAAGATGATCATTGTTAGAAATTATAATAGGATTTATTTAAATAAATTAAGGTACTACAATATAGAAATCTTATTTTGGAGACCCCAAAGTAATATGATTTGGGACTCGATTGGGTAGAAGAGATGTCATTCTTCATAGAGGATGAATATGAAGAAAGTGTAGTAGATCATAGATTTCCATATAAACCCATCAAAAGGTTTAAAGTATGTGATCAATCTAGTTTAAATGGTAAGGTTGAAAATGAACTTTAATCTCTTTGAGTTCATCATGATGAAGTATCCTTTTGAGATGAATTCGAAATATTTGGTGCAAAAATTGGTAGTTAATCTCCACCTCAGGCCAAACATAATGAAGACATCAGTCTAAAAATGATAGTTGAGTTTCCATCATTGAATGAAGATGATATAGGTCACTATCAGTCTAAAAAAAAGGATAATTATCACTCTTGATGTAAGATAAAATTATTTGGGAAGAATATGATTCGGTTTTAGATCCATATCTTCATTCTAGGTACTGGAGAATGGAGATGAGGAATCAAGATACATCACACATAAGACATGAACACATAAGTGCTCCTATCATAAATAAGAGGTCACTGAATGAAATAAATCATGTTTCAAGGTTATTTAGTAGTTTAAATAACTTTCCATTTGATCCTTAAGGTAAGTTATTTGTGGAGTTATTTTAAGTAGGTTTTAGATTAGTTTTTTCATATCCCTTGTTCTAAGTAGTATTGGTAAATATTTTTTTTCTTAGTATTCTTTTATTTGTGTTTGGTGTTTTTTATTTATTTGAATTGTTCCTTTATTATAAATGAGAAATTTTAGACAACCATTAGGTCAAAATTCACCTAATTTCTTGATAACTTCATTGTTCAGAAATGTATGTATGACTTCTCAACATTGGTTGATCATGGATTGTTGAAATGGGAGATTGATGTTATAGTTTGGAGAAACTAGCAAAGACTAATGGATAGGTTAATTTTTCCTAAAGATTTTAAGACTTTTATGATCTAATATTTATTATAAGAAATATTTCAAATGTGAGATGAAATCTTGGATTATTGAAACATAGTTATCTTCGCACTTAATAAACATTATTACCTAGGACAAAGTTTGCAACAAAGGATGATTGTTTGAAGATCAAAACACTTGAAAAAATATCAAAATATAGCTAACCTAGTTCCCAACCATGGATATCAAGTCAAAAATTTAAAATACGAAAATAAGAGCCTTATTTCAAAATTCAAGAGATTTTTAAGCAAAGGTGATTCTGGTAATCTATATAAGGGCTATAGGCACTTGGCTAGTAATGAAGCAAGGCCTTGAGTGGAGACAAAGGAATATTTGTTAGGGTTATGGATTCTTGGATAGTATGAGATAAATTCCCAATCCATACCAAGGCTAAAACATGATCCTTAATTCACATCCAAGTTTGTTATAAGTCAGTGTTGATGGTTAAACTCGTGAAATCTAGAAGTTTTTCCCTAAATCCCATGAAAATTAGTAATTAGAATCAAATCACACACATAACATGGCTGAGTTGTGATATTTTATCCAAATACTATATGAGTAAAACTTATTTTAATCATGAATTGATCTTAACTATGGTATATGATCATATGGAAAAACTAGCCTAGTTATTAGACTAAACTAGAGTCTAAATTTTAACATATTAATATGTTTCCCCCAAAATTTATCATTTGTTGACGTCAAAATACCCATAGTTATAAAAATGGGGACCCTTATTTAAAATAATGAAAATTTATGTTATAAATTAGACATTCAAGTTGATCAAGAACTAGTATTGAATATCTTGAGTTGATCTAATTTACATGGATCTATTAGCACATATATTCATTTGATTTTGATATCATTTTCTAACCTTGGATCTCTATGTTTTAGGTTGAAAGATTAATGGAGTCCATATGAAATGGATAATGTCTGATCTTCATGATTTAATGTTAATTTGATCTTTTAATAGCCCATGGTTTGTTAAAAAATAAGTTGAATTAATGTTTGGTCATCTTAAAACCCTCATTTTGATTACCCTAGCTTGGGTTATTTTGAGTCAAATTCAAATTTGAGTGTGGTCATTTTTACGTGGGAAGCACTTTTTATTTTAATCTTAGTTTAAGTTTTAGCCTAGGTCTTAGTAATATTTATTAAATACCACTCAGACCTTAATCTAAAACTTTATGTTAAGTCATTTATGTCTTATGGTTCACAGGGGATCTTTTACTGTATTCTAATCTTAGCTTAAAATTTATACTAAGTTTTAAATTGTATTTTTCAATACAACAAAACTTTTTTATAAGGATTTATATATTTCCTAAGTATTAACTAAGATTTTATGCTCATAAAAATAGACAAAAGGGAGACAGGTGGAGCGATCTCAAAGTTCAAGAAATGAGATCGACAACCTAAGGCAAAAGTCTAAACTCAAAATGGTCTAAAAGAAGATCGATGGTGTGTGTTTATTAATACAACAAATATCTAACAACATGGGGCATAGTTCATAAATCAATAAACATGTGGAGTGACCCAAGAGTTCTAAGTGGAAAAATATCTAGAGCTCAGATGGCAGATCAATGGTCTATAGGCCCTTTCATAGTGTCAACAAGTAAACAAACTTATGACCCCATAGATATACCAAGTGACATGCCCACATTCAAGTAATTTATTATATTAACTTAATTTAAAATTTAAACCTAGGTCCTTAATTATATTTATCAATACAATTGAAAGACCTTAGTCTAAGATCTTTATGTTAAGTCATTTTATGTTTATGTTTGTATGAGTGAACCCAAAAGTGAAAAATGTGAAGCCTGCAGGTGAAGCGGGAGTCAAAAAGTCAAGCACCAAGATCTCTAGTATGCATTAACTTGGGAACCATAGATATGATGGTGTGTGATCAAGGTAAAAGTAACAAAGACATTTTTAAATAAAATGTGATGGTGACAAGTGTCACCATTGCATGAACATTTAAAAAAAAATCTAATGGTGCGAAGGTAAAACCCAATATATTGAGATATCCAAACCATGTTGATCCATGTTAATGTGATTAATGGTGTGAGATGAATAGAAAATTTTCAAAGGTCTTAAAATAATAAATAACATTTCATGTGGCACATAAACTCCCAAACTATGAAAAGAACTCAGAGATCCCACAGATCTAACAAGTGGCACACTCACATTCCATCATGCAGAAGAGGATCTAATGGTGCAAATCTTATGTGGACTTTTCAAAAATCCAAACCTAATGAGGTATTGACATGTGTCTTAAGGACAATATTATCATTTCAAAATTTAACAAATAGAATGACATGGCATTTCCACATGGATAGAACACATGGATCTTTCAACACTTGAATTATACTTATCATCAACAAGTGGATCTTGAAGTTAAGTTGGATAAAGAATATTCCTTTGGTAACTAAGATTGTATAATATTTAAAAAATGAATATTATATCATATAAATTCATGAAAGACATATAATTTATATTAATATTAGGTTAGTCATAGTTAAATAAGGTCATGAGTTTTATTAGCATTGGTAAAGAGATACCTATCTATGACTCTTATCCAATTACATGTTGACAAGCAATGAATGGTATACCTCATGAAAGGTCTACATAAATATGTATTGTCCATTATAAAGGAGGGAGTTATTAGAGACAAAATTAATTTTTAAACTTGGAGCAAGCAATACAAAAAAAGAATTATGCAAAGTTTGTCCAATATTTGTCTTGTGTGTTTGATATCATAGTTGTTTCCTTGGTTATCTAGTTTAATGTTCAGATTTGGATGGTTTTCATGAATTCTATATATGCTAATGTGAATGAAAATTTGTTAGCTTATGCTTATGCTAGGTTTATTTAAAGATTATAGATTTAGTTCATTTCCTTTGCTTTGCTTATAGATGTGCTAATGTTATTTATTTGTAGAAGTAAATCTTCAAATTAAATCTAGTTTCTCATTTGCATTATCTCACTTTTCCTTAGACCCTCACTTGATATGTAGTAGGATTTATGTTTATGAAATTTCATGTTATATATTGGTTAAATTCATGTCTAGATGAAATATAAACTTTGTCATAATGTCTGAGTTAAAGATTAGAAGCACCTTCTTTATATCCTACCCTCCCTTTTGCTCGTTTTTTTATTAGATCACTATAGTTTATATTTTCATTGTAAATATTCATGCTAGATTGGGGTTAAAATTTAGGGTTTCGATGTCATTAACTAGATTTATTTTAGATTAATTTCATATTTATAAATTTTTAGGACCATGGTTGCTCCTAACAACCATTTAAATGTTCATTTTGTGAAAGAGTCATTTAACTTGGTGACTACACCATAGTTCTCGAGAAGATCACAACCAATAACTCATGCAATAGATTCTTTGTGTTTCTACTCATTTTTGCTACTTTACATTTAGAAGAAATAAGAAACTAAAGTAATGGTTAGGGGTTAGATGATACCCAGATGAAGTTGCATACCGTATCCAGATGATTGAAGGAGCTCCTCTTTGGCTATGGAGGACAACACCTGTAGATAAGAAAAACTTAAACAAAGAAATGTTAGATGATATATGGTGGACTGCCAAGCAAAGCTCAGTCCCAGAAGTGCAAAGACTTCCTTGAGGGATGACAGTCCACTTATTTGACAAAAGAGTGTTGCTAGAAAGAGAAATAATGAAAGGCTAAAGAAGAGAAATAGATAACGTGTACCTGATTCCTGTAATCTGCCTCTCACAGTCACCAACGTCAGTTAGTTTGTTGTCATCAGTTGGCCAAGGTTGCCGACGTCAGTTAGGTTGCTGACATCGGTAGGGGCAATGGTCCTTGGATAGGTCTCAGGGTTATGTCCATGGTCGATAGAGGGATTCTGGGAGTTTTAAAGGTCTGTGCAGGGTTGCAGGGAGATGAATAAGGTCCGTAGAAGGACAAAGGTAGAGGCTAGGTTGTCAAAAAGGGTAAGGGTGAGAGGAAGGCTTTTCAACCTCTCCAGGGAAAAAGTTAGGTCTAGTTGAAGGTTGGGTCTAGTCTGGTTGATAGTATTTAGAAATAGTAAATAAAAATTGATTACTAATGCTTTCTAAATTATTGAAATGAAAGGGCAGAAGAAATACTTAGCTCTGGTGAGATGAAGAACCAAGGTGTTGAATGCTTATACCTATTGTGGCTTGATGCTGGAGACCTCGTGCAATGTCCTAATTCAATCTAGAGTTATTTGCATAGAGTCTTTGTGGCCAAGGGAGCGTTAGTTGAAGTCTGATGATTGGTTTCAAAGAGTATCTGTTGATGTCTCAGTCCAACCGAAAGAAAGAGAGTCCTAGATAAGAGTCCCAGAGAGAATAATCATGATCTAAGAGTCCAAGAGCTGATTGAGAAGAGTCGAGAGAACTGAGAGAACCCATAACTTGTCGTTAGACATTATTTTATGTAACCAACATTGGTGACCTTGCCAACATCAGCTGACAGTTGACCGACGTCGGCAGGTAGAGAATCAATAAAAGGGCTTAACAACCTGTTCTCCATCCGCCAAGTGCATCGTCCATTGGAGAATGATCAAAGGTCAGGCTAAATACGCATGAGAGTTAGTTAGGAGGTTAGGGAGGAGTAAGAATAGGTCTTGGGTGAATCATGGGGTGAGAAAAGGTTTATGGGTGAGGTGTCCAAGGTGAGGTGTCGAGGGGTGATATCTAGGGTGATGTCATTAATTTAAACTAAGTAATTTATTTTAAACTAATGAAGTGTGTAAGGGTTTAGGAGGGGACCGAGGGGTAGACACAATTTTGGTGTCTATATTTGCCCCTTTTTGACTTGTTGGTTTTTCTTGATGAACTGCAAGACAAAAATAGGAGTAAGTTGCCCCAAGTATGGGATGAGGTTGTTTTTGTCCTATTGGTTGTTCTTACGAACTGCAAGACAAAAATAAGGGTAGGTTACCCCAGATATGGGAAGAGGTACTCCACCTTAAAGTGGGATTTGAGGGAAGATAACCTGATATCGGGTGTTGATTTGATAGGTAGTGGATGAGTATGGTGAAGTTGGAGTGTGAACATTGTAATAATTGAGATTGCACGTATACCACTTCATGTGATAGGTAGGTCAAATTGTCACAAGCAAGGTTGAGGAGTGTTAAAATCAAAATAACTAGTCCCCAGCTTTTAGTCATAACTAATTGGGTTAAAAGATCAAAGTTGTAGCTCCAATGGTCATCGTGTTCCAAGTATTCCAGGCTTGGGAAGTGCTCTTAGAAAACATGAAAATGTCACAAGTAGTGGGAATCAACTTGGGCACGATCCAATACTTGTGAGGGTCGTAATGTGAGGTGTGGAAAATTTTGCTAACTATTTGTGAGGTAGCATACATGTAATCAAAACCAAGATAGAGTTGTCTCAAAAGTGGTTATGGTATGAGGAGATAGTCACGATCTCCAAAGTAGTTGGTCGAGTTGGGTTGAGATATAAGTGATCTCGAATGTATTTTATTGTGGTCAAGGAGATGTGTGTGATCCCCAATGTACCCCATGAGAATTCGAAGGTGACTTCTACAGTCTTAGGGCTAAGTGATTGGGCATGATTTTGGACTAGGTTTAGTCATGGTTAAACATTATATGGTTGGTCCATCAAGTTGATGAATGAATGAATGTGGCCGAGCTAACCCCAGAAGACATCATGTCATCTGAGTGTTGCCTACATAGCCCCTATTTTAAGGGCATCAGGCCAATGTAGTTCTCCCTAAAAGGGAGGAAGGGTGTAAGTTATGGATTGGGTTTGACTAGGTTAAGTCGTGTTTAAAGGTTGTATGGTTAGTCCATCAGGTAGATGAATGAATAAATAGCTGTCATCTTTAGGGAGACGAACGGGCGAATGGCTGAGCTAACCTCAGAAGACTCCATGTCATCTCAGTGTTGCCTACATAGCCCCTATTTTAAGGGCCTCAGGCCAATGTAGTTCTCCCCAAAAGGGAAGAAGAAGTCAAAGAGGTTAATAGTCTGGTTTGGTCAGGTTAGGGTTGTTAGTATTTCCCATATGTGTGATGGTATATGCTTGAAATGATGAGTGTATGATGATATTACAACCTTTTCCATATTATTTGATGGTGTATTCTATAACATTGGTGATATGTTTTTTCATCCCTAGCAATTTTCCATATTAGTGAGGGTGTATGATAAAAATGAAATGAGTGATGATGTTATAGCCTTTTCCATATTATGTGGTGGTGTATTTTGTAACATTAGTTGTGTGGTTTTTCATCCCTAGCAATTTTATATATTGGTGATGGTGTATGCTAAAAATGAAATGAGTATATTTATGCTTCAGCAAGATCCCATATTGGTGATGGTATATGATTGACATAAATTGTGTTTGGTTGATAGTTTCCATGTGTATTGTTTTCCATAGAAACTAGTGTAAATGGACTATGATAATGTTAGTGGTCTGAAAAAGGTGTGGTTTGGTTTGGTTAGGTCTGGTTTGGTCTGGTTAGATAATGATTTGGTTGTATGTGATGAAGATGTAAGAAGTGAAAGGTGCATTGCTCTTTCATTGACAAGGACTATAATGATGGCATAGATAAGGTTTTTGCAAACAATAGCCCCGTTCATGCATTACGTCGGTGACCATTGGTTTATGTTAGAGAAGTATTCGAATCACTTGACATTAAGTGAGCTCAAAATCCCTTGAGTATGTTGGGGTGATAAGTTTGATTATGTGATATGAGAGGATGGGGTAACCCTTTTTTGCAGGAATAACCTTGCCCCTTTTATAGGTGATCCTGAGAACGACTATAGACAAGTCCATGAATTAATAGTTTGTAGAATGATCAATGCGAGAAGTCTACTTGAGGATGTTGTTTTTTTTTATGGTCATGTTGTGCTGTGTATGTAGCAAAATTTAGGCATAGCCATCCTTTGAGGGAGTGGTCTATATTGTGCTTTATATGTTTGGAATTCTTGATAGCTATCCTTTAAGGGAATAGTCTATTAATTTTAGCAATGATGTAGCTGTCCTTTGAGGAAACAGTCTACACTTATAGTTTATGACCTTTTGTAAGCATCCCAGTTGTATGTTTTTATTTTTGACTAAATTTTTGGTCATGGACTAGACTATAGAGGTTTAAGGGTTCCCTTTTATTAGGACAACGCATTCATGCTTGACAAAAGGGTTAACTAATGTTGGGAAAAAGGGTTGAAAGGAATAGGAATGATGATGATGGGGGTTGCTCAAGGGATGAGCTCAAGTTAAACATCAAGTGAATGATTACTTGACTAATAGTAGAATGGTCATAGATGTAAGGCATTAAAGGGCTCAGGTTTTGGTCGGCCTTCAAGAGAAGATAGATGATAAGTCCCTGATCCATGATTGTGTAAGGTTTGAGTCAATTAGGAGCAAACTTGCCCTGTTTGCTTCTTTCCAAATTGGTCACATGTTGGTCTTCTGTAGGGATGAGATCTCTGATTTTTAAATCTCACTCTTTCAGATTATTGTTGTGGGCATGGTTTGGTCGATGTTGGACGTGAAGTAAGTTAGTAGGTTGTTGGCATTTTGTACAATGTCGAACGTAGTTGTTGCAGTCTTGGTTAAGAGTGGGCTAATAATAGCCCAGGTGGCAGATGCGCTTAGTAATCGAGTTATCACTGAAATGTTCCCCACAAATCCCATCATGGACTTGTTTGATGACATGGGAAGTCTCATTGGTTATTACGCATTGTATAAGAAGACCGTCTAGACCTCATTTATAGAGAAGTCCCCCTAGCATGGTGTAGCGAGCAGTGTTCTTGATAAAATCTCACCATTTATTGTTAGAGAGTTTGGGAGGGATGATAGAATATGTCAAGTAGTCAATAAGTTGTTTATACCAAACATCATGTGGACTAGAGTAGTTAGGAGGAGTTTCCCCCAGAGATGATGGTTGAGACATGTCCAAGATAAAAATCTTGGGTTGTGTTGGTTGAGAGGTCTTGACAAATAATGGATATGTCAAAGGTGTAGAAGTCTAGTCTTTTCCTTTATTCTTCATGGTTTGGGGCCTAGTGGCCACATTAATAGTGTTGATTTCAAATAAAGGAGTGGAAGGTGGTAAAGGGACCATAGTCTTGTATGGGGATCCTCAATTTAGGTGAAGAGATTTGGGATGTATGGGATGGTGTCAGTGATTTTGGTAGTTGGTCAAATAAATGGTTAAGAGAGTCCTCAATGTGAGGGGTGTCCTTTTTCAAGTGTTGGCGAATGGAAACCTTAAGGGCACAACAATGCTCAGTATCATGCCCAAGTGTGTGATGATACCAGTAGATTTTAGTGTCATCCAACCAAGATGGTTTTGGTCTGAGAGGTTGGTATGATTTAATGGGTGGGAGAGTGATGCTAGATGACTATAACAATTGACATAACATCGAAGCATAGGAACCCACTAATGGCTTTACGCTTGTTGTTGCAATAGGGGTTGACAACTTCTTTTTAGAAGTTATAGGGGTTGTTTGTCATACCACCTTTTTAGTTGGTGGTGTGGTCATACATGGAGATAGCACATTTTTGTTGAGAGGTGATGGATTAGGGAGCACTCCTTTAAAAGTGGAAGGATGTAGACCCAAAATTGAGGGTAATGATGATGGTGGGGGAGAAGTTCTATCCGATGTGGTTTAGTAGCCTTCTTTGATATGGGATGAGGACCACTATTGTGTGAGGTGAGGTTCAAGTCTACCTTCACTTGTGGGTAAGTGAGGTTTGATATAGGGTGAACGTCGAGAGATTTAATCTATTTCAGCATAGTAGACACCTATGAGGATTTGGGTGAGGTTGATGTGTTCCTCTCTCAGTAGAGAAGGGATTGGATATTTTGGCTCTTCACTTGGATAAAGTGCATAGGAATGGTCATGGCTTCTGTCGTGTGGTTGAGGAGCAGGGAAAGTATGATCCCCCATTGATGATGAGAAGGATGAAGGTGAGACAGCCGACTGGCATTGGTGATTCATCAAGACATCCTCCAATACGATAGAGGTCAAAGTAGCCTCTCCTACATGTGTAGAAGAGGGGTTAGATAGAGGACTATCCTCTAGCTATGGAGGACAAATAGGAGAAGAAGGCTCTTCTACCTTTGGTGGAATGGTGGAAATAGGAGAAGAAGGCTCTTCTACCTGTGGTGGACAAATAGGAGAAGAAGGCTCTTCTACCTGTGGTGGACAAATAGGAGAAGAAGGCTCTTCTACCTATGGTGGACAAATAGATTGATTAACCTCTTCAAACTGTGGGAGAGGTTGGTTAGAAACCATGTCAACTGTGTGTATATTATGCTCTTGAAGGTCATCGGCTATGGTATGAATGTTATTTTGACTTGGGGGATGGTTAGGGAATGGTTGTCTAAAGACATCCATGTTTTGGTTAGCCAGTGCATTTGGGTTATCCAAAACAAGATCCCCTTTATCTAACATGTCCTGAATAATGTTTTTGAAGGTTTTACAATTGTCTATTTCATGACCCTTGACACGATGATAGTTACAAAAGTCATTTTCCCTATACTAGGCAGGGATGGCTTTTGAGGGGTCAAATTGGGGTGGTCAGATTTGAGGGAGATTGAGGACCCCTTACTTGACTAGTTTATCCAAGATGGAAGCGTATGATTCTCCTATTGGAGTATATTGATGTTGTAAATGCCATTGTTGGAATTGTCTTGTGATGTAGTCTAATGTGGAAGGCTAAGATTGGTTGGTTGTTGTTGAAGATAATGGTCTAAGGACCACGGCATTTTTTGATCCTTTAGACTTGGAGTGGGAAGAAGAAGATGGTTTGGAAGAAGAAGGGTCATTGGATTTTGCATTATTATGCAATTTGACCTTATCTTCTTCAATTGCGTAGAGTTCAAGCTTTTGAGCCATAGTGAAAGCTTCATCAAATGTGCAGAATGTTTAGACCCGCAAAGTGGATGAGATGTGCTTGGCACATGCTCTTGAAAAGAGCTCAATGAGCTCAGTTTGAGGTAGTGAAAAGGAGAGTTGGTTGATTAATCCTCTCCAATGGGCAACAAAGTCAGCTATTGACTCATCATCAAATTGTTTAATAGAATAGAGGTCTGTAATGGAGACCTTCTTAGTGATGTTGATTGAAAAGTGGTCAAGGAATAGTTGGGTGAGTTGAGTGAAGGTAAAAAGAGAGTGACTGGTAATAGAGCTATACCAGTCAAGGGAAATGCCAGAAAGTGACATGGGAAATGTACAAAGTAATAATGCTCATCATGTGCTATAAGATAACAAGCATGTCTAAACGCTCGTATATGTTTTTGTGGGTCCTCTTTACTCTGAAAGCGAGTAAATTTGGGGAGTTCCCACTAATTTAGATATGGTCGAATAGGGACTAAAGGATGGATGGGTTCATTGCAGATTTGTTCACATGAAAGAACACTACTTAAACTGGAAATGGATGTCTAGAGATTAGACATCTTATCCACCAACATCTTAATTAGATCAGTTGATGGATTGGCAAGTGGGGCACCCCCTAGGTTTTAAGTTACCTAGAGAGTGTTAAGAGGGGTGTATGATGTACTTTGTTGCATTTGTATAGGTGTAACATATTGGTAGTTCATCATAGGGATTGATGTTGAGGTCAAGGGGGCTTGTGTCACAAAGTTGGAGGGCACAAGTTGATTAGATACCACCAAAGGTGGTTAAATGGTGGCACTGGTAAAAGGATAGGTAGTCACTCCTGCATTTATAGGTGCAAGAGTGTGTGGAGTCGAGACAATCAAGTTTTGATAAGGTGTAGAACTTGGTTGAATTGATTGTGGTTGAGGGGGTATAGAAACCCTGATGGAGGTAGGTCTAAAAATAGAAGGGGAGGCCAAATCTTGACGATTGGCCATGGTTGGGTTAATAATTGAGGTAGTGGCTTGAGTGGTCATGGGTTGGGTAGCAGATGTTGTTGATATCATTGCTGCTTCACCCAAGGAAGTTGGCATCCTATAAATAGGATTACCTGAAGGGTCTCATACTTGACTTCTTGTGAGATAGTGTTGGAGAGCCTTGACATTGTGGTCAAGGAATCTCTCAAAGTTTTGGTCCCCTTTGAGAATAATTGGATGTTGATCGGGGGTAGGCTAGACAGGAGTACACTCAATGTCTGAAGTATACTCCATTTGGGGACTTGATATAAAAGGCAAAGGTGGAAGTGGTTGTCACCTCACATGGTCAATAAGGGATTTGGCTTGACTGTGTGTCAAGTCCATCCAAGGAAAAAAGGGTCTAGGTTCTAGAAATTGTATGTTTCAGTTTAAGAAAACCAGAAGGTGAGTTTGACAGCAAAAAATTTGGGTTTTAAGCTTGTTATTTTGAGAGAAAATTGTTTAACAGTAACCAACATCGATGGAAAAACCGATGTCGGTGGATATATAGTTGCCGACATCAGTTAAAAAATTGATGTTGGTGAAGATAAGTTGCTGATGTCAGTGGAAAAATTGATGTCGGTGTCTGTGTATTTCTAGAAACTTAGAAAACTAAAAGTTTTTGGAAGAAAAAGAAAGTCTGAGTCATTTTTAGACCTCAGAATAATGCATCCTTACTAGCTCAAAAAACCAGATAAAAACAACAAAATTGGTGAAGGCAAGCAACCTCTAAACGTTAAATTCCTAAGAATAAATTTTAGAGTCATGGTGGCTTATGCCTTAGAATAATATGTTTGGGGATTGCAATTTTAGAATAGGTCCTAAAAAGGAAGTCTAAAGCTAGTTTCAGGTTATGTTTTGGTGCTCAAAAGTCTGTGTTAGGTTCTGTACATGGCCTAGTGATGGGGGCTTGCTCCCCTCACTTCACGAGCCCAGAGCCAAGTTGGGTCACTTAGCCAATATATACTTTGCCTAGAGTTTATACTCTGCTAGAGAATAGAGTGGGTCCTCCCCTTGGTTGTGAAGTCCAAGTAGGATCGCCAAGAAGGGTAAGGTATCTGCTAGGTGATGAAATCCTAGATGGGCCTTGTCTCAGGTATGTTATATGTTTGATTGTGAATGTGGTTAGGTTGTGTAACATATGTGCACTATGATTTATTCATAATGCATTTAATTACTAGATGAGCTTAAAATGCATTCAAGCAGGAATGAGATGCGATTAATTTTTAGCCCAAATTGAAATGTTTTGTTTAGATGCAAACAAGTGAGGAAAAGGTTAAGAGTATGAATTTCACTACTCTAAAATGCAAGAAAGAAAGTAACAAGAAGAAAAAGAAAGATGTTCTTTTTAACTTGTGCTTATGATTTCTTTCCGAGATAAAGAGATAGAAGGATAGAAATTTTCCTAATGCACCTATATGAAAGTTTGCCTTTTAGAAGAAATGAACCCAACAAAAACTCTAGGGTCCCACCGAGCATGCCAAAATGTTTCTACTCATTTTTGTTATTTTATATTCAAAAGAAATAAGAAACTAAAGTAATGGTCAGGGGTTAGATGAGACCCAGATGACTGCCAAGCAAAGCTCTATCCCAGAAGTGCAAAGACTTCCTTGAGGGATGACAGTCCACTTATTTAACAAAAGAGTGTTGCTAGAAAGAGAAATAATGAAAGGCTAAAGAAAATAAATAGATAATGCATACCTGATTCCTATAATCTACCTCTCATAGTCACCAACGTCGGTCTACCATCATCGATTGGTCAAGGTTGCCGACGTCGATTAGGCTACCAATGTTGGTAGGGGAAATGGTCCTTAGATGGGTCTCAGGGTTATGTTCATGGTCGACAAAGGGATTTTGGGAGTCTAAAAGGTCTTTGCAAGGTTGTCGGGAGATGAATAAGGTCCACAGAAGGACAAAGGTAGAGGCTAGGTTGTCAAAAAGGGTAAGGGTGAGAGGAAGACTTTTCAGCCTCTCCAGGGAAAAAGCTAGGTCTGGTTGAAGGTTGGGTCTGGTCTGGTTGATAGTATTTAGAAATAGTAAATAAAAATTGATTACTAATGCTTTCTAAATTACTGAAATGAAAGGGCAAAACAAATACTTAGCTCTGGTGAGATGAAGAATTGAGGTGTTGAACGCTTATACCTATTGTGGCTTGATGCTGGAGACCTCGTGCAACATCCTAATTCAATCTAGAGTCATTTGCATAGAGTCTTTGTGGCCAGGGGAGCATTAGTTGAAGTTTGATGATTGGTTTCAGAGAGTATCTGTTGATGTCTAAGTTTGGCTAGAAGAAAGAGAGTCCCAGATAAGAGTGCCAGAGAGAAGAATCATGATCTAAGAGTCCAAGAGCCGATTGAGAAGAGTCGAGAGAACTGAGAGAACCCCTAACTCATCGTTAGACATTGGTTTATGTAATCAATGTCAGCGATCCCACCGGCATCGGCCGATAGTTGAACGATGTCGGCGAGTAGAGAATCGGTAAAAGGGCTTAACAGCCCATTCTCCATCCACCAAGTGCATCGTCTGTTGGAGAACAGTCGAAGGTCGGGCTAAATACGCATGAGAGTTAGTTAGGAGGTTAGGGAGGAGTAAGAATAGGTCTTGGGTGAATCATGGGGTGAGAAAAGGTCTATGGGCAAGGTGTCCAAAGTGAGGAGTCCACGGTGAGGTGTCGAGGGGTGATGTCTAAGGTGATGTCATTAATTTAATATAAGTAATTTATTTTAAACTAATGAAGTGTGTAAGGGTTTAGGAGGGGACCAAGGGGTAGACACAATTTTGGTGTCTACACTTTGAATTTAGAAATGAGAAATATTTATTAAACACTATATTAACATATTGATATATTTAGGTTCATCAACAAGCTACACTAAGACTATTCATGAAAACATAGAGAATGAAGCTAAAAACATGAAAATGAGGTGATGCATTAAGATGTAGGATCACCTCTACCTACCTAGAATAGAAAAATAAAACTAATAAAGACTATATTTTATTCTAAAGAACATAAAAAATAGGTTTCTCATGCATAAGAGTTTCATATGAATGTGGTGTCTTATGATATAACTATAAGGAATAGCCAAAGGGTCCTACAAAAGACATAATTAGTGTAATTCCACAACTAATCACATGTATAATTTGTTTTAAAATAGCATATGGACTACCAAATACGTACCTACTTGTACCAAGGTGAAGGGAAATGGACATACACAAGTGAGAACACTCTATGACACATGTATAGATCAACAAAACATTAAAAGCATAGAAGACAAGCTTAAATAAGTTAAAAACTAGTCTTTATTCAATTAAAAGCCCTAAATCCAATACTACATGTCTCCATAGAAGTATATTTTTTCTATACCCAGCCAATGGACACATAATAAGGCATTTCCCACCCTATATATAAGAAATATGAGACAAGAGAGAATATTAACTACTAAACTACATAAAATGTATTTTTTACATCATAATTCAATCTATGTAAGAAAAATATTAGTGTAGGTTTTTATTTTTCCCTATTTATTAATTAGGGAAATTGTATTTCTTGTGCATACATGGAGTTTTCCTACATTTGTGGGATAGGCTAGCTTATGTGGAGGTGAGTGTCATAGATGTGTCATAGGTGTCATAAGAATGTCATAAGTAACTCCCTTGATGGGAGTTACTTCTCTATTCTTAGCACCTTGTCACCACCTTTCATGGAGGAGTTACATTCTATTCTTGGGGTGCCTTGTCCATCTTTTGTGGAAGAGTTACTTTCGTACTCTCATATTTGTAGTCCTCACTTTAGCCATTCTATGTTAATCAGATTTTGGTTTTATCTATTTTGTCTTGTGCAATTTCTCTTATTGTGTTAATTTCAAATTGCTTTAGCATCTTGTGGTGTGCACTTGCTTCAACTAGTGTGATCACGTCTCCATTGCACTCGCATTATCCAGATTTTGGCAACAACTCTGATATGGTATCAAAGCAAACCTGTTAATCTTGTGTCTGGTTATGCTAGTAGTTTATTTTGAAATTCTCACTTTGCTTTCTTAGTTTTTTTTCAAAAAATAATCCGTTGCATTTGAGAGCTTTGGTAGAGTTTTTTGAAAACTCATGCAAATCCATATGGATCTTATTTTAAAATTTACTTCCGAGTTAGCATTTGCCAAGACATTTTGTCTAGATCTATGGTATTCTTCAGCAAGGCAGAGGAATACTATTTTTTTCTCATTCTACCAAAAAAAAAATCTCTGCAATTTGTCTGTTGTTTTTGGACGCCACCTTCTAGCCTACTGCTCCAGCTGCTCCACGCCATTGGCCGTATGGCATCCAGATCTACAGCTGTGCGTTGAAATTATGTGGCCATGCCAAGCTTCTCCAATGTGCCTCAGACAGTTCAGGTCTGCACTTTTTTTGGAAGAACCAATCTATTGTTCTTTGTCTTTTCTGACCAGTGAATTCAAAACTGCACCCATTTTTTTTGGGACGCCACTGCTGCATTTGTTTTGTTGTCTGAATCAAGCTTATGTGCCTCTATTTTGAGCTTTAGTTCTACCACACATTAGGCTGTACGGTTTCAACAGGTCTGCATTTAATTTTGTGTCTTTTTTGAGTCAAAATTCTGGACTATTTGCTTTTGGACGCCCCTTCCTACTTGGCATCCCATGTGGCACCCTTGGACACTTGCCATTCTGTCCAAATTGTCTTTGCTTTTTTTTTTAGTGAAAAATTGACTTGATAACACAAAAACTAATCAATTTTACTGAGTATTAAAGTTTTTAGACAGTTTTGTATTTTGGGGATTTTCAATTAAAACTTGTATCTTCGACCTACGAAGATGAAGGGTGAGGCCTGGGTTGGTAAGAGGCCAATTCCTCCTCACAAAGATCTCTTTTGGATTCCTCATTCTGTTCCAAATCCAATGAGTGGTTGGAAGGCCACTTTCTCTCTCCATAACAGGCATTTTTTAATGTTTTAGTGCTTTTTTTTGCAAAAACACTAGTTTACGAGAAAATTATAACTTTAATATCTTGCAAACGGTAGCTTGGTTTACGGTGCCATTTTTTTAAAAAGTGCTTGTAATTCAATTTTCCACAGTGTAGACTTGTTATTTTTAAAAAACACACTAGTTTATAAAGTGCCAAAAATTTGGGTCTCCCGCGCTGCATTTTTGGCTAAGTCCGATGTCCTATTTACTTTAGTCTTGCACTGATTGCTCTAAGACGCATTTTTGGCTGAGTCCAACATCTTTTGAGCATGCACTTGCATATTTTTGGGGGCTCAATATTTTTGGGGGGTGTGATTGCTTTTCACAACTTGCTTTCATTCTCCTTTCTGCATACATTCACAACTTGCAATCAACACAACTTCACCTAATTTTAGCTAAAAATGGATTATTTTTAACTTAAACTCCTAACACCTTTCAACTATCATGAATGGAAAGTCAAAATTTCAATCATTCTTAGAATTAAAGGTTTGTATAGGATCACCATGGGTATAGAAGTAGAACCCAACACAGATGCTAAAAAAGTTAAGTGGTACAACCGTAGTGATGAAGCCTTTGGGTTACTGAGCTTGTTTGTGTCTCCAAAACTTCTCTTCCACTTAGAATCCTCCCAAACTCCTAATGACATATGGGACACCTTAGAAAATTTGTTTGGGAAGCTTGATGAGATGAGAGGTCATGAGCTCGAAAATGAACTCATAAGTCTAAGTCCTAGCAACTTTGACACCCTACAGGACTTCTTCACTAGTTTTAAGGCCCTTAGATTGCAATTGAAAGAGTGAAGGATAGAGAAGAAAGATGATCAACTCATTCTTTCTATTCTCACAAAGTTAGGTCCAAGCTATTATGTCTTTATCTCCACTTTCCATGCCACAAAAAGTGCCCTTGGCACTACATGGAAAATGCCTTCTTTGGATTCATTCATTGCCGACTTGACTAGGGAGCAAGATAAGCTAATTCAAATGGGCACATTGAAGTCTACTCAACCCTAAGCCTTAATATCTGGAAATGGTAAGGATAAGACTTCAACAAAGGAGAAGAAGAAAAAGAACGAGGACCAGGAGAAAAAGAAAGAAAATACCAATCCTGCCAAAAACAACACTGAGACTTCCTCTTCCAATGCTAAACCTAAGAAGGAGAAGGTTAAGTGTGCCTATTGTAAAAAGACAGGGCATGATGAACACAAGTGCATGAAGAAACAAATAAACCACCTAACTCATCTTCTAGAGAATAACAACATAGGTGTTCCTGAGTCCGTCAAGCAAAATTCATCAACCCAAGATTTTACTAAGGCAAAAGGCAAGGGTAAGGAGAAAGAAAAGGGGAAGGCCCTTGTAGCTACAATAACTTCCACATCTTCATGGGTCATTGACTCGGGTGCTTCTCACCACATGGGCTCTTCACCATTTGAGTTTTCATCTTTAGAGCCTTGTAGCATGACTTCAATTAGTTTGGGTGATGACACTTTATTTTCTGTTGCAGGGAGAAGGTTAGTTGAAATGGAAGGAGGAACATTCAACAATGTTCTAAGTGTTCCTTCTCTTTCAACCAATCTCCTATCAGTGTACCAAATCACTCACATTGGTCGGGGCATCAGAGTTAAGTGTTTACCAGATTCAGTGGTTATCAGGGAGTTGCATAGTGATACTATAGTGGCAATGGGTAGGGTAGATCACCAAGCCAGGTTATACACCTTCTCACATTTTGCATCAAATTCTTCTCCAACAGCATTGCTGACTCATTTAGATGGAGCTAGCAAATTGTGGCATGAGAAGTTTGGCCACCTTAACTACCACTACCTTGAGCAACTTTGCAAACATGACATGGTCATTGGCTTGCCTCGTGTCCAATTCTCAAAAGGACTTTGTGAGGGGTGCTCCCTTGGGAATCATCCTGAAGCAAAATTTGACAAAGGCAAAGCTTGGAGGGTTTCACAACCTTTGGAGTTAGTCCATAGTGATGTATCAGGACCCTTTCCCAAACCATCTTTCATAAGGGCCAAGTACATCCTCACTTTCATTGATGATTTCTCTAGGTACACTTTGATATATTTTCTCAAACAAAAGTCTGAAGTGTTTGAAAATTTTCTAGATGTCAAGGCTCTTATTGAGAAATAGAGTGAGAAATTTATCAAGGTTTTTCGAACTGATAATGGAGGGGAGTATGTTAGAATCAAGTTTGAGAAATTTTACACCATATAGGGGATTGATTTGCAGTGCATAGTCACCTATAGTCTTTCATAGAATGGGGTTGCAGAATGTAAGAATAGGTTCTTAAAAGAGATGGCTAGCTGTATGATTCACTCCAAATCCTTAGCACCACAATACTAGGCTAAAGCCATCAATTGTGCTTGCTACATTCAAAATAGAGTTCCTCATAAAGATTTGAAAGGGATAACACCCTTTGAAGCTTGGCATAAAAGGAAACCTGATGTTGAGCACCTCAGGGTTTTTGGATCCCCAGCCATGGCCCACATTTTGAAGAAGAAATGCAAAGCTATGGAACGTCAGTCCAAGCCTTATATCTTTGTAGGATATTTAGATGGTATTAAGGGATATCACCTTCTAGATCTAGTCACACATGAGTTTTTCATCGAGAGAAGTGTCCATTTTCAAGAGAGTCCTAGAGACTCAACACTTGACACTTCTTCTCCCTCATCAAATCTACTTCTTCATGATGATTCCACATCAGATTCAGATCAGCCATAGCAGGTTCTTGAGCCAAAGTCATCTTCTTCTTCTTTGAGTTAAAATAGTGAGGACAGTGATGTAGAGTCATCCACCTCTATTCAGTCAGAGGATGAGGAGTTAGCACCTGACTCGCCCACTTATGGGCCACTTTGGGCCAAACAAACACTTGAGAATGCTGACACTTGGGTAGGAGATTCTACAGATGATAGATGTACTAGGGGGATTTTCAAAGAGATCTGCATGCCTTCTTTGCTATAGTTTCAGATCCATAGGCTTTTAGAGAGGCATCGAGGGTACCTGAGTGGGACAATGCTATGGAGGAAGAATATTCTTCCTTAATCAAAAATCACACTTGGGATTTGACTTCATTTCCTAAGGAAAGAAAGATGGTTTAATGTAGGTGGATATATCAAACCAAGTTTGTAGCAGATGGATCGATTGATAAGTATAAGGTGCAATTGGTCACCAAGGGTTTCTCACAGGTGGCAGGCATTGACTACTCATAGACCTTTTCACCCATTGTAAAGATGACTTTTATCTGACTCACCTTGGCTATTGCCGCAACACATTGTTGGGATGTGCATCAGATGGATGTGAAGAGTGCCTTTCTTCACAGAGACCTAGAAGAGGAGATCTACATGGAGTAGCTGCCAGGATTTGGTCAAGATTATTCCTTAGTATGTAGACTTAGGAAATCTATATATGGCCTCAAACAAGCCCCTCAGGCTTGGTATGCCAAGATGGATTCCTTCCTTCTCATAGCGGGTTTCACTAGGTGTCATTCTAATCCCAATGTCTACTTCTTACGGTAGGATGATTTGCTCTTGATTTTGGTTTTATATGTTGATGACCTTTTGATCACCGAGAATTCTTAATCAGCTATTGCAATGGTGAAGGCATCTCTTCAAGATAGATTTGACATGATAGACTTAGGTCTATTGCACTACTTCCTTGGCATCGAGATCTCATAGTCAGATTCAGGGATTTCTCTTACACAGCCTAAGTATGCTCTCAACTTATTGGCTCAATTTCACATGGCTAATTGCAAGCCATCTCTGACTCCCTTTCTATTAAGAGTCAAGCTTGAGGTTGATTGTTCTTCACCATTGGTTGATGCCACTCGGTATCGACAACGTGTTGGTAGTATCATCTACTTGACTCACACCAGGCCTGACATTTCATATACAATGGGACTTGTCTCCAGATTCATGCAAGAACCCCATGAGCTACATTGGAAAGTAGCTAAGAGGATCTTGCATTACATACAGGGTTCAAATAGATATGGGATTCATTACAGATTTGGCATAGAGGTTGACTTGGTTGGATATATGGATTCAAACTGGGCTAGCAATTCACAGACTCACAAGTCCACTTCTGGTTACAATTTCTCTCTAGGTTTTGGTCCTATCAGTTGGTCTAGCAAGAAGCAGAATGCTATTACTATATCATCTATAGAGGCAGAGTACAGGGGAGCTGTTAATGTAGCTACTAAGGCTATTTGGCTTCAGGGGATTCTTTTTGATTTTGGCATTCCTATCAGGCAACCCTACATCATTTATTGTGACAATCAGAGTATGATACAGATTTGTAGGAATCTAGTTTAGCACTAGTGGACCAAGCACATAGAGATTCACATGCATTTCATTCAAGATCTTATTCATAATCAGGTCATTGACTTGATATTTTGTTAGTCTTCAGAGTAGGTTACATACATCTTCACCAAACCTTTCATTGAGAGCAAGTTCATTCATCTGCGAGCTCTTCTTGTGGTGTAGTCTACATCTGTAGCAGCATCATCTTTAGGGGGGCCTTCTAGCCTCTTCTTTTCTTTTATGTCTCTCTTTTGGGGGGAAGTTTTTTCCTATGATTTTTCTCCTTTTCTCTATCTTATGGGAGATTACATTTTTACATGGGTACCTCATCAGGCTTAGTTGTCGAGACCCATTTTATATATTTCCACACTTCCCACCTAAGCTGCGCTTTTGGGGGGTATTAGTGTAGGTTTTTATTTTTCCCTATTTACTAATTATGTAAATTGTATTTCTTGTCCATACATGGAGTTTTCCTACATTTTTGGGATAGGCTAGCTTATGTGGAGGTGTGTGTCATAGATGTGTCATAGGTGTCATAAGAATGTCATTAGTAACTCCCTTGATGGTAGTTCTCTATTCTTAGCACCTTGTCACCACCTTTCATGGAGGAGTTACATTCTATTCTTGGGGTGCCTTGTCCATCTTTTGTGGAGGAGTTACTTTCGTACTCTCCTATTTGTAGTCCTCACTTTAGCCATTCCATGCTAATTAGATTTTGGTTTTCTCCATTTTGTCTTGTGCAATTTCTCTTATTGTGTTAATTTCAAATTGCTTTAGCATCTTGTGGTGTGCACTTGCTTCAACTAGTGTGATCACGTCTCCATTGCACTCGCATTATCTGGATTTTGGCAACAACTCCGATAAGAAAAACAAGTGGAAATCAATAGCATTGAAATCTACCCAATGCATTAGGCTTCTTCATGGAGGTCTCTTAATGAAATTTGGTGTAGTAGTGGAAGAGGAGGCCTTACTTTCTATTATTTTTGTCATTAGGAGTGTTTTTGGATGATGAATGTGTTATTTTAGGGTTTATATCCTTGAGAAACTCTTGCATTAACTACTTCAATTCACCCATATCCACATTCATATATATCATAGCTTGTTGAATGGTTGAAATGTAGGTAGACCTTCGAAGCCATTTATAGCTTGAGGGTTGAATTTCCATGATAAACATGTCATGGAGGGGGTTACAGATATCAAATATCATTTGCCCAATTCCTCTATCCTTTATCATGCTCTTATTGACCATTGACCTTACCTATGGCCATGCTTGATAGGATATAGGAACATAATCTAACTCAAATTCAATATAAAATCCATCTAATGGTCTCTATGATAGGTATATATTTTGTTGGATAATCTTAATTTCTTATGAGAATTCCTTGAGAGATTGAGGATCCTACACCTCATATTTAGGCCTTGATAATTTTTCTTTTACTAATTTATCAAGAGGTCTCTAGAGTTTAAAATCTTCTTGACAGCATGAAATCTTACAAGACCTCTCAATACCTATCTCATGATTTTTGAAGGAGTCTTTGAAAAATATCTTGATGATACCCATAATATATGTAAACCTTCAACATACCTATCACGTTTGGCATAAACATAATAAAATATTCTTCATTCTTCCAAAAACCTACAATTTGAGAAACATGGTATTTAATTTATTTGGAGGGCATTTTAATCATAATACCTTATTATTCATGTTAAAACATCATCAATAAATCTTCCCCTTTCTAATATAGGCTTTGATCTTTTGAGAAGATTCATTGAACATGAAGCTTTGTGACTTTCTAACATAGGCTTATTATATAGGTTTTTAGATCTAAAACTCTTGATGGATACCTTCTGAAGCCTCTTTGATCATTTAATTTTTTTATGGAATATGGTAGCTTCATTACAGGCTTTAAACTTGTAAGAGGCCTTATATCCTTCTCCTAAGACCTGTAACTCTCATCTTTCCCCTACATTCTATACCTATATTTACATCATCATGGAACCATTATAAGAGAGATGAAAACCTATTTATGGGTCTTAGGAGATTTAAAATTTATTATTTATGTATGTTCTATTATATTTTTAGTGATATAGTTTGAAAACATTTTCAAATAATAATGTCATCATGAGAACATAAAAATCATGTTGCAAACCTACATAACTCTTATTTAGAATATAAGAGCTTGTCTATTCTACTTGTAATCTATGTTTGAATATTCTTGAGGTTATGAAATATATTTTAGGTCTACTTACTCTTGACTCATGCTTCAATACCTTTTATTAACATAACATAGGATTTAATGGAAATCCTATCAACATTGGGAACTTGTTTCTTACTACAACCTCATAAACCTACCATATTTTCCTTCTGTCACACAATACCATGCTTAAAATAATGGAAATACACTTGAGATGATGTAGATATCTCCTTCAAGACCTTATAAACCCTTGTAATAAACAAATTAATATTTTGATGTCTTATAAATAACCAGTTGGTGGAGGATCAAGAATATAAAAAATTCCATTATTATTGGAACCTTACATGTTTACTTCACCCTTTTAAGAATCAAAATTGATTTAAAAGTTCCTTAATAATTCTTGATATTTGAATTTAAATATTGATATACCAAGGAAAATTTCTTGGATTCCACAAGTCTTTAATCTTATTTCAACTCTCCTTGGCATGTGACTTTAGCACTTGTCCTTGGAATGTATTACAGGTTTGGGCTTGTGTGTTGAATTATTGAGATTCTATCCTTTAAATTTTTGAATTGTAGAGACTATATGTCCTTATTTTACTTGTATAAAATCTTTTTAGGTGATTTTAACCTTTCTAATCTATATCTTAGACTACAAGGTTTTGAGAGGCTTGAATTTATAACATGATGCAAGCTCATGGATGTATGCTTTGAGCATAATGTCTACCATTCTCACCATGAATTAATATAAGAGACTCACCAAATAACATATAAGGGATTGAAAACTTATATGACCATTTTATAACTCCTAAAATTGTACTATCAGACCTAAAATGTCTTGAAGGTATCATAAAAACTTGCCACTATGTCACCTTAGTGTTGATCATCTTGAAGATCCCCAGAATCTATTCTTATACCTCAAAAAGGATTCAAAAATTTTAAAAATCATGGTCTAAGGGTATAGATGATTATTATATTTATTTTTTGAATCTATGCTCATGTTTATTACTTTTAAATCCTACCATATCAATGTGAAATCAATCATTAGGACTTTTTAAAGGCCTGCAGGCTTGTATATGCATAATTATTCAGAACATAGAAGCTTGTCACTAGGCTTGCAAGTTTCATGCTTGTAACCTTGGTATGGTATTTTATATGAAAAATATATATTATTAATATTCATACTTTTTTCATGTCTTTGGTACTTTCACTAATAGATAAACACCTTAAAACATATTGAAAACCTCACTCTTTATTCTAGACATGTAGAGGTCACTTCCAATTTTGAACCTCATTAAAACCTTGAGAATGGATATAAGGATCCTTATAACATTTTTTGAATATTATATAATAATATTTTCATATTTAGAGGACTTGAAAACATCATCTCTTCTACTCAGAAAAGTTCTAAAATATCAAAATGTGAATTCATGGGTTCTAGGGGTTAATAAGATTTAAGACTACCTATAGTATTATTGACCATTTAAAATGATTAAAAGAATATTTATAATTATTTATGACTCAATTCATTCCTAAAAAATATCCTAACATATTATATTATCGATTTATTTCCATTCATTTAGATAAGTGCATATATACCTTGAATTGTGTTCCACTTCAGTGACCTATAGGAAGTTTTAGGGTTTCTTAAGGATTGTTTATAACCATGTTTTCTTCTTGATACATCTAAACACTTGTATTTTATACTTAAATAAATCTCCCATTCCATCCAATGGTTTTAATAATTTGTGTAACTATTCAAATAAGATGGCTCATTAATGAAATCTGACTATAGGTTCTTACGAGTAAGGTTTTTGACCAATTTTTATTTATGTGGGGAATTGTAAGCCTGGTTTTCTTCCTTGAAGGCCTGTGAAGACTTGAGGATGATGAAGGGATCCCATGTGACATTTTTTTGCATTTAAATACCACTTATAGGCTCTTCAAAACAAATAAATACTTCTTAAAAACTTGTAGTTCCTTGTTAACCTTCATGTTTGAGAGTTTTCATGCCTTATTTTACATGTTAAAGCATCAAAGAGGATTGGTAAATATTGTATGTACTTGAATAAGGATTTGTGATCCTAGTTACATGCATGAAAATTATATAACCCCTACAACTTGTGCATTCAATATAAAAACATATAATTTTATGGGTCAACACTCATTGCTCATGGCTTGTATTCTTGTGATTTTACTTGAAACCTATCATTTATTCCATGAATACATTTCCTCTTCATTGAAGAACATGTATAAAATTATTTTACTAGATATCCAAATCAAGATATCAAATAATAAAGCACTAATCACCATCATATAATTTGATGATGTTTAAAACATGATGATGGTTTATATTTCATTACACATATTTCTTAACATGGTGTATGAAGTGATATCAAATTAGAATATGCTTAAGCAATACCTCTCTCAAATGGATCTTGTTACTTTCCAAGTGGTGGATAAGCCTTAATTCATTCCATCATAATATATTAAAAAAATTCTATAGTAGAATATGTTGGCTATAAAGTCACATCTAGATAAAAAAAATAGTAACAAAACCTCCACCACTAGATACTACACAACCAAGTGGGTTAACAACAGAACAAGCACAATAATGTATGAAACAACCCCATGACCATATTATTAAAGGATCAACACCACATACTTATTAGGTAATGTACACCTCAATTTTTTAGTTTCATAAAAAAATTCATAATTTTGTTATATGGCCTTAAACATTAGGAGTAGGGTCAGGCTAGTTGAAAACCCATACAGGCAAGCCACCTTTTTATGTTAATCTATTGAAAACCTAAGAGGTAGGTAGGTTAGTATATTACTTAATGAGCATATTATAATTTTTTAGCACTTCATACACCATAGTAAGCAATATTTTCAATGAAATATAAACCATCATCATGTTTTAAACACCATCAAATTATATGATGGTAATTAGTGCTTTAGCATTTGATAGCTTGATCTAGATATCTAATACGAACTCATCCAAATAATTTCTATTCTATTGATCTTTGATGCCTATAAAGGTATTGTGCATAGTTTCACTATACCAAGCCTAAAGTTTTTACATGGAATTACCCCTCAGATATATAATTAATTAAGGGAACTTACCATTGATTTCATAGTGGATTTTAGTTCATGCATCATAGCTTTGGCTTTATCTACTGTTGCAAACTCAGGTTTAATAGTAGCCAAAGAATTATTGAGATGTTTTCTCTAATTTGGCATTCCTTGAGCTATTTTCTTAGATTATTATGTAGGGATATCCAAAATTTATTAATATTATTAATGAAGCTCATAGATTGACTCTATTTATTTATTTATATCTTACCCTTAGGTTTGCAACATTTAAAATCATTATGCATCTAATGAATCCTTTATGAGTTACTTCAACATGGTGATGAGTTTTTTATCTTTAGATATGACATGGTATTTAAAAACTTTTGTAACCAATGTGGGGAAAGTAATGTTGGGGATCAACCAACAATATGATTACACTTGTGAAAGCAATAAACACGGAATTAAATCAGATAGATAAGTAACTAGAATGATAAATAGAAAAGAATGAGAGATACAAGAAACCACCCTGAAAACTTGTATTAAACTCTTTAAAAAATGAATACAATTGAAGAAACTTCTTTCTTCCACACCTCTCTCAGATGCACAAGATCTCTCTCTAGATCTCTATTCCTCAAGAGCTCTCTCTCTCAAGTATAATCAACTCCAACAACCTGGATTGATACAACTCTGTACTATTCTTCCAACATTCACAATGTTCTACTACTAAAATAATCTAAGAAGATCTTTCCTACATATAGAATTAGGAAACTTGAGCATGCACTTACAACCAACATTTAAGCCTCTTGAACAAGGGCTCTAAAAACAATCTTACTAAAAATAGAAATGTGAACTTAAGACTAAGACTTAAACTCATCATGCAAACACTTAGTTCTGTCCTCAAAAATAGCATTCTGGACACATAGGTAACCGATGCCTGTTCCTACCTGCTTGCCTGTGACCATCATTGACCGATCCTCTGCCGATGCCGGCGTCTCTTCAACTGCTCCTGATCAACGTCGGTCGCTCCTGACCGATGCCGGTGACTATGTAAACTTGCAACTTTGGTAATGCACTCCTTGGTGAAGCTTTTAGGCTCCACACCTTAACAATCTCCCACTTGGAGATAAACAGCTGCACCAGTATCTGTACAGCAACATCTTCTAGCTCCTCCATCTTCAACTCAATCATGAAGACCAACAAAAGTTGAATGAAAATTCAACTTCTCCTTTGTAACCGGCTTGGTTAACAGATCAACAAGATTCTTATCTGTATGGATCTTCTCTAGCTTCAAATCACCATCCTCCAATACCTGTCGTATGAAGTGGTACCTAAGCTATATATGCTTGGTTCTTGAATGAAATGCTGAATTCTTAGCCAAATGGATTGCACTCTGATTGTCACTATACAATTTGCAACTCCCTTGCTCCCTTCCAAGCTCTTCCATGAACCGTGTCATCTATATCATCTCTTTGCTAGCTTATGTGGCTGCAATATATTCTGCTTCTGTAGTTGACAAAGCAACAACCTTCTGCAACTTTGATATACAGCTAACCACCATTCCACCAATAGTGAAAACATATCCTGTGGTGCTCCTCCTGCCATCCAAATCACCTACCATATCTGAATGTACATAGCCATGTAGAGAAGTATCTGAACCTCCATAGCACAAGTGCCTACTGTTGGTTCCTCTCAGATATCTAAGGATCCACTGAACTGCTTTCCAGTGTTCCTTCCCTGGATTGGCCATATACTTACTTACAACTCCCACTGCTTGGGCAATATCCAGTCTAGTACACACCATTGCATACATCAAACTTCTTATTGCGGAAGAATATGGAACTTTACTCATGTACTCTACCTCATCATGTGAATTAGGACATTGTTCTTTACTCAACTTAAAATGTCCAGCCAAAGGTGTGCTTATCGGTTTAGCATCTTGCATATTGAACCGTTTCAACACCTTGTCCACATAATCCTCTTGAGACAAAATCAACCTATGATTTTTCCTATCTCTCTTAATGCTCATGCCAAGGATTTTCTTTGCTGCTCCCAAATCCTTCATAGCAAACATTTGAGCTAATTTCACTTTAAGCTCAGAGATATCCTGCATGTGTGATCTTGCAACCAGCATATCATCTACATACAACAATAGAATAATATATCTACCATTATCCAATCTCTTAAAATACACACAATGGTCAGATTGACACCTACTGTAGCCATGCTCAATCATAAACCTATCAAATTTTAAATACCACTGTCTAGGAGCTTGGTTGAGGCCATACAAGCTTTTCTTCAATCTGAACACTAACTTCTCCTTACCCTTGACCTCAAATCCTTCTGGTTGTTCCATGTATATTTCCTCATCCAAATATCCATGAAGAAATGCTATCTTAACATCTAGCTGCTCAAGATGCAAATCCTCAATAGCAACCAAAGACAATACAACCCGTATAAAAGTCATTTTAACAACAGGAGAAAAAATCTCACCAAAATCAATACCTGGCTTTTGTGCAAATCCTTTCACTACCAACCTGGCCTTATATCTCATCTGTCCATTCTCACCTTCCTTCAACCTGTAGGTCCATCTGTTCTTCAGTGTCCTCTTACTAGCTGGCAACTCAACCAAATCCCATGTTTGGTTCTCTCTCAAGGACTCCATCTCCTCAACCATGCCACGCTCTCACTGAATCTTGGACTCCACCTATAATGCTTCTTCAAAACTCTCTGGTTCTCCACCATTAGTTAGCAATAAATAGAATAATGAAGGGGAATATCTAATTGGAGGCTTACTTACCCTTTCTGACCTCCTGATGGGCATCTAAGACTCGTTCATAACATGATGTCCGCCCAAATTCTTTGATAGTGACCGACCTCGGCCACCTCCAGATCTGTTACTGGCCGACGCTGGTTCTTCCTTACCGACGTCGGTGCCTGTCCTACTGACATCGGTCTCTGTAGGACCGACATCAATTTCTATTCTGTCGACATCGGTTCCTACCCTACCGATGTCGGTCTCTGTGTTTTCCTGCAAGTGATTATTTCTTTTTCCCATGAGCTCATTTTGGACCGTCACCTCATCCAATTATCCATTGCTCTACCCAAATTGATTTAGCTTCTTCAGCTGATCAATATACATCACTTTTTCATTGAAAACAACATCACAGCTCCTAATTACCTTGTTAGTTCCTAGATTCCAGAATCTGAAACCAAAATCATCTGAGCCATAGCCAATAAACGTGCACCTCATAGACTTAGCATCCAGCTTCTTTCTATTTTCTTTATCTATGTGCACAAAGGCTTCACAACTAAAAACTTTGAGATATGAGAGATCTACCTTTTTACCTGTCCATGCCTCTTCTAGGATTCCACCATCTAGAGCTATAGAGGGACCTCTGTTAATCAGGTACACTGCAGTGTCAACAGCTTCTGCCCAAAACTCTAAGGGCAAACTATCATGCAATCTCATACATCTTGCACACTCCATGATTATTCTGTTTATCCTTTTAGCAATTCCATTCTGCTGAGGTGTCCTTGGAACCATCCTTTGCCTATGGATTCCATGCATATAACAATACCAGTTGAAATTAAAGTTGCAAAACTCACCACCATTGTCAGATCTCAGGCACTTCAATCTTCTGCCTGTTTTGTTCTCAACCATAGCTTTCCAAATCTTAAAAATCTCAAATACATCAGATTTCTTCTTAATACAATAGATCCATACCTTTCTTGTAGCATCATCTATGAACATAACATAGTACTGTGATCCTCCAATAGAAGCTACCTGAGCCGGTCCCCACACGTCTGTGTGAACAAGATGTAACTTATGCCTCTTCTTTGTAGACCTAGTCTTGAGAAAACTAACCCTTTTCTATTTTCCAAATACACAGTGCTCACAAAATTCTAGATCCATGCTTTTCAAATCTGAAAGCTTACCTTTAGACTTAAGAATTGACATCCCCTTCTCACTCATGTGGCCAAGCCTTGAGTGCCACAAGTTAGCATCCACATCTGAATTAGATAATATAGAAGGAGAAATATTAGTAACACAATTACATAAATAGAGAGTACCTACTCTCTTACCTTTGGCCATAACAAGTGCACCCTTGGTCACCTTCCAAGATTCTACTGTGAGAGTTACTGTACAACTCTCATCCCCTAACTTTCCTACAGAAATCAAATTTCTCTTCAAGCTAGGAACATGCATCACATCTCTCAACACCCATGTGTTGCCATTTTGCATTTTCAGCTGCACTTTGCCTTTGCCAATAATCTTACAAGACTCATCATCCCCTAGATACACTATTCCAAAATCTCCATGGATATAGTCACTAAAATATTCTCTATTAGGGGTAGCATGAAAAGATGCACCAGAATCTAAAACCCAAGATTCTATATTATTATGCAAAGAGAATATTAAAGCATCTTGTGTAATACCTGCAACCTTTGCCTCTTCCTTTCCTTTGTGCTGATTGTCCTCCTTAGGCTTTGACCAGCAATCTCTGCTTATGTGCCCCATCTCTCCACAATTCCAGCATTGTGGCCTCCTGCCATTTCTGGATTTTGATCTACCTCTCACCTTAGACTTAGATCTTGATCTCCTCTTGCTCTTCTCTTTTTGTCTTCCCCTGCTCTCAAGATTTAAAGCATTCCCTGATGTTTCCTCTATGCTTTTCCTGCGAATTTCCTCATTCAAGATAACACTAACAACATCCTCTACTTTTAAAATATTCGAAGCAGATGCAATATTAGAAACTGCCATTACCAAGCCATGCCAGCTTTCAGGCAAAGAACATAATATTAAAAGAGGTTTTATTTCATCATCAAACACAATATTGACTGAACTTAATTGATTAAAAATTCCATGGAAATCATTCAGGTGATTAGATACAGATCCACCTTCTTGCATATGCAAATTAAATAACTGCTTCATAAGATATACCTTATTAGAAGCTGCGGGTTTTTCATACAAATTTGCTAAAGTAGTCATCAAATCTACCGTTGTTTTTGCCTATGATAAATTAGATATCACAGCAGATGCTAGACTCAGTATTATAGACCCCAGAGCCTTTCTATCAAGAACTTCCCATTCTTCATCCTCCATGTCTTTGGGCTTCTTTGCAATCCCACCTAACGGTAAGTATAGATCTTTTTGATATAGATAGTCCTCTATCTGCATTCTCCAATGTTGATAGTTCTTGCCATTAAACTTCTCCATTCTCAATTTACTTTCTTCTGCCATTGCTTCTCCCACTCAAATAGAAATCCCTGCAGAAACCCCTGTGAGCAACCTATAATCAATACACACTACACAGATCTGAACCACCTGTTACTGAACCTAGCTCTGATACCACTTGTTGGGGATCAACCAACAATATGATTACACTTGTGAAAGTAATAAATGCAGAATTAAGTCAGATAGATAAGTAACTAGAATGATAAATAGCAAAGAATGAGAGATACAAGAAACCACCCTAAAAACTTGTATTAAACTCTTTACAAAAGGAATACAATTGAAGAAACTTCTTTCTTCCACACCTCTCTCAAATGCACAAGATCTCTCTCTAGATCTCTATTCCTTAATAGCTCTCTCTCTCAAGTACAATCAACTCCAACAACCTGGATTGATACAACTCTATATTGTTCTTCCAACATTCACAATGTTCTACTACTACAATAAGCTAAGAAGATCTTTCCTACATATAGAATTAGGAAACTTGAGCATGCACTTACAACCAATAGTTAAGCCTCTTGAACAAGGGATCTAAAAACAATCTTACTAAAACTAGAAATGTGAACTTAAGACTAAGACTTAAACTCATCATGCAAACATTTGTATCTATCCTCGAAAATAGCATTCTGGATGCACAGGTAATTGACGCCGGTTCCTACCTGCTTGCCTGTGACCGTCATCGGCCGATCCTCTATCGACGCCAGCATCTCTTCAACTGCTCCTGACCGACGTCGGTCGCTCTTGACCGACGCCAGTGACTGTGTAAACTTGGAACTTTGGTAATGCACTCCTTGGTGAAGCTTTTAGGCTCCACACCTTAACAAGTAATATTTATCAATTTATGTGAATTTTTAAGATGCGTGATCGATCTATAAAATTATTATGTTCCAAGTTTGACACCTTCTACACAATTGAGTCTTAGAACACAATTGTGCCTTCAATTTTCTTGGATAATGTTGAGGTCAACACACCCCCATTTCTAAAAATTAAGGACCCTTGTGTCAAATTGTGAAATTTGTACCTTAAAATTGAATCACTTGATAAAAGTGTCATTAATATGTTTGCACATTATCTATGTTTGAAGATCATCCACACCATGGTTTGGCTTACTTATTTATTCACGGTTCTATTTTAATATTATCTAATGTGCTAACATTGAATATTTGTGTTTTAGGTTGTAGGTTTAATGGAGCCCATTTGGGTTGAGCATGTTTAGGTTTTTTGTGATTTAGTGTTTGATTGATCTTTTACTAGCCTTGGTATACAATTGATTAATATTGTAAAACCCTAGCCTAATTTTTTCCTACACCTTTAAATTTGGTGGGAGCTTTTTTTTTTAAAATTAAGTGGGAACAAATTGATAATGCTATGGGCTTAGTTTATTTTTATTTCCTAAGGCTTAGTCATGTTTTTCAACACAACCAAACCTTAGTATAACACCAATTCTCAGTCTCATTTATGTCCTCATCCCCTTTTTTGGTCTTTATATTATTTACAAAGTCTTTTTATTATGTTTCTACCTACCAAGTTTTATATTCTGGACATAACCTTCAGGATTTTCCTTTAGAAATCTTGTCCCAAATGAATTACCCTTCAAGGTTTATGTTTTAGGTAATTTGTCTAAGTAATTTTAGTATTTTTTTTAAGAATTCTTTTGGTAATTATGAATTTGGTATATTCATTCAGACCTATCTATGTTAGGACAATTGTTTCAGATATTTTATCCAAAATAATTTCCTTGAAGACTTATTCTATTAGGCATTTTGTCCAATGAAATTTCCCTTTAACCTCTTTATACTTTCCCTTTCGCATATTTGATTCAAACTTATTATATTTTAAAGTGACCCTTCAAGCTTTTTTTTTTGGACATTTTGTTTGACACAAAAATCCCAAAACATCTTTCTCACAATAGTCTTGTTGAAACTTATCCTTTGGGATTTTTATGAAGGGCACATACCCTTTAGGTTTTTTAGAATGTCCTTTAGTTTTTTAATATATCCTTCAATATTTTTTTAAGGGGCACCTTATCTTTAGATTTAATATTCAGGATTTTTGAAATGGTCCTTTGCCTTCCTCAATTACCCTTCAAGCATTATGTAAAGTACCCTTCAGATGTTTTGAAATGAACATTTTACCTCCAAGATTACCCTTCAATATTTTTGAAAAGGTCATTTTTCCTATTTAATTTCCTTTTTGAATTTTTAAAGTGTCATTTACCCTATGATAACTGCCCTTCAAGACTTTTGTCTCAAGAAAATTCCCTGTCAAGTGTTTGCGCCATGATCATTTTAATATTAACCTAAGACTTTGGATTGAAGCCTTTTTTTTAAAGTGAAGTGAGAAAATTAATATAATGATTTAGCTTAAGTTATTATTCCTATGCTCTAGCTTTAATATTTCTTATTGTTTATAGGAACTGATCTTGATTAGATTAATGGGCATGTTTTGGATGATCATGGCTTCACCCCTTCTAATGTCACCAAAATTTGTTGCTTATGGTGCAGGATCAATGGAATAAAATTTGGTAATAAGCATGTTTATTGTTTAAAATGATCTTTATTTTTCATTGGTTTAAGATTAATTAGATCTATGTTTAAGCCATGCCTAATTTTTTAACCTAGGTCCCCTTTTGAATTAAATTCAAATTTTCACAACGATAATTATCATATCATGGACTTAGTTTAATTTTTATCCTAAGGTTTGGTCATGTTTTTTAACACAACTAAACCTTAAGCTAAAAATCCTATCATGGTCTAAATAATTTCATGGTCCCTTTGTTATAAATATTAGCCTAAAGCCTTATCCTAAGGTTTATCATATTTATCAATATGATGAAAACTTAGGCTATGTCCTTTTATTTTTTGGGGGTCCTTTTTATTACATCCTAACCCTATTTAAAAGTGTTTATGTTGAATCCTTTTAAATTTATAGGGTCCCATATATTATGTTCAAAACTTATCTTAATTTTTTATCCTAAGTTTCGAGCTTAACTTTCCTTCTTCTATGCAGGATCAATGGACCATGTTTAAGTGGAGGACAAAGAATAAACAAAGCAAGATCAAAAATAAAATGCATGGTCCTAATTTAAACATCAATAACTTATTAGGATCAATGAACCACATTTGAGTAGAGTATCCTAATCAATAAGAGTGTATACAGTCAAAGTTTCATCAAAGCCCTTGAGAAAATGAGAAGGTGAAAAGTGTCATCATTGTAATATAAGAACCATGAATAACCAATAGAAATCTATCCCATGGATCATGATCAAACAACTTGAATTTAATCAAATGGAGTAGATCTGATAGAGTGATTTTAATGTTGAAAATTCAAGTAGTGGTCCCCAACTTAAAGCTTGAGCAAGTTTAAATGATTGATGGTATGCATTATAACATATACATCTGATCAAAAAAATTGAGAACAATGAATATTTTTTTAAACAAATATCTAATTTAACATGAGACTAGTACATGGAAAAATCATGTGAGTTAACATAATTAACAAAAATAAGGCTCAAAAACCCCATGGGACTATGAGGTGGCATAACCTTGAGGCCTAGTAAAGATTAAAGTATGAGCACATTTTATAGATCAAATACCCACGTTGATCCATGAAAATGATCTAATGGTGCAAGACAAAGCTAACTTTGTAGAGGATATAAAGTTAATTGGTGATGAAAAGACATAAATAAGCATGTCCAAATGCAGTCTAATCTTGAATGATTAAACATAGGGACACCATTCAATCTCCCTACAAACCTAATTGAACATCAAAAGGGCCCTAAACATGTATGAACATCCTAATTTCATAATATATGTGTCTACTCAAACATTACTTGACATACAATCCATTAGTGGGTAATTTAATGGATTTTATAATAATGACAACCTAAAAGGATGTTTCACATGATAGGATTCATGAAGTCCATCTAGAGTGGATAAAATATGATCTTCATGATTTGATTCTTTACTTTGAATAATCCTTGGGATTTGATTGATTAATTAAATCCATATCTAAAACATGCAAAACCTTAGTCTTAGAGTGTTTATCTTAGGTTTTCTTAAAAAGGGATTCACATTTACATAGGAAGCATTTTTTTATAGACTTAGTTTAAAAATTTAACTTAGGTCCTAGTTGTATTTATTAATATTGCTAAGGCCTTAATTAAAATTATTTTACTAGTTATTTTATGCTTTAAATGATCATGATTTATACCATCCAAGGTTGATAAATATTGTTTCTTATATTTTGTAGGTTCAATGAAATTTCACTTAGAGGATGAACATGCTTAAGGGTTTAGACTTCAATGTTAAATTCTTATTTTATTGGCATATGGCCTATAAAATATTAATTATATCTATTTTAATCCATGTTTAAGGCTATAATTTAATGTTTCAACATACATCCATTATATATCTCATGATCCCTTGGGCCATTTTATTATTGTCTTCGTCTATATAATGCAATGTCCCTTTGTTTATCCTAGACTTATCCTAAGGTTTTAGTTGCATTTATTCAATGAAAACCTTAAGCTAAAACTTTAGGCCATTATCTATTTTATTTCATGGGGTCCCTTTTATTATGCTTGAGACTTAGCTTGAATTTTCTTAGCCTAAGGTTTTGAATCATTATTTATTAAACATGAAATAAACCCATAAGATAAAAACTTTGTGCTAAGTTCTTTATGTCCCTTGAAACTTGTTTAAACACTATGCATCTCTATAGGATTAATGATCAACATTTAATTGAAAATGATCTAATGATGTGTGTCAAGTTAACCTTTCAATGAAGCTATATGATGAACATGGTGGTGATGGGTGTCATGATTTTTTTAAAAGGATATTGAGCATCCAATGGTAGTCTACCTCTTAGATCGAGATCCAATGGCATGCAGTAGCTCATATGAATATGATCTAATGGAGTGATATCAATGAATACTTCTCAACATAGCTAGGATGAATATGGTAATAACACATGTCATAACCATGGGAAACATAGTAGAGGAAGGCAATGGTAGTTAAATCTTGAGATTGAGATCAATAAACCATATTGATCCATGTAAACATATCTAATAAAATAAATCAAAGATGAATTTTCAAATAACTTAAATCCAATAAAATATTGAGGATCAAAATGACATAGAAGTGAAATGAGGGTGACATAAGTAAAAAATAATGAAATAAAGATTTTATGGATTGAGGATACAAGGGATGAAACTATAGAGGGTTGGATTGTCACATGTACAATAATACTTTGATCCAAGGTCCATTAGTGAGTAGTCTAATGCACCATTACAACTCAAATGAACATTTCTTATGGGAACAAGAAATTTTATTTTGATCTCAAAATCATAGAAGGAGATTACTCTAGGCCCAAAACATTCCAAAGAACTATGAAGATCTTTTAGTAGTGTAGGGGTCCCAAAGAATAAGTGAATTAAGAATATTACTTTGTAATGAGCATTATATAAAATTTTTAAGTCGAATATTATGTTTGTGAAGACATGTGTTATTTGTAAAACATACTACCTATGGATCAACCCATTGGGAAATTCTAGTGTATTTCTAGAAAATTTATGCAAAGGATAACTTCCTTACACTTATACTCTTTTGATTGTGTATGACTAATCGACATGCTTCCTTGTACCTTATAAAAGGATGATTTTCAATTGTAATCAGGAGGGAGTTTTTGAGCTAAAACTAGTGTAAAATTTGAGCAAATAATGCAACTAGAGAATTTTGAAAATATTATCTCATTTATTTTGTGTGAATTATTATGTCTTCTCTCTCACTTGTCTATTCAAAATTATAGATTTGAATAGTTATTCTAGACTCTTGGTGTATAAATTTGAATGAATATTTTTTAACTTGTGGTTATGATAGGATAATTGAAGGTTCTCTATTTTACTTCATTTTATTTTTTTTACATTTGTAGATGTGAATTATCTATCTACTTGTAGAGGTAAATATTTAAAGTAATCTTGGTTCTTATTTGCATTATTTTTCACTTTCCTTAAAAGTTTGATTGATGTGTGGTAATACTTTAGATTAAGATATTTCATATCATACATTGATTTTAGATACATGCTTGGAGGATATTTGAATTTTTTCATAATATTTGGATTGAAGATCAATAACATATTTTCTCTTTGCCCTACCATTCCTTTTGATTCTTTTTAATCAATTCACTTCAAATTAAAGATTCATTATATATGTCCATCTTAGTTTATATTTACAATTGTAATTGAGAATAATTATCCTTAATTATCATAGATCATCTTCTTGTTTGTAAATATATAGAGGCCATGGTGGCTCCCAATCACCAAATATTATAAACATTATGAACAATCATTTATTCTACCTCTATTCCATCATAGATAATGAGATTATCACAAAATTCAACTCATGCTCTAAATTATTGGAATTATAAAAAGATAAGTGTTTCTTAAACACTCTGATCAACTTGTGATACATATTTAGGCATCAATAGGGAAAGCATAGTTAGAACTAGGAGGGCCAAATTCTTTCTAGATATATAGTACCTTGGCTAGTTTTCATGAATTCTATTTAAAGATCACTTTAAAATTTGCATAATTGTGTTTATTTTAGAATAATCATGTATAGGTTGGTGATCATGATGGTTTCAAACTAGTCTCTGTGCTTATTTATACAAAGATTGACATTCTTTTAAGGTATATGTTGAATTATGGTAAAGATAACATTAGAATACTGAACCCAATAGGTTTGAGGTTAGTAATAGCTATTTTGATCAAAGATTATTATATCCTTTTCTCAATTGAGGTCATACAAGCTTAACAGATTATTAATTATGTATTTGGATACATATTTGAGCTAAATTGATTAAATATTTTGATCCTTTATTGTCATTTATATGAATATTTTCAAAATTTGCTTAATGTGCATTTATAATCATTATTCTCTACAAAGATAGGGTTAACGCATCATATATCAAATAGGATTTAAAATTATCAAGATATAATTACCAAGAATAAAAATAAGGTCACATTTAGAGACTAGAGAACATCTGTTTAAATTAAAAGTCCATAGAAGAGCTACGCATGACAAAGGTAAGCATAGGATTTCAAAGTGTTTTACAACTTCACCAATTTAGGGTGCTCACATATTCAACCCCAATCAAGATATGGCCTAGTTGGGTGGCTCTTATATCAATGTGCTAGGTGTAGTACATTACCTTCCCCGTAACCCTAAAAAATATTTGCCAACATTTAGTCCTAATAGTATTGTAGCTGTAGAAGAACATATTAAATCATTTAAAGATGCTTTGAGATTGTTAAATGCCATTCATGAAGATGTATTATGTAGACTATTTACTTTAAGTTTTAAAGATGATACATATGAATGGCTTTTAAATCTCCCTAAAAATTACATTATAAGTTGGGTTGATTTTAATAATGTTTTCATTGTTCAATTTGGAAAAATTATTAGTCCTTGTGTCTTTTACTAGCAATTCACCATGATCAAGAGGGATGAAAATGAACCTATAAGTGAATTTAATTCTAGGTTAAAAAAAATTACAATTGAACCATATATCCTTATAATCCTAATGATTCTTTGGCCTTATAAATCTATAAATATGCTTTGGATCCCATGACCTCTATTTTCATAAAGAGATCTATTAGGCTAATGAATACACTAGATTTAGCCTATTATGAAGTAGTGATCATCAATGATCAAATTCATCCCTAGGGACGTATGGATTAATCTATTCCCAAAATCAACCCATGTTTCCCTACCTTAAATGTCTTCCCAAATAATAACTAGAATATACCTATTTTGAACCAAATCCTATCTTTGAACCAATTAGCCTTAGGTCATGCTCATCCTACCCAGAATTTAGGATTCTTGAACACTGATGAAAATGGATCTAATCCAAGTGATCAAAAGGTGTTAGTATGAACTAATGGTACTAATAAAAATTAGGTTCATAATTTTGAAGCACCCAAAAATTAAAATATCTCTATCTTAAAAATGGTCCAAAAGTTAAGCACTTATTTTCTTCATCTACAGAAGCAAGTTGGTAATACTAAGAGAGCTTGGGTAGGAAATTTTCTTTCCAAAGGTTCAATAGGCCTATTAATAGATTCCATAATGATATTTATAGAAACGATAATAATAATGATTCATCTAATGATAAGAAAAAAATGGATATAAATCTTATTGACATTGTTTTACCTAATTATTATAGAATAAATTGCACTTCTTAGCATGGTGAGATAGATTGCATTCAATTCTATAAATATTTTGTGGCATTTCAAGAAGATTTGGATACATTTTAAGTGGTTCTTAATAAATATAATGTTATAGGTACATCAAGATATAAATCTATTGATCAAGCCTTCATGATGGAGATGTTTGACTTCCCTTTCTAAGAAGACAATGAACCCAATGATATTCCTAAGGAAGTCCATGTTTTTTAGAAGTTATTAAATAAGACCTACCCTATAAGGAATATGGAGTATAATTATTCCCTGAATACTTCAACACCTCCAAACAACTTTGTCACTCCTCTGGATACTACCTCATATAATAACCTAGAGCCTCCAAAGGGAAGTACTTTTAAACATTGTACTGATGCATATAATTCTTCCAATAGGACTGGGTATAATATTGTGGAATACATGAATAAAATTAATGTTACCCTTAAATTACTTAATTTGATGTAGATCATTGAGTAAAGATACTTGTTGGTGGAGTCCTTGTCTACAAATCTTGGCAGGCCACCCAAAACTGACAACACCAATGTTTCTATGTATAAAGCTAAGAAAAATTCCCAACCTTTCCTTATTAATTTCATAATGTTTGGTAAGAATTTACATAATTATTTATTATATTCTAGTGCATCCAAAAATATTATGTCAGCAGGTATTTGTAAACAACTTGTCTTGATTTTTATTAAATTTGATAGAGTCGTTACTCAATTAGACAATTATAGATTCAAACTAATTAGGTGATTATTAAATGTTTATATGTATCTTGCCTCTACTCCTAGGGTCCAAAAATTTATTGACATCTAGGTGGCAGACATTCCTAATGCTTATGGGATATAATTAAGCAGAGAATGGATAAAGTCCCTAAATGGATATATGTCCACTAACTGTTCACATTTACGGATGCCATGGAAAGGAGTCCCAAATTAGATTAGAGTGGGAAGAGATCCTTGAATGAAGCACATGATCATAGAGTATACTGTTATGAATGAAAAGGTTAACATGTTAGACTCTGATGAGATCAACGTGATGGATTCTTAATTAGGAGCATATACTCTCAAGAATTCAAAGGTATGTAGTCCTAAGACTTTTCTTGCTTTTCTTGGAATTTGAAAATTACATTTTGATGGTGCTAGGTGTAAGTATAGATCTAGATTAGGAATTATTCTAACCAATCATGTTGGGAAAGGACTAAAAGCTACTTATAGAATTTAATTTCCTTATACAAATAATCTTTTAGAGTATGAAGTTTATATTTTAGGATTACAATTTTCCATTAGTCATAATGTTAAATAATTCATGGTTCATGGTCACTCATAACTTATTTTCAATCAAGTGAAGATTAAATACCAATGTAAATTATCATATATCAAGAGATATAAGTTCAAAGTCTAGGATTTATTGGAATGTTTTGATGCATTTAACATTGTTTCCATCCCTAGGGAAGAAAACTAGGATATTGATGAGCTTGCCTTAGTTGCAACCAATCTTATTCCAAATCATGACTCTCAAAAATTTATAATTGATCTAGTTCCATGTCCTTCAGTCCTAGATAACATAAACCATCTACACTTTATTAATGATGACCAATAGATCTTGGATTTCATGACCAACTCAGGAGTCTTTGAGGACCATGTCATAGATAAGGCCAATGAGAATACTCTTGACGAGGATGGTAGATTTGATAATAAATTAATTAAATTAAGTAATAATAAAATTAAAAAAGGTATGATGCATTGGAAAGGTTATTTGATTAGGATAAATTGGTTAAAAACACTATAATATACAAGGTGAGTGGGAAGGATTACAAGGTAGTTGATCTTGGACATCAAGATCAATCTCAACTAGTTAATATTGGGACAACATGTAAAAGCATTGAAAATGAAAATACCAAAGACTTAATAATAAATTATAAGGACATAATATTATGGTCCTATGATGACATGAATTTTTTTGGTCCAAGATTCATCACCCATATCATACCCTTGAAGGAAAACTACAAACCTTTTAGATGAAAGTAGAGGCCTATCAACCCTATTTTAGAATATATGATTTTCAAAGAAGTCAAAAAGTTGTTATATGTCAAGATTGTATTTTACATTAGGCACTCCACTTGGATCACCAATTTGGTCTTAGTCAAGAAAAATAATTGTGATATAAGACTATGCATTTATTTTATGAATCTAAATAAATCATCTAAAAAGGACAACTATCCTTTTCCTTCTCTAGACCAAGTTATACAAAGTTTTTCTAATTCTCCTATGATGTACTTTCTTGATGTATTTTTAGGGTATAAACATGTGTTGTTAAATTAGTAATAAATGATGAAGACTACTTTTAGTACCAAGTGGGGCACGTTTTCTTACAAAAGGATGTCATTTGGGCTGATCAACGTAGGGGAAACATTCCAAAGGGTTATGGATCATGATTTCCAAGGTTTGGCAGGTAAATGCATTATTATATTTATGGATGATCTGAATAAATTTTCTAAGAATAGGGAGACCACATCATGAATTTACAATAGGTATTTTAAATATCCAAAAGGTATGGGATTTATCTCAACACAAAGAAAAGTATTTTATATGTTACTGAGGGAAAACTATTAGAAGATGTTATCAATATGGAGTGAATATCTATAGATCCAATTAAATTAGATGCTATATCAAAAATAAATCCTCTTAATAGTAGGAAAAAATTGAAATCATTTTTTGGCAAAATTAATTTTGTAAGAAAATTTATTTCTAGCTTTGCATAAATTATCAAACCATTGAATGTTATGTTGAAGAAAGATTCCAAAATCACTTGGAACAAGGAAACTAGGAAGGATTTTAAGGACATCAAGAAGGTAATTATACAAGATCCATTCATGATAAGTCCATATTTTTCCAAAGATTTTTAGCTTTACTCCTTTGATTTTGATCATACTATTACTATAGTTTTAACTTAGAAAATTGAAGGATGTAACCATCCAATTTCTTTCATGAGCATGAAATTTAAAAATGGTAATTTAAATTATTATTTAATTGACCAAAAAAATGTGAATTATTTAAGGTAGTAAATAAATTTAGGCACTACATTCTTAGGAATAAGGTGCATGCCATATTACCAGACCGAACCACAAAACTCATCTTAAGTCAGAATGAACTAAGAGAAAGGAGAGGTAAGTGGACGTCTATGCTATAAGAATATGACATTGAAATGAAGGATAAAAATTTTATAAGGTGACAAGGTTTGATTCAATTTATTTTTAATGAAAACCCCAAGCTAATGTAGCTTGAACAACAAAATTTGTAGTCTAATGACTGGTATGATCCTATTATCCACCTACTAGTTAATGACACTTGTCCTATAGGTTTGACCAAGGAGCAAAGAAGATCCCTAAGAATTAAGTCAACCCACTACCTAATTATATGTAGTGTTATATAAAAAAAATCAAAGGTATTTCCTTGAGGTGTGTATCTAAAGAATAAGCCACCTAAAGCATGTGCATGTTTCATGAAAAGTTGGGAAGTGGACATCCATCTAGAAGGACAATAACTCATAAAATAATTAAAGTATGTTACTATTGGCCCACAATATTTAGGGATGCCCAAAAACTTGTTAAGTAGTGCCATTCATGTCAACTCTTTAACATAAAAGAGCCTAAGGAAACCATGTCACTATAGCTAGTGATGATTGATAAACCTTTTGCTCAGTGGGGACTAAATTTTTTGGGGTTAATTAACCCCAATTCATCATAAGTTCAAAAATACATTCTAACTTCTATTGACTACTTCACTAGATGGACTAGGATAATAACTACTCAGTAACATATTTACTAGGTTTGAAACATCGATCTCTCTAGTGTGTGATAATGGATTAGATTTGATATCCATTAAGATGACCAATGATAATTGTATCACTCTCAAGTCTCATACAACCATTATCCTCAAATTAATAGTGTATCCAAATCAACCAATAAGAACTTGATGAAAGCAATAAAGAAGCGTGTAGCATACAAGCCTAGAACTTGGCATAAACTACTAAAATATGCCTTATCGGTAGATAGAACAATATTAAAGCACGATCTCAAAGCATAACCCTTCTTACTAGTATTTGTCCAAGATCCCATATTCTGCATTACACTTAAGCTACCAACAAACTATTTTATATAATATTATATGGAGGATGATCAAGAATTGGTAAATTCAAGGATGTTAGACATTGTTTAGATGGAAGATGCCAGAGAAGAGTCTTTCACCAACTTTAGTAGATATAAAACCATGGTGAAAAGGTGGTTTGATAAGCAATAAAAGATAAATGTGTTCAATAAAGGATATTTGGTTCTCCTTTGGGATAAGGCATTCAAACCCAAAGGTAAACATGGTAAACTCACACTTTTATGGATAGGCCCCTATCAGATTGCCAAAATATTGGAGACAATAGCTTCAAGATAAAATACCTACAAGGAGTTAAATTCAATTTGCCCACCAATCAATAACACCTTAAGAATTACTTTTATGTTGATCCCCCTATGATTTTCATGGAGTAAATTATAAAAATGGTTAGAGTTAGAGTAGGTAGGTTAGGTTAGCTTATTTTTTTCTTTCCTTCCTATCCCTTTTTTTTTAACATATGTTTGTATGTATTTGTTTGATTTTCCTTTGCTTTATACTTTCTTTATTTTATGTTTTATGTGTTTTCTTTCCCTATATTGTTCCTTGCTTATAATAAGTCCATTTGGAAAACTTTTAGCTCAATGTTAAAAAAACTTTGGAACTCCATAGTTCAAGAATGTAGGTATAACTCCTCAGCATTTGTTGATCATGGATCTGAAATATAAAGATTAATGTTATAATTAGATAAATGTGTAAGAATTAACAGATATGTTGGTTATTTCATAATGTTTTAAACCTTATTTCGATTTAAGTTTGGTTTCAATAAGATTTGAACATATGGGATAAAAGCTGGAATTACTAAAACATAGTCATGTTTGCACTTAACAAATGCCCTTACCTAGGACAAAGGTTGCAAACATAGGTGATTGTTTAAGGATCAAAAATTTGACCAAATACCTATTCTTAGCTGACCTAGTTCCCAATCTTTGGTAGAAAGCCAAATTAATTTTAAAAATGTAAAAATAAGAGCTTATTGGAAAATCAAAATATTTAAAATCAAGGGTGATTTTGGTAATCTCCATCAAGGCTATGGATTCTTGGCTCATAGTGGAGCAAGGCTTTAAGTAGAGCCAAAGGTATCTCTAACAGGTCTTTGGATGCTTGGTTGGTAACAGAGCAATGCCAAAGCCTCCCTAAGCTAAAGCATGGTTCTTAATGAATATATGAACATGTTTTAAGTCATTGTTACTAATTAAAGACATGAAATATAGAATTTTTTCCCTAAATATCATGATAAAAGTAAGTTGAATCAAAGTGCACACACAACATGATTACATTTTGATGTTTGATCCTAATTCTATAGGCACACCACTTGTTTTTAACCATTAACTAATCTTGATAATGGTACTAATAAAGTGAAATAGGTAGTCTATTTATTTTTTTGAACCAAAGTCTTTGAATTATAATGTATTACTATGTTTACCCTAGAAGTCACCATTTTTTGAGGTCAACATACCCCATTTCTAAAAATTGGGGACCCTTGTGTCAAATTGTGCAATTTTTGCCTTAAATTTTAAATTCACTTGATCAGAGTGTCATTAATATGTTTAAAAATTATTTGTATTTGAAGATCATCCACACCATGGTTTGGTTGACTTATTTTTTTATGGTTCTACTTTAATCTTATCTAAGGTTGTAACATTGAATATTTATGTTTCAGGTTACAGGTTTAATAGATCCCATTTGAGGTTGATCATGCTTAGGGTTTTTGTGATTTAGTGTTAAATTACTATTTTAATATCCTTATTATATAATTTATTAATATTATAAAACCCTAGCCTAATGTTTTACCTAGACCTTTAAATTTGGTGGGGCTTTGATTTTTAAATTAAGAGAGAACAAATTAATAATGCTATGGGCTTAATCTCTTTTTATTTCCTAAAGATTAGTAATGTTTTTAAAAATAACCAAAACTTCATATAAAATCCATGCTTAGTATTTTTTATGTAACAAGCCTCTTTTTGGTCTTTCTATTATTCATAAGGTCCTTTTGTTATGTTTCTACATGCCATGTTTTATATTTTAGACATATCCTTTGAACTTTTCCTTCAAAACTCTTATCCTAAATGAATTACCCTTCGAGGTTTATGTTTTAGGTAATTTTTAAAGTTATTTTCAATATTTTATTCAATATTTATTTGGATATGTATGTAATTGGTCTATTCCTTTAGAATTATCTATGTCAAGATAATTTTTTTAGACATTTTATCTGAAACAATTTTCCCATAGACTTATTCTATCAGGTATTTTGTTCGACAAAATTTCCCTTTGACCTATTTGCACATTCCATTAGACATATTTGTTTAAGAATTATTATTTTTATAAGTGAACCTTTATTATTCTTATTTTGGACATTTTATCTAACACAAAAATCCTGAAACATCTTTCTCGTAGCAATTTTGTCAAAAATTGTCCTTCAAGGTTTTTGAGAAGGGCACATACCCTTTGCATTTTTTGGAATGTACTTCAGATTTATGAATATGTCCTTTACAATTTTTGTAAGGGTAACCTTATATTTATAGTTACCTTTAGGATTTTTGAAATATTCCATTGCCTTCCTCAATTACCCTTCAAGCTTTGTGTAAAGTACCCTTCAAAAGTTTTGAAATGGACGTTTACCCTTTGAGATTACCCTTCGAGATTTTTGAAATTGTCTTTTTCCCTACTAAATTATCTTTCATCCTTTTGAAATTTCCCTTTACCCCATGAGAAGTTCCCTTTAGGAATTTTATCCTGGGTAAATGCCCTACCAAGTTTTTGTGCCATGATCATTTTAATATGTTAGCTTAAGACTTTAAATTGAAGCCTTTGTTTTCAAAGTGAAATAAGAACATTAATATAAGGATTTATATTATGTTTTTATTATTCCCATTCCATAAATTTAATATTTCCTATTCTCTACAAGAACTGATCTCATTTGGATTAATGGACATGTTTTGGATGATCATGGGTTTACCCTTTCCAATGTCGCTAAAATTTATTCCTTATGGTGCAGAATCAATGGAATATCATTTGGGAATAAGAATGTATAATGTTTAAGATAATATTTATTTTCCATTGGTTTAAGATTAATTAGATCTATGTTTAATCCATGCCTAATGTTTTAACCTAGGTTCCCTTTTTAATTGAATTTAAACTTACACAGGGATAATTATCATACCATGGACTTAGTTTAATTTTTATCATAAGGATTGGTCATGTTTTTTAACACAACCAAACATTAAGCTAAAAATACTAGCTTGGTCTAAATAATTGCATGGTCCCTTTGTTATAAATCTTAGCCTAAATCCTTATCCTAAGGTTTATCATAGTTATCAATATAATGAAAACCTTAGGCTATGCCTTTAGGTTACATAATTTTATTTTTATAGGGTGATTTTTATTACATTAATAACCCTAGTCCAAATTATTTATGATAAGTCCTTTTAAATTTATGTGGTCTCATATATTATGTTCAAAACTTATCTTAATTTTTATCCTAAGTTTTGATCTTAACTTTTGATCTTCTATGCAAGATCAATGACCCATGTTTAAGAAAAGGACCAAGATAAAATGGAGAGAGATAGATGATAAAATACATGGTACCAATTTAAAAATCAAGAACTTATCAGGATCAATGACCTGTGCTTAAGTGGAAGATCCTAATCGAACAGGTTGTATATAGTCAGAGTTTTAACAAAGCCCCCAAGATAATGAGAAGGTGAAAAGTGTCAAAATTGTAACCAAATAACCATGAATAAACAATGATGGTATATCCCATAGATCATGATCAAATGACTCATGATCACTCAGATGGAATAGATCTGGCAGAACGAGTTCAATGTTGAAAATTCAAGTAGTGGTCCCTAGCTTAAAGCCTGAGATAGTTAAGATGATTGATGGTACACATTAAAACATACACATATAATCAAATGGAGTGAGTGATGAGCTTATAATATGGCTCATTATTAACATGTTATTTCCCTCAATTCATTTCTCTAAGGATATTATCTTATGCAAATCATAGATTGTTAGATAACTATTATATGGAAAGTAGATACTTGTCTTGTTTATATTGAACCAAAGACTAAAATTTTAATTTGTCATTAATGTATAATAAATAACATGTTTTAGTGATTTTTATTGTGAATAATGCTTAGGAAGAAGACACAGGTGATGTATAGTGAAAGTTTAATTTTGATCTCCATACAACTGAACTATGAACTCACACAAAATGAATCTACAGACTCTGCATGTCCATTTTTATTCACTATTGAGAGACATGTGTTCATATGTGTACATGGGAGGACCAACACAAAATAGTAATAAATCATCATAAATGGCATCAGTTTGAAGGATGGCACATGCTTGTTTTTATGGACTCTATAGGCTTGTTTCTATAGACTCCACATGCTTATTTCTACGGATTTCATAGGCTCATTCCTACCGACTATGTAGGGTTAATTCCATGGATTATGTAAAGATGAAGATATAAATGGGGAAGGTGGTGGCTAGATAAGATGAGAGAGAATCATTCTAGCTAGAGTCAATTGAGGAAAATACTTTCCTGCTATTTTGTAGGATATGCTTTTGATAAAGTTGTATATATTTGGATCTTAGGACTATTATAGGATAGTATATCTATTTCATTAGAATAATTGGATCTCTTGGAAATCCAATCTCCTATCTTTGGATGAGTGGATCTAATAAGGAATCTTATCTCTTTGCATCTTATTTTGAGTAGATTGTATTAGCATAAAATGTAAAAATTTAGTATTAAAAAAGAATAGATGAAAGATACGTACAAGCATATTACAAGTTTTAGATAGATTGTAATCATTTTAGTTTTATGAATTATCACTTCAATTTATAGTATTGATTAATCTTTGTTCCTGAGTCTGAGAGGAGCAAGGGCCCACTCTCCTTGGAACCATGAATTGTGTATAGTATTTATGTTATGTTATATCAACTCTTTGTTATAAGTAATCAGAATCTTGCTAATGTTTTCATTCGTTCATTCATTCATAAAAGATCAAAACAAATTCCCAGTTCAAAAAGAATTTCCTTATTCTAAAGTTATTTCCTTTCTAAGCAAAGTGTGTTTTCGTTTACAGTAAACATGTGAAGCAAATTTCTTTTTTAAGTTAAACATCTCCATTTCCACGTAAGCATAAATAGGAGTGTGATTTTAATTTCAATAAAAAGAGTGGATTTATTGATTAAATAGTTACATCTTTTCCTTTTCAGAAAAATAGTGAATCAAGTAGTTTAAGACACATTTCTTTCATTAGTCAAAGTTAAAATAGGACCATCAAATGCCCCCACAAGTAGACTTCTAGATCTACCATCCTACACCTTAATGCAAATAGCTTTGGACACCAGTCCTGGGTGATAAGACATCAATTGAACATTGATTAAATGAGGAGTTAAATGACACTCATCACTTTTGTCACCATTAATGGGGAATGAGGTGTTATTAAGGTAATAATTATTGGTCTAGAGTGAAAAATAGATTTTTTTTATAAAAACCATAAAATACCAAAAAAAATCAATAAATTGATGTACCATCCTAGAGATTCTAAAGGATGATTCATCCCAAAATTCTCACCAAGAACACAAGTTGAAACTCCTTCAACATCTCTGAGTAGTGAAATAGAAGTTATGAGTGAAACCTATCTGCAAGAATCTTCAGAAACTTGGATAGAAACCAAGCCATTGCCACAAGTAAGCCCCATAGGACAAATTCTTTAGGATTAATCTCTTACAGGAAGACATTACTTAAAAATTGCTAAGGACTTAGAAGAAGCATTTCAAAAATCCATAGCTGAAGAAAATTTTGATAACTTTGAACAACCCATAACTAATACCACAAATATTTAGTGGGAAGATCATCCCAGCTTTGAAACATCATCAGAAGAAGAAAATATTTCTCTCCAACAAAATTCATAAAATCAACAACTTGCATAACTAGGAAGTACTTCTTACTTTCCTATTGTTGCAGATCTTAATGATCAAACCCTTATAAAAATATTTCACCAGCTAATCTACCAAATTTGTAGGGAAGATCTACAGAAGATCTTGATCAATTCCTATTTGAGTTTAAGGTGCTATGCCAAACCTATGATTACATAATAGATAGGTAGAAATTAAAACTAGTTCCCTCTACACTTAAAGATGTAGCTATGAGATGGTTCATGGGCTTACCTGGTGATTATATTAGAACATGGGATGACATGGAGATAGAATTCTTAAATAAGTATCAATATTACTACTAAGTGTGAGAAAGAAAAGAGGATTTCTTCAAAATCAAACAAAATGATGATGAATATTTAGAGGATTATTTGGATAAATTCATTTTCACTTATAAAAGAAGCAATTATCCAATCACTAAAGAAGTTTAGAAATTAGATTTCTTAAAAGGGTTGGATGAAGATACTAGAGATGCCTTAAATCTAATGGGAGGTGGAGATATAAATAAGTTGGATTTCAATTAGATTTTTGAGCTTTATAGCAACTACTCTTGAAAAAACCCATAATTAAGAGAGGAAGGTTTGGGAAATCTAATAAAGTGGGTAAACTAATGGAATAATTTTCTAATCTAAAGATGGATATTCTAGTTACACTAAATAGTAATTTGGATGGCTTTTAAGATAAGGCTATTGCAATAAAACCCTTAGCAATCTACTATCCTAAATGTAGATAAAAACATGCCCTTAGAGACTAGGCCCTAGATAAAACCAATGTTTCATCATGTGGGATCTATGATGCAATATATCATGATACCAAATATTGCACCCTTCTACCTATTTTAAAAAATAAATTGGAAATTCAAGTCTAGTCCACTAAAGAATTAAATTATATCCAGAGATAAAACTTTACCCCACAAAACTAGGCTCAAGGATAATTTAATGCAAGAAACCTAGTTAATTTATGGATGGAACCATGGAATGTTTCAATTCCTTCACCTTTTTGGAATCAACCCCAAATTACATCAATACAAAATCCATGGGAAGGATAATATTGGATGCCAACACCCCCATGGATGGTGCCATAGCCACAACCATAGTAAAAATGGGTACCACATTAGCAATGGATGCCAAAACAATATCAAGAATAGAATCCACAATGGAACCCACAACAAAAATTCACCCAACCAAGAAGACCACTTCAATAGCAAACTATAAATCCACCCCTAGTTATTCAGCAACAAGGACAAATCAATCAACCCTTAATACCTGGATAACCAATAGCAAATCTAAAAAATAAATAACAAGCACCTATTTATGTTAATGAATAGGAAGATGCAATAACTATTGGAGATATTGATTTTTCAGACATACATTTAAGATTAGGGAAAACTATATAAAAACCTCCAGTTCTCATTTCTGAGATACCTGATGAAAAATAAAAAAATAAAATCATCTTAATTAAACACTAGAGAAGCTAAAATCAAAATGATTCCTAAAGCACACAAAGAAAAAAATACTACACTAGTAGTTCATTTTATTGAAAGATTAAAATAAATTTATATTAAACCAGAATCAAACTTGGTCCATGAGTTACAAAAGATCAATATTGAGGTACCCCTACTACAAGCTATTAGGGATATACCTGAATTAAATAAGATCATCAAAAATCTTTATATCAAGACACCTGGGAAAAAAACAAAATATATAGGAACCATTGATGTTGATGGAAAAGTTGATGATTTATTAGTAGGAAAACTATTAGTTCTAAAATATGTAGATCTAGGAAGCCCAGTGATCACAGTCACAATCAGAGGTAAAAAAATTCCTAACATCTTGGTAGATTTGGGAGAAATAATTAATGTTATGACAACTAATACTCTCCATACATTATCTCTTATGATAATATAACCCATAACTACCATTCTTCAAATGGTGGACCAATATGTAACTAAAGTATAAGGGACTATAGAAAATGTTGAAGTACTAATAGAGTCTTGGGAATATCTAGTAAATTTCATGGTTTTGCAACCTAAAATAAAGAATTTAGGATATCCCATAATCCTAAGTAGACCATGGTTGGCTAATATAGCAACATTAATTCATTTTAGATCAGGAGACATGACCATTTATAATGGGTTAAAATCTAAATGCCTATCTTTGTATCCTCCTACAAAACCATCAATAAATCACATACAAGAACTTTGGGTGGATGAATTAAACAACACATCGAACAATATTTCCTCCTTAGCTATTATCACAGTTAAAAAACACTTGGAAGAATTTAATGTAGACATATACTCAAAATATACGGACTCTACCAGTTTGAAAGCTATGGACTCTGCCAGTCTAAAAGCTATGGACTCTGCCAGTTCAGAATCTATGGGCTCTACCAGTTTAGAAACTATGACTACCTCAGTTTAGGATTCTTGGGTTAGATAGAATATTATGAAACCTAAACTTCTACTTATTCTTTTTTTTTTCTCACCATATTATCATGATTGATTCATGAAAGTGTGTGGAAATTGGTAGAACAACAACAAACTCATTTATTAGATGCATTCCATTATTCTTTAGCAAGATTGATTCCTCCTAGAGAAGAGTTTGTTGATAATGTAACTATGTTTCATAAGCTACTTCCTCATCCATACCCTCTAAACTCATTGATAAGTCAATTTAAGAAAATTAAATCCAACTACCTAGGCACAAAACCAATCATGGTATTACCTGGAAAGATTTTGAACATCAATAATTGGTTAACAAATAAAGAGGAAGATCAACTCTTTGAAGTACTGGAAAGACATACCAAGGATTTTTATTGGGATTATACTGACATGAAGGGAATTCACCATAGAATATGCACTCATCACATTTACATAGAATTTTTCAAACTAATTAGATAACCACAAAGAATAATAAACCCAACATTAAAGGAGATAATCAAAATAGAGATCCAAATATTGCTAGAAGTTCGGTTTATTTACCCCATCTCAAATAGACACTGGGTTTCACCCCTAGTAGTTATACCCAAGAAAAATGGAAAATTAAGGGTATGTGTATATTATAGAGAAATGAACAAATAAACACTAAGAGATTATTTTCCTCTACCTTTCATTGATCAAGTTCTTGACAATTTGGCAGGAAAAAGATATTTTTCTTTCCTAGATGGGTTTAGTGGGTATAACTAGATAACGGTCGTAGCTGAAGATCAAGATAAAACCACATTTACCTACCCTTGGGGAACTTTTTATTATTGAGTACTCCCATTTGGACTCTATAATTCTCTAGTAACCTTCCAAAGAGTAGTTCTTTCAATATTTTTTAACCTTACAAATGATTATGTTGAAGTATATATGGATGATTTCACCGTTCATGGTAGAACTTATGAAGAGGCTCTTACCAACTTGGAAAGAGTATTGATCAGATGTCAATAACATCAATTATCTTTGAGCCATGATAAATTTTTGTTGATGATGGATGAAGGAATAGTGCTGGGACACCATATTTCTAAAAAGGTCATTCAAATAGATCCAAAGAAGGTTGAAATAATATCCAATTTACCCATCCCACAAACACAAACTAAAATTAAGATTTTTTTAGGACATGCTAGTTACTATAGATGCTTCATAGATAATTTTAGCCAAATAGATACCCCTATGTTTTCCTTGCTTAAAAAAGATAGTACATTCAAATGGAGTGATAGTTTCTAGTAGGCCTTTGAGACCATCAAAGCTAAACTTGTTACTACTCCAGTATTGAGAGGACTAGATTGGACTCATCCATTCCATATATTCACAGATGCTTCCAATATAGTAATAGGAGTAGTCCTTGGAGAAAATGATGAAGAGGATAACATGTTAGATATATATTATATTAGCAAAAATATGACACCTGCTAAAAAAACTACACCATAATTGAGAGGGAATTCCTAGTTTTAGTCTATGCAATTAACAAATTTAGACACTACATAACATGCTACAAGGTATTTATATATATAAACCATTTATCTATTAGATAACTTACCAACAAACTAATTGTGGGAGGTAAGATTATTAGATGATTGTTACTCTTACAAGAATTTGATGTTACTATTATAGATAAACCAGGGAAGTCTAATGTGGTTGTTGATTTCTTGTCAAGAATGAACACTATAGGTGAGGAAGAACTGGTGGAAGATGAATTTATAGATGAAAAACTATTTTTTATTTCATCAAAATCTATGTGGTTTATTGATATAGCCAATTACCTCACCACAGGGAAGTTTCCTCTACAATTTTCACAAAAAGAAAAGAAATGTTTAATCAAAGAAAGTTCTTATTTTAAATGGATTAATGAAATTCTATTCAAACATGGACCTAACCATGTGTTTCATACGTGTGTGAAAAATGTTGAAGCTTATGATATCATTAGATCTTATCATGATGAACTAGGAGGAGGCCATTACTCAGCTCAAATAACCATACATAAAATGCTAGGAGTAGAATACTATTGGCCTCACCTTCATCAGTAAGTAAAAAGATATGTCAGACACAGTGATGCTTGTCAAAGAATTGGATAGCCTTCTATTTAAATAAATATGCCTCTTCAACCTCATCGTCAATTGGTTTTAGAACCATTTGAGAAATGGGGAATTGATTTTATAGGTCCTATGGATCCTCCTTCCAGAGAAAAATAATATCTCCTAGTCTGTACAGACTATGTGACCAAGTGGGTAGCAGTGGAAGTATTAATTCATGCAAGAGAAGAGATGGTAGCTTATTTCTTATATTTGAAAATCATGCAAAGATTTGGTGCTCCAAGGGAGATAGTCTCAGATCAAAGAGCATAGTTCATGTCAAACATGATAAAGCACTTCATCCAAGTATATAAAACTCAACATAGAAAAACATCTCCATAACATCCACAAGCTAATGGGTAAGTTGAAGTCACCAACATAGAACTGGAAACCTTTTTAACCAAGTTTGTTAATTCTATTAGAAAGGATTGGGTAGATAAGGTATCAGAACCTGTTTGGGCCTATAATACTACTTGGAAAACAATAATTAGATTTTCACCTTATGAATTGGTTTATGGTAAGAATCCCTTATTCTCTATTGAATTTAAATTACAAAATTTTAAAATAGATGTAGAAGTAGGGATTACATTAGAAAAAATATAAATAGAAAGACTCTTACAACTTAATTAACTTGATGAGATGAGGATAGAAGCACTACAAATAACTGAATTGGTAAAACATTAAAGACAAGTTTGGCATGATTCACAAATCAAGAAAAAGAAGTTTTAGAAAGGATATTTGGCACTATTGTTTGATTCCAAATTTCAACAATTTAAAGAAAAACTACAAATGGGGTGGTTGGGACCTTATTAGATTGAGGAGGTCTTTGAAAATGGTTATGTTAAGCTAATACTTATTAATGACAATAGAAGATATTTTTTAGTCAATGGACATAGATTGAACCTTTATCAAAAACCTCTCAAAAAAGAATAATTTGTTTAAAAGGTAAAAGATCAAGTAGCCTTTCTAGAGGACTTTCCTTCTTCTAGAGAAACTACTTCAAATCAATTAGTTATTATAGAGGACTCTGCTTCTTCTAGGGAACCTACTCCTTGATGATCTTGTATACTATAAAAAAAGATAAAAACAAAAAATAATAGTGAAAATCCTTCTAGGGACATTATTGACAATGAATGCCCAGAAAACTAGCTTGTTGGCTGGCTATGCATTACAAAATGGGCTTTGGATATAAAACTAGAAATAGCTGGCCAAAGGGAAAAAACAAAATATATAAGAAAAAAAAAAGAATCTCATCATGTCACTATGATTGGTCTTCTCCATAAAATAAAAGTTATTCTTTCAACACCTATTGACTAATAAATGCAAACTTATTTATGCAGGATAAATGGCAAGCAAAGGATAAATCTAAGGTCAAAAGTAAGTGATACATATATTCTATTTATTTATGTTTAGATAACTAATTATCTTTGATTTACTTAAGATTTATTCTATGGAGATTACCCAAACTTGAGCCTTCCAAAATGGAATGACATGACACATACCATAATGGCTAACATGCAAACAAGATGGCAAAGGTGTATGTCTATGTCATGATGACCTATGCAACTTTGGTACAATCAATTACGTCATCAATAATTATAATGATGGGACATCATAAAGGGGTTCTAAATTAAATGATAAACAATTATCACTATCAAAGTGCCACATCATCATTTCATCCAATTTGTAATAATTTGACAAAATGGTTGGCACACTTCATAGAAACATGAGGCACTGAATTGTATAAAGTAATCATGTCAAACTATGAACTCATGAAGCTATGTAGTTTCATATAAAACATTTCATTTATATAGGTCCTTAGCAATTTTTACCTATATATTTCAATGAAAATTGGTCTAAACCCTAATCTAAGTTAAAGAAATAGAGTTGTCTATAAATGTGAGTAAAAAAGGGACAAAAATAAGATCAAAGCTGAAGAATGTAGTAAAGCTTCATAAAGACAAAGCTTCTATGGTAGTTTTCAAAGAAAATGGCTGGCTACTTTTCATTGAAAAGTTCTAGGTTTTCCAAAAAAAAATGGTAAGAGAATTCATCACTAATCTCACCCCAGAGTTTTCAGTTGTTAAAGGCATTGTTATTCCTATTTCAACTCAAATTATAAGTCAAATCATAAAATTTATAGAAGAGGGAATGAGAGTGATAGGCATAATTCCATTTAGTGATTTAATTATTCATTTTAATGGTAATGAGCAAACTAGGACTTCTTATCTAATAGATTCTAAGGGAAAATAAAAATGGATTCATAGAAATTCACTACCTAAACCTTAGAAATTTGTAGCCAAGTGAGTAATCAAGTATATTATTTATGAGGGGCAAAACAGTATTTTAGGAGGATAAGCCATGAAAATATTAATACACCTTAAGTATGGGAGGCAAACCCCTCATTACAAGATTAACCTCCCATCCTTCTTATATGGTGCCCTTCAAATTATGATTAAAACTCCTAATGTTGCTCTTAGGTACCATGTCCTTATTCACCTAATTATCCAACATCACTTCCTTAAGCAAGGACAAGAGGTATGGGATGAATTTAAGAATAGTGTAACACAATAAATTCCACATCTACCTACAAAATAAACCTCAAATTCACCATAAGAACATTCATCTCCACCTGTTGCATCAATTAAGAAAATAACTCCAAAGAATAAATCATAGATGGTAGTCTCAAAAGAAATCCCTTCTTCTTCTTCAAGAAGAATCACAAGGTCTCAAATCCCTATAGTTTCAAGGTCCCCACAAGAACCTCAAGAATTTTTAATGCAACCAATTCCCTTGTTAGGAAGAAGAAAATTGAAATGAAAGGTTGTTATATAATTTGAGAAGATCGAGGGTTTGATGGTTGAAAAGGAAAGAGAACCGAGTGTAGCTCAGAGAGTGACCAAAAGAAGGATAAGGTTAATTCTGATAGATGAAGATGAACAAGAGGCTGCAGACATTCTAGATAGTCTTAAAAAGGTATCTCATTCCCCCATACATCAAAGTATCCCTAAAACTATATATGTTGAAAAAAATCCTTTTGAAAGGAACTCTCCAATCATAATAGAAGAACCAATTCTAGGAGAAGAGCCAATCATAGTAGAGGAATCAAGTATGGTGGAACAACCACATTTTTTAGTTAAAACTATAATGAATAAAGGAAAAATTGTATGCACAAATGAGAAAGGAGAGTCATCTAACCTAAATGAACCTATTATGTAGTTAACCTTGAAGCTTTCTCAAGCTCAAGCTGTAGAGCAATAACAAACAACTGACATTACTGACTTGATCAATCAATTTTAGAATAAGAATCATCTCAACTCATTGTTGGTGTAAAAATTGGACACAACATCTACTAATCATGTAGCAAAAGTTCACAGATTAGAAGAAACAATAAATAAAAATGAAAGTGAACAAATAGACCTCTAGATATATTTAGAAAATCTGAAGAATGAGAATAGGAGATTGCAGAGTTTGGTAAACTCTTCAAAAGAACCTACTAATGTTGCACCTTTTCCTCCTAAGGTATTTTTAAATGAAGTTCTAAAAAAATTTGTCCATGTATTCTACCTTGAAAATGATAAATCAAATATAAGAAGAATAAACCATACTTAAATAAAAAAGCAAAGTTGCAACTTCTTCAAACAAAATATTGGAAAATGAAAATAAAGAATTAGAAGCTAAGGTTTAAGATTTAGAAGAAAATTTACAAGATGCATGCAAATTAGGGGAATCTCTTTTGGCATGTAGGAATCCTTCTCCTACATATAATTTGTTTTTATTTGAGTAATTTTACAGATGGGAGCTTCTGAGGATCTCTTATCATCTTCCTTACAAGATTTTATGGCCAACAACATTTCTAGAATTTTTTTATCATGTTAAACTTGATAAGCAGGATTTGCTTTCTAAGTTTTATTTGCATGATTTGATCATAAGAGACCACAAGCACAATAAGTTATTGATAAAACTTCATGTAAGATAAGTTCAACTAAGGGCATTACATTCTAAATTAAAAAATCAACTATCATGGAAAAGCATATTTGAGGAGTATACAAATCATGCTAAGACTATAGGATTATGTATCAGACTAGCCTTTCCTATCCCAAGATTAATCTGAAAGAATTTTAATTGTGCTTTTTTAAGTGATGAAGTTAAAACTCATTATTTACAAGCTTTATATGATTGTTTTGTTTCTTTTGACTTGATTTCAAGACAAAGTTTTGATTAGGTGGTGACTACAAGTGTGAAAAGGTGGGACCAACTTTTAGTGCCTCTTAGAAGATGAGAGGTCATGTCTCCAAATAACTTAAGATGGATTATGAGGAGAGCTACCTCAATTTTGGAAATCTTAATATAGATAATAAAATCTAGAGGAGAAAATAAATGGATTGGCATGAGATATAGACCCCCTTTATTGATCATACCTATTCTAGGATGGCAGAGTTGGGCTCCATAATTAGAGGGCTCCACAATCAGAGGAGAAATTCAATATATGGAAATAAATGATTCAAGAACATCAGGGGTTTACAATCAATTTAGACAAGCATATAATAGATGAATTTGATGACTATGATTTGAGTTAGTGTTTGAAAAGTAGATGTAAGAGCTATGAATGTAAATGAATGTTCACAATGGGACTTGCAAAAGGTAAAGCCTAGGGGAGATGATGAGCTCATAATATGGCTCATTATTGACATGTTATTTCCCTCAATTGATCTCTCTAAGGATATTATCTACGCAAATCAAATATTCTTAGATAGCTATTACATGGAAAGTAGATACTTGTCTTGTTTATATTAAACCAAAGACTAAACCTTTACTTTGTCATTAATGTCTAATAGATAGCATGTTTTAGTGATTTTTATTGTGAAGAATTGTCAGGAAGAAGACATAGGTGATGTATAGTGAAATTTCAATTTTGATCTCCATCTAGTAGAACTACAAACTCACACAGAATGAATCTACGGACTCTGCAAGTCCCTTTTTCACACTTTTGCGACACGTGTGTTCATATGATTACATGGGAGGACCAGAAATAAATAGTAATAAATCATCATGAATGAAATCAATTTGAAGGATGGAACAATATTGTTTTTATGAACTTCATAGGCTTGTTTCTATGGACTCAGCATGCTTATTTCTATGAACTACACAGGCTCATTCTTACCGACTCTACAGGGTCAATTCTATGGATTCTGTAAAGACAAAGATAAAAATGAGGAATTTTGAAGCTAGATAAGATGTGAAAGAATCATTCTAGCTGGAGTCAAATGAGGAAAATTCTCACCTATTGTTTTGTAGGATTTGCTTTTGATAAAGTTGTATATATTTAGATCTTAGGACTATTATAGGATAGTATATCTAATTCATCAGAATAATTAGATCTATTGGAAATCCAATCTCCTATGTTTGGATGATTGGATTGATCAAGGAATCCTATCTCTTTTCATCCTCTTTTGAGTATATTATATTAGCATAAAATGTAAGACTTTTGTTATTGAAAAATAATGGATAAAAGATACGTACAAGCAAATTACAAGTTTTAGATAGATTGTAATCATTTTATTTTTATGAATTATCACTTAATTTCCAACATTGATTAATATTTGTTCCTGAGTCTGAGAGGATGAAGGGCTAACTCTCCTTGGAACCAAAAATTGTGTATGGTATTTAGGTTATGTTATATTAACTCTTTATTATAACTAATTAGAATCTTGCTAATGTTTACATTCATTCATAAAGCATCAAAACAAATTCATAGATCAAAAGGCATTTCCTTATTCAAAATTCATTTACTTTATAATCAATGTGTGTTATTTATTAAAGCAAATGTGTGAAAATTTCCTTTTTAGGTTAAACATCTCCATTTCCATGTAAACATAAATAAGAGTATGATTTTACTTTAAATAAAAAGAGTGGATTCATTTGATTAAATAGTTACATCTTTTCCTTTTTAGAAAAAGAGTGAACCAAGTATTTTAAGACACATTTATTTCATTAGACAAAGTTAGAGTAGGACCATAAAACACCCCCACAAGGATACTTCTAGATCTACCATCCTACACCTTACTACAGATAACTTTGGACACCAGCCTTGGTTTATAAGACATCAATTAGACATTGATTAAATGAGGAGTTGAATGACACTCATCAGTGAGATCAATAAATATTTTTAAAATGAAGCTCTGAGTTAATGCAAGATTAACACATGGAAAAAGCATGTGAGATAACAAAACTGATAGATGTAGAGCTCAAAAACCCTACAATATTGGCAAGTGGCACAACCTCAGGGCCTTGTATACATTAAAGTGTGATCACCTTTTAGAGATCAATGACCCACATTAATCTATGAAAATGATCTAACAATGTGAGATAAATTTTACTTGTAGAGGATATAGATCTCGATGGTGATGTAGAGACATAAATAAACATGTCTAAATATAGTCTAAGATTTTAATATTGAACATAAGGATGCCATTAAAGTTTCCTACAAACCTAGTTGAATATCAAAAGGCCCCTAATATAAAAGTATTAATTATGTCATATAAGTCTCTACTTGAATATGACTTGAACCATAAACCATTAGTGGGAAATTTAATGGATTTTATAGAAATGATAGCCTAAAAAGATGTTTCAAGTGAAAAATTGATTGAGTCCATCTAGAATGGACAAAAACTATTCTTCATGATTTGATTCTTTACTTTGAATAATCCTTGGGATTTGATTGATTAATTGAATCCATATCTAAAACATGAAAAACCTTAGTCTTACAATGTTTAGCCTAGGTTTTTTTAAAAGGGGGATTCAAATTTATGTAGGAAGCATTTTATTATAGACTTAGTTTAAAACTTTAACTTAGGTCCTAGTTATATTTATTAATACTATGTTAAGGCCTTAATCAAAAGTCTTTTTATAGGTCCATTATGTTTTAAACAATCATGTTTTTATCTCATCCAAGGTTATTATGGATTGTTTCTTATATTTTTCAGGTTCAACAAAATTTATCTTGGAAGATGAAAATGCTTAAGGATTTAGACTTCAACATTAAAATGATATTTTATTAGCCTATGGCCTATCAAATATCAATCAAATCTATTTTAATCCATGTTTAAATATCTATTATAATGTTTCAACCTACATCCCTTTTATCTATCATGATCCATTGGACCATTTTATTATTGGCTTGGTCTAAATAATGAAGTGTCCCTTTGTTATCTTAGACTTAGCCTAAGGTTTTAATTTCATTTATACAATGAAAAACTTAGGCTAAAACTTTAGGCCATTGTCTCTGTTATTTTTTGGGGTCCCTTTTATTATGCTCAAGACTTAGATTGAAAGTTCTTAGCCTAAGGCCTTGAATAATGTTTAGTAAACATAAAATAAGGCCATAGTATAAAAAAATTATTCTAAGTTCTTTATGTCCCTTGAACCTTAATTAAACATTATGCACATTTATAAGATAAATGATCTATGATTGTTAACTTGAAAATGATTTGATGGTGCATGTCAAGTCAACCTTTCAAATAATATTTAGGATGAACATGGTGGTGATGGGTGTCACCATTTATTTAAAAGGATATTAAGCATCCAATGGTATTACACCTCCCATATTGAGATCCAGTGGCATGTGGTAGCTCAGATGAAGATGATCTAATGGAAAAAGAGCATTGAAGACTTATCAACATAGCCAAGATGAATGTGGTAATGACACATGTGATAACCATGGGAAACAAGTAGAGGTAGCCAATGGTGGTTAACTCTTGAGACCAAGATCAATGACCCATATTGATATGTGTAAATAGATCCAATGGTGTGAATCAAAGATAAATTTTTAAATAAGTTGGAGCCAACAAAATATTAAGGATCAAGATGCCACAAAAGTGTAATGAGGGTGCCACACAAGCAAAAAATGAAAAACAAATATTCTATGGACTGAGGATGTGAAAGACCAAGCCATTGAGGGTTGGATTGTCACTTTTACAAGAATACTTCAATATAAGGTCTCCTAGTGAGTAGTATAATGCACCATGGTAGCTTAGAGGAGTGTTTCTTATCAAAACACAAAATTCTAGTTTAATCTCAAAAGTAGACAAGTAGATTATTTTGGTCCTAGAACATTCCAAAGAACCATGAAGATCTTGCAACAGTACAAGGGTCTCAAAGATTAATTGAATTAAGAATATTTTTTTGTAACCAACATTGTCTAACATTTTAAAGTGGAATATTTTGTTTTGAAGGCATGTGTTGTTTGTAAAACACATTGCCTATAGATCAACCCATTGGGAAATTCTAGTGTATTTCTAGAAGATTTGTGGAAAGGAAAATTGTCCCTACACTTATACTCTTTTGATTAGGTATGACTGACTGACATGCTTCCTTTCACATTATAAAAGGAGCATTGTCAATTATAATTAGGAGGGAGTTTTTGATCTAAAACTAGTGTAAACTTTGAGCAACTAATGAAAGCATGTAATTCTTTAAAGATTGTCTCATTTTATTTATGTGAATTATTATATGGCTTCTATCTCACTTGTCTTTTTGGAATTATATATTTGAATGTTTTTTATAGACTCTTAGTGTGTACCTTTGAATTCATAGTTATTAACTTGTGCTTACTCTAGGATAACTGAAGGTTCTCTAGTTCAATTCATTTTATTTACTCTACATTTGTATATGTGCATCATCTATCTACTTGTAGGGGTAAATATTTAAAGTAAGATCATTCTTATTTACATTATTTTTCACATTCCTTGGAATTTTGCCTAATGTGTGGTAATATTAAAACTTAATTTATTTCATATCATACATTGGTTTTAAGTACATGCTTGGAGGATATTTTAACTTTGTCATAATATCTAGAATGAATATCATCAGCAACATATTTTCTCTCTACCATGCCCTTAATTTTGATTTTTTTTAACAAATTCACTTTAGATTAAATTTTCATTGTATCTGTCGATCTTAGTTTAACTTTAGACTTAGAATTGAGAAGAATTCACCTTAATTATCATGGATCATCTTCTTATTTGCAAGGATTTATAGGCCATTGTGAATCCTAACCACAAAATATTATAAACATTATGAAATAGTGATTTGTTGTACTTTTATTCCAACATAGATAATGAGATTATCACAAACTACAACTCATGTTTGAATTCATGGAATTCTAAAATGAGAAGTGTTTCTTAAAAACTTTGAGTACCTTGTGATATATATTTAGGCATCAAAAAATGATAATAAATGGAAAACATCCAAAGATGTTTAAAGTAGAGCAGTGGAAAGGACCACAGATGTTGTGGGGTTATTGATGGAGCCAACATTAATTATTCTAAAGGAAGTGAAAAAGTGTTGCATCAGGTGGATTTTGGGGGAACATCTGACAACCACTAGTTAGAGATTCGATGGCCTCCTTTCCTTTTGTTGTCTAAGCCTCAACTTTAGCTTTATCTTTAGCATCTACCTCATATTGATCTTTTAATTTTTCCTCAGCCTTAGCCTTAACTTTAGATTTGGATTTGGATTGCATCCATCTTAGCCTTAGATTTGGATTTAATCTCAACCTTGGATTTTCCCTTGGATACATATGCTTTAGATATGTAATTTAATTATTTTTCCTTCTTATTTTTCTCCTCTTTGGTATTAGATAGAACCTCTTATTCTTCCTATTTTTATTGAACATCTTACAATTATTACTATTTTGTCTCTACTTATTGTTATTCCTTTTCATTTACCTCCACTTATTTGGCTTATTTCTGATGAGCCTCTACTTCCTTAGCTTGCTTTCATGTAGCCTCTACTTATTTGTCTTACTTCTTTACAGCCTCTGCCTCTTATACTTTTTTCTTCATAGCCTATATTTTTTTGCATGCTTATTCATAGCCTCAGCTTCTTCAACTTACTTTAGACACTTCTCTTTTGTAGCTTATTATTTTAATTTTTCTTCCTACATAGATTCTTTTTTATTACATAGTGCATCTTTTTTATCTTATTTTCACTTAACTTCTTACTTATTTTTATTTTTATCTTTATTTCTTCATTTCTTCTCAACCTTATTTTGTTTCTCCTCCAGGTCCTATACTTACTATGTAGCTTTTATTTATGGCTTGGAATGTGGTAAAGTTATTTATTTAGGCTCATTCATGAACTCTAATACATCAAATTTTGTAACTAATTTGGTGTCTTTTGAGGAGGTCTATTCTAAAACAATAATTTTATATGTAATTGTCTTCTTCCTAGAGGTGGGTGCAAGAGTGAGCTTATTCTTGATCTTATTTTACTACTAGCCTTGTATTTGTGTCTAAGTTTGTGATGCTTATTATTCTCCCTTCTCTTATATATACTCTTTGAAAGATACCATTCTATATTTTATTTATTGAGATGGCCTTTTTGAAGGATAAGTCATTGGCTTGCACATCAAGGGTGTAGGTGAACTCTCATATCTAGGTTTATCCCCTTGGTGTATAGTATAAGATACCAAGTCTAGATACATAATGAATATTTTGGAAACCAATTTATTTTTATCTACCTCCTGACCTATGCTATCAAAAATAATGGAAGGGGGAGGTTGAGTGATGTCTACCCAAAGGTCATTCCTTACCTAATTATGCACTTTTTAGGTACACATTAATTTTTGGAAGATTAAATCCTCCTCATACTCATAAAATTCATTATTAATGTATTCTAACATCATCTTAAATACTTCTATATCCACTCCTATTCCTAGAAAATCACACTCACCTACTATCTTTGGAATATTTGGATTGTCTAGCCAAGACTTTATGTGATGTGTTCTCTTCTTTGGTGGTGGAGCTGAGTCTCACTTCATAAGTGCATTTATCTTTCCTTTTTCTTACTAGGATGTAGCTATTTATGTTTAAAATATGGATTATGGATGTGCTTGTTATTATTCTTGTGCTTATTTTGGCACTAGTTGTTATCCTTCTAGGGGAAAAGATAACAGAGGTGTTATTCTCTACATAGTTATATATTTATGTCTCCACACTTCTTGTGATTATAAAATTGTGATGAATAAAAAAATTTCGGTTTCCTCATGTGCCTTGATCTAGATGCCGTTGTGTTGTTTTTATTATCCTAGATAGTACATGACATCTTGGGGTATAATGGGATGCAACCTAATAAAGGCTAAAGCCTGAATCCACCATGTGTTAAATATCCCATTTTACTCAAAATATTATCACTTTTATTCCATTTTATGTTTTTAAAGGTGGTAATATGTCAAAAAAATTTAGTGACATTAACTAGTCCTTCTAACAATTTTTACTATGCAAAACATAAAATTAATAGCAAGAACTAATACTAAAATGAATAGGAGGTACTTAAAAGTATCTTCTTAATAAAATGCTATAAATTATAGAAAAATAAAATCCTAACATAAATATATCATGTGATATTCAATATTTATAACCCCTTTTGTTGCCTATTTGACTTGTTTGGTTGTTTTCCCAAACTACTTGGTAATGCATTGAACTAGGATGTACACCTAAGCATCATTGATGAAATAAATAGGTATTCATCAACCATTCCCATTCATATAATTCTCCCTAGTTTCAAACTAAATGGTTGGAGTAGTTTATTTATATGGGAGAAGGGATTTTATATGGGTTATAAGACTTGTTGCTCAAGCTATAATATAGGGAGTGATCTAGATTGTGATATCCTATGATTAATGAATACCTCTATTATTATATATACTTAGAAAAGTGAGAATTACCTCATCCAATTAAAAAAATTTAGTAGTTTGATCAATATATTAGTATCAAATCCTCAAAGGGGATGTTGGAGTGATAGATATCCTACTTTTATGACTTCTTGAGAATCTTGAATAGAAAGAGTAGCCTCATCTACATCTATGAAATCAAAATGGTCTGGGTAATTATATTTGGTTTGATGTATAACTGAACCAATCACCATCTCCTCACTCTATTTATTTGTAAGAGGGATCAATAATTGATGTTTGTATATAGTTGTAGTTGTGGCCTATGTTGAACACGTGCTTGGCTTTTTCTGGCTTTGGTTTCCAAGCAATGAACAAGAAGTTTTTTTGAAAGAAGAATGCGAAATTCACTTGTTAGCTAAAGTATGTAATGTTTGTGATTTTTTCATTCCCCTTATTATATATATATTTTGGCACCCAAATATGTCTCACTGACTACTTTAAATTCACTTCTAGGTTATGCATGAGGTTTCCTACCCACATTAATCTCACTTGGTGTAATTTGATCTAATAGTGACCTTTTATATCTAGAATAATTGATTTACCCTTTAGTAATTATTTAATGTGACTTGATATACTTTTGTCTCTCCCATTTATTTTATGATTCCATTTGTCAATTGGCCATGTAATATTCCTTGGGAAGAATATAATCTATTCAATTGCCTTATCATTAACAGTATTGAATGAACATTATCCATCCTTTCACCATACCTATCTTATCATTGTCACCTTATGAAAATTATGTTATGACCTCTAGTAGTTGGTTCCAAATGTCCTTCCTTGAAGTTGTCTTATGGAATTTGATCAAACATTGTGACTATAACTATTCCTTATAAATTTTGATGTGTTTTGATGAAAATATTCCACCATAAAAAATATTTATCACTAAAATAATAAGCAAAGAACAAAATAACATTAAATATAAAAAATCTAATCTATATGGTGTTCCTCGATACCCTCTTTTTTTCAGTAAGAATGATAGAGACTAATAAATATAGATTTTGATCCTACATCCATTAACATATCCTAGTAATATGGTTCCTAAAAATATTTTAACACAATGGTGCCCTATTTTGAAATTTAATGAGTAATGTAGGGTCCTTTTCATATGATGTACAACTTCCTTGAGAATGCTCTAAACCTACTATCATATAGTAGTATTACTTGTTATAGTTAAAATTACTTGGATCATAGGTTGTGATCATGACATTACTTTTGACTTAGGTTTTGAATTTATTAAATCCATTATTCCCTTTGTTGACTTTAATCCATTCTAACTAGTTTTATTAATCTTAGATTTAGATAATCTTGGTTACCTAGCCTCATAATTAGTGTAGTGTGTAGATTGAGAACAATCTAGTCTATAGGCATTAATTCTTCATGGATGTAGATAAGATGGAAAGGAGTGTAACCTATAACACAATTTTAATGTGTTATGTATGCCCAAATAATTATAATAATTCAATCTTACTAATCATGCCTTTTCACATTACATATCTTTGTCAACACTTTTCCCAATACTTTATTTGTCTCTTCAGCATATCCATTCACTTGAGGGTGATAATTTATGCTATTATGGTGTGAGATCATAAAATCCTTAGTGAGAGTCTTCATAATATTATTGAGAAAATGAATTCATATGTCACTGACCAGCTTGATTGGGCATCTAAATATTTCAATAATGTTTTCATATAAAAATTTGGTAGGATATGTCACACCATAACTTGGACTTATAATAGTTTCCACCTATTTGGTGAAGTGATATATTTTAGTAATAATGTAATATGCATGACTTAGTTTTCTTGGGAGAATTATAATTCTAAAAAAGTTGATTCCCCACTATTCAAAAGGTTATTATGTGAGCATTAGTACTAAGGTCATCTCATCTCTCTAATTTGGTTTTCGAATTTACTAACACACATCAAAATGTTTGGATACTGCGTGTGAATCTTGAAGCATATTTAACCACCATAGGACACTCTATAATATTTTTATATCAATGGATTCACTTGAAAAGTGACCCCTTATAATTCCTTGATGTGATTCTTGAATAAGATATGGTCATCCATGCTATAATACTACTCTATGTAACACAACATCTTTGCCCATATTGTTCAAAAATCCATTGATGAGGCTATATGTGATAGCTTGAGTTATCATTTGAGTTTTATCCCTTTTCTATAATGCATAGGGAAATTACCTCAAAAAAATTGCATTATCTTTCATATTATTTAGGATTGTAGCATCCTGAATAAGTACACATTTGGGGACTCATCTTTTATTAATGTTGGTTCTTCATTATTTTATAGCTTGCTAAGATGATCTAGTATGATGTTTTCTCATCCTAGATTTACATTTATCCAAAATTGAAAATATTTAAACATCATAAGCAACCTAGATATCCATTCTCCCAACATTGGTTAATTTATTAGGTATCATAATACTTGGTGGTTAGTGAAAATTTTTAATTGTGTGGTTAATAGCTAGTGTCAAACTTTTCAAATGAAAATACCATAGTTAAAAACTCTCTTTCAATAGTGTTATAGTTATTTTTGGCTAATAATAGATATCTATTGGCAAAATGTATGGGGTGTTCCAATCTACCCTCACCTATCTTTGCTAAGATAGATCATACTACAATACCATAAGGATCCACATGCACGGGGAATGGCCTCTTCTAGTTAGGAAAGACCAAAATGGGCATTATTACCAACCTTTGTGTGAGTTCGATAAATGTTTCTTAGCATTATGATGTCCACTCAAATCTTATATCCGTGTACCATAGTTTTTCCATTAGCATAAATATGTATACATAACCTTTTATATTTTTTTGTAGTATCTTATATGACTAAGAAAGGTGAAAATTTTTATATAGTTAGTTGCAGGTTGCATCCCTACTATTACAACAAACTTATCTTGGTCCACTAGGATGACATAACTACATAAACCATGTCTTAAAAGATGATGAAAAGGTGTGAAAAATAAGCATTTATTTTAATTTAGAGCAATGCATAGAGCTTGACACCATTCTAACATTAGACACAATTTTGATATATTTTATTTAAATAAAGAAAAGACATCCCAATCATCCAAATATGCTTCTAAAAAATCATGAATGGATTCCTTAAATGTAATTACTACAACACTAGAGAAAAATTTTGGTGTTTTATTCAAAACTAAAGGAATTAGCTTTTATTCGAATGATCCCCAGCCACTTGAAAAATTAATTATAGCTTGGTCTTCCACTATGATTATGATTTTATGGTACCTATTAAAACCATCTATAAATGTGTACACTCTATGATCTACAAATAATACAAAGACTTCATATATGAATGGTATTGGGAAAGGATCATTGATGTAGGCATCATTGAGTGTGAGATAGTCTCCACAAACCTATATCTCTCTATATTTATATGGTTGTATTACTATGGGACTAACCTAAGTCTATTTTGTCCATTAGATAAATGATCCTAACTTCTTGCATTTGATCTAGTTCAGCCTTTACATTTATTTTCATGTTAATATTTTGCCTATATGGTCACTTATTAATGGGCAAAGTGAACTCTCTAAAATCTATGTGCATTTCCCCCAGTGATGGATCTACACCTTTTATTTCAGACAATTTGGTTGAGAAAACATCTTGATAGTCTCATAACAATTACAATGCCTTAGATATATGATCTTATCCCTAGTAATCTCCTACCATCATAATATTAGGAGTTAACTCTATTCCTATGTTTTATTTAATATTTTTTAGGGTTTCTTGATACACTTTGTTTGATGCATTAGGTAAAACATTTTTTAGAGTGCACTCTCCTTCCCTTTCTATAATGTCTATATTTTGTAGTATGTCTTCTTCCACTTGTTCTATGTTTTAGTCTAGTGTTTATTCAACTTCCCTTTTCAATTCAAAGACACCTTCTAAATCTAAATCTCTATCACTTTTCATAGATTCTATCATATCATATATTGGTTTGTTGGTAAGATACCATAATTGAGAGGGAATTCCTAGTTGTAGTCTATGAAATTAACAAATTCAAACACTACATAACATGCTACAAGGTATTTGTCTATACAAACCATTCAACTATTAGATATCTTACCAACAAACCAATTGTGGGAGGTAAGATTATTAGATGGTTGTTACTCTTACAAGAATGTGATATTACTATTATAGATAAACCAGGGAAGTCTAATGTGGTTGCTGATTTCTTGTCAAGAATGAACACTACAGGTGAGGAAGAACTAGAGGAAGATGACTTTCTAGATGAATAACTATTTTCTATTTCATCAAAATCTCTGTGGTTTACTGATATAGCCAATTACCTCACCATAGGAAAGTTTCCTCTATAATTTTCACAAAAGGAAAAGAAACGTTTAATCAAAGAAAGTTATTATTTTAAATGGATTAATGAAATTATATTCAAACTTGGACCTGACCATGTGTTTCATAGGTCTGTGACAAATGTTAAAGCTTATGATATCATTAAATCTCATCATGATGAACTAGGAAGATGTCATTACTTAGCTCAAATAAGCATACACAAAATACTAAGAGTATAATACTATTGGCCTCACCTTGATTAGTAAGTAAAAAGATATGTCAGAAATAGTGATGCTTGTCAGAGAATTGGATAGCCTACTCTTTCAATAGATATGCCTCTTCACCCTCATCCTCAATTGGTTTTAAAACCATTTGAGAAATAAGGAATTGATTTTATAGGTCTTTTGGATCCTCCTTCCAGAGGAAAATAATATCTCCTAGTATGTACAAACTATGTGACCAAGTGGGTGGAAGTGGAAGTATTAACTCATGCAAGAGAAGAGATGGTAGCTGGTTTCTTATATTTCAAAATCATGCAAAGATTTGGTTCTCCAAGGGAGATAGTCTTAGATTAAGGACCATAGTTCATGTCAAACATGATAAATCACTTCATCCAATTATATAAAACTAAACATATAAAAACATTTCCATACCATCCACAGGCTAATGGGTAAGTTGAAATCACCAACATAGAAATAGAAACCATTTTAACCAAGGTTGTTAATTCCAGTAGAAAGTATTGGGTAGATAAGGTACCAAAATATATTTGGGCCTATAATACTAATTAGAAAACAACAATTGTATTTTCACCTTATGAATTGGTTTATGGTAAGAAGCCCTTATTAGCTATTGAATTTGAATTACAAACTTTGAAAATAGTTGTATAAGTAGGGATTGAATTAGAAGAAATATATAAAGAAAGACTCTTACAACTTAATCAACTTGATGAGATGAGAATGGAAGCACTTCAAAGCACTAAATTTGTAAAACATCAAAGAAAATTTTGGCATGATTCATAGATCAAGAAAAAGAAGTTTTATAAAGGAGATTGGGCATTATTGTTTGATTCCAAATTTCAACAATTTAAAGTTAAATTAAAAATGAGGTGGTTGGGACCTTATCAGATTGAGGAGGTCTTTGAAAATGGTTATGTTAAGCTAATACCTATTGATGACAAAAAAAGAGATTTTTTAGTCAATGGACATATATTGAGCTTTATCAAAAACTTCTCAATAAAGAAGAATTTGTTTAAATGTAAAAGATCAAGTAGCCTTTCTAGAGGACTTTGCTTCTTCTAGAGAAACTACTTCAAATCAAGTAGCTATTCTAGAGGAATCTAATTTTTCTAGGGATCCTACTCCTTGATGATCTTGCATACTATAAAAAAAATTCAAAAAAAAAAATTAAAATCCTTCTAGGGACACTATTGACAATGCAGGCCTAGAAAACCAGCTTGTCGGCAGGCTATGCATTGCAAAAAGGGCTTTGGCTAGAAAACTAGCAATAGCTGGCCAAAGGGAAAAAATATATATATAAGGAAAAAAAGAGAATCTCATCATGTCACTATGATTGGTCTTCTCCATACAATAAAAGTTATTTTTTCAACACCTATTGACTAATCAATGCAAACTTATTTTTGCAGGACAAATGGTGAGCAAAGGATAAATCTAAGGTCAAAAGTAAGTGAGACATATATTCTATTTATTTATGTTTAGTTATCTAATTATCTTTGATTTAATTAATATTTATTATACGGAGATGACCCAAACTTGAGCCTTCCAAAATGGAATGACATGACACATACCATAATGGATAAGCATGCAAACAAGATGGCAAAGGTGTATGTCTATGTCATGATGACCTATGTAACTTTGGTATAATCAATTATGTCATCAATAATTATAATGATGAGACATCATAAAGGGGTTCTAAATGAAATGAAAAATAGTTATCACTATCAAAGTGCCATGTCATCATTTCATCCAATTTGTAATAATTTGACAAAACGGTTGACACACTTCATAGAAACATGAGGTACTGAATTGTATAAAGTAATCATGTCAAACTATGAACTCATGAAGCTATGGAGTGTCATACAAAACATTTCATTTCTATACATCCTCAGTGATTGTTACCTATTGATTTCAATAAAAATTGGGCTAAACCCTAATCTGAGTTAAAGAAATAGAGTTGTCAATAAATCTGAGTAGAAATGGGATTAAAAATGAGATCAAAGCTCAAGAATGTAGCAAATATTCACAAAGACAAAGCATCTATGGTAGTGTTCAGAGTAAATGGCTAGCTAATTTTCATTGAAAAGCTCTAGGGTTTCCACAAAACAATGGTAAGATAATTCATCACTAATCTCACCCCAGAGTTTTTAGTTGTTAAAGGCATTGTTATTCCTATTTCAACTCAAATTATAAGTCAAATCATAAAAGTTATAGAAGAGGGAATGAGAGTGATAGGCATAATTCCATTTAGTGATTCAATTATTTAGTTTAACGGTAATGAGCAAACTAGGACTTCATATCTAATAGATTCCAAGGGAAAATCAAAAGGGATTCATAGAAATTCACTACCTGAACCTTAGAAATTTGTATCCAAGTTGGTAATCAATTATATCATTTTTGAGGAGTAAAATAGTCTTTTAGGAGGAGAATCCATGAAAATATTAATACACCTTAAATATGGGAGGCAAAAACCTCATTAAAAGATTAACTTCCCATCCTTCTTATATGGTGCCCTTCAAATTATCACTATAACTCCTAATGTTTCTCTTAGGCACCATGGCCTTATTCACCTAATTATTTGACATCACTTCCTTAAGCAAGGACAAGAGGTCTGGGATGAATTTAAGAATAGTTTAACATAATAAATTCCATATCTACTTGCAGAAGAAACCTCAAATTTACCATAGGAACATTCATATCCACCTATTGCATTAATTAAGAGAACAACTCCAAAGAAGAGATCATAGATGGTAGTCTCAAAATAAATCCCTTCTACTTCTTCAAGAAAAATCACAAGGTCTCAAATCTTTATAGTTTCAAGGTCCCCAGAAGAACCTCAGGAATCTATAGTGCAACCAATTCCCTTGTCAGGAAGAAGTTAATTGAAATGAAAGGTTTCTACATAACTTGAGAAGATTGAGGGTTTGATGGTTGAAAATGAAAGACAACTAAGTGTAGCTCAGAGAGTGACCAAAATAAGGAGAAGGTTAATTCTGATAGATGAAGATGAATAAGAGGCTGCGGACATTCTAGATAGTCTTAGAAAGGTATCTCATTCTCCCATACATCAAAGTATCCATAAAACTATAGATGTTGAAGAAACTCCTTTCGGAAGGACTCTCCAATCATAATAGAAGAGCCAATTCTAGGAGAAGAGCCAATCACAGTAGGGGAATCAAGTATGGTAGAACAACCACATGTTTTAGTTGAAACTGCAATGAATAAAGGAAAAATTGTATGCACAAATGAGAAAGGAGAGTCATCTAACCTAAATGATCCTATTATGTAGTTAACCTTGAATCTTTCTCAAGCTCAAGTTTTAAAGCAACAACAAACAACTAACATTACTGACTTGATCAATCAATTGTTGAATAAGAATCATCTCAACTCATTGTTGTTGCAAAAATTAGACACAACATTCACTAATCATGCAGCATAAGTTCAAAAATTAGAAGAAATAATAAATAAAAATGAAAGTGAACAAATAGACCTCTAGATATATGTAGAAAATCTAAAGAAGGAGAATATGAGATTGCATATTTTGGTAAACTCTTCCAAAGAACCTTCTAATGTTGCACTTTCTCCTCCTAAGGTATTTTTGATCGAAGTTGTCAAACAAGTTGTCCAGGTATTCCAACCTTGTAAATGCTAAATCAAATTGAAGAAGAATATTCCATCCTCAAATAAAAAAAACAAATTTTCAACTTCTTCAAAACAAAATATTGGAAAATGAAAAGAAATAATTAGAAGCTAAGGTTTAAGATTTAGAAGAAAATTTGCAGGATGCATACAAATTAGGGGAATCTCTTTTATTATGTAGGAATCCTTCTCCTACATATAGTTTGTTTTTTTTTGAATAATTTTATAGATGGGAGCTTCTAAGGATCTCTTATCATCTTACTTACAAGATTTTATAGCCAACAACATTTCTAGAATTTTTCTAAAGTGCTGACCCTGATCAACAAGATTTGCTTTGTGAGTTTTATTTGCATGATTTGATCATAAAAGACTATGAGCACAATAAGTTCTTGTTAAAAATTCATGTAAGAGAAGTTTAAATAAGGGAATTTCATTCTACATTCAAAAATCAACTAGCATGGAAAAGCATGTTTGAGGAGTATACAAATCATGCTAAGACTATAGGATTATGTATCAGACTAGCCTTTCCTATCCCTAGATTGATCATAAAGAATTTTAATTGAGCTTGTTTAAGTGATGAAGTTAAAACTCATTATTTACAAGCTTTATATGATCGTGTTGTTTCTTTTGACTTGTTTTCAAGATAGAGTTTTGATTCAGTGGTGACTACAAGTGTGAAAAGGTGGGACCTTTCAGTGCCTCTTAAAAGATGAGAGGTCATGTCTCCAAATAACTTAAGATGGATTATGAGGAGAGCTACCTCAATTTTGGAAATATTAATATATGTAATAAACTCTGGAGGAGAAAAGAAATGGATTGGCATGAGATATAGACCCCCTTTGTTGATCATACCTATTTTAGGATGGAAGAGTTGGGCTCCACAATTAGAGTAGCAATTCAATATATGGAAATAAATGATTCAAGAACATCAGGGGTTTACAAACAATTTAGACAAGCATATAATATATGAATTTGATGACTATGATTTGAGTCAGAGTTTGAAAAATAGATACAAGAGCTATGAATACAAATGACTGTTTGCAATGTGACTTGTAAAAGGTAAAGCCTAGGGGAGATGATGAGCTCATAATATGGCTCATTATTGACATTTTATTTCCCTCAATTCATCTCTCTAAGGATATTATCCTACATAAATCATAGATTGTTAGATAATTATTACATGGAAAGTACATAGTTGTCTTGTTTATATTAAACTGGAGACTAAACCTTTAATTTGTCATTAATGTCTAATATATAGCATGTTTTAGTGATTTTTGTTGTGAATAATGCTTAGGAAGAAGACACAGTTTATGTATAGTGAAATTTCAATTTTGATCTCCATCGAGCAGAACTACGAACTCACATAGAATGAATCTACATACTCTACAAGTCCCTTTTTTTGCACTTTTGAGACACGTGTGTTCATATGATTACATGGGAGGACCAACACTAAATAGTAATAAATCATCATGAATGACATAAATTTGAAGTATGACACAGGATTATCTTTATAACCTTTTCAGGCTTGTTTCTACGAACTCTATAGGCTTGTTTCTACGAACTCCACAGGCTCGTTCCTACTGACTCTGCATGGTCAATTATGTGGATTCTGTAAAGACAAAGATACAACTAGGGAATTTGGAAGCTAGATAATATGAGAGAGAATCATTCTATTTGGTGTCAAATGAGTAATATACTCACCTATTGTTTTGTAGGATTTGCTTTGGATAAAGTTGTATATATTTGGATCTTAGGACTATTATAGGATAGCATATCTATTTCATCAGAATAATTGGATCTATTTGAAATCTAATCTCCTATCTTTAGATGAGTGGATCAACTAAGGAATCCTATCTCTTTGCATCATATTTTGAGTATATTGTATTAGCATAAAATGTAAGACTTTTGTTATTGAAAAATAATAGATGAAAGATACGTACAAGCATATTACAAGTTTTAGATAGATTGTAATCATTTTAGTTTTATGAGTTATCACTTCAATTTCCAACATTGATTAATCTTTCTTTTTAGTCTAAGAGGATTCAGGGCCCACTCTCCTTGGAACCAAGAATTGTGTATGGTATTTATGTTATGTTATATTAACTCTTTGTTATAACTAATCAGAATCTTGCTAATGTTTGCATTCATTCATAAAACATCAAAAGAAATTCATAGTTCAAAAGGCATTTCCTTATTCCAAATTCATTTCATTTATAATCAAAGTGTTTTTTATTTTAAAACAAATGTGTGAAGAAAATTTCCTTTTTAGGTTAAACATCTCCATTTCCATGCAAGCATAAAAAGGAGTGTGATTTTACTTTTAAGAAAAAGAGTGGATTCATTTGATTAAATAGTTACATCTTTTCATTTTCAACAAAAGAGTGAATCAATTAGTTTAAGACACATTTATTTCATTATTCAAAGTTAGAATAGGACCATCAAACACCACCATAAGTAGACTTCTAGATCTACCATCCTACACCTTACTATAGATTGCTTTAGACACCAGCCTTAGTTGATAATACATCAATTAAACATTGATTAAATGAGGAGTTGAATGACACTCATCAATGAGATCAATGAATATTTTTTCAAATGAATCTCTGAGTTAATGCAAGATTACCACATGGAAAAAGCATGTGAGATAACAAAACTGATAGATGTTGAGCTTAGAAACCTTGTAAGATTGGCAAGTGGCACAACCTCAAGGCCTAGTATACATTAAAGTGTGATCACCTTTTAGAGATCAACGACCCACATTGATATGTGAAAATGATCTAAAAATGCAAGATAAATTTGACTTGCAAAGGATATAGATCTCGATGGTGATGTAGAGACATAAATAAACATGTCTGAATATAGTCTAAGATTTTAATATTAAACATAAGGATGACATTAAAGTTTCCTAAAAACTTATTTGAACATCAAAAGGGCCCTAAATTTTTTATAAAGGTATTAATTACTTCATATAAGTGTCTATTTGAATAGACTTGAACCATAATCCATTAGTGGGAAATTTAATGGATTTTATAGCAATGATAGCTTAAAAAGATGTTTCAAGTGACAAAATTGATGGAGTCCATCTAGAATGGACAAAAACTATTCTTCATGATTTTATTCTCTACTTTGAATAATCCTTGGGATTTGATTGATTAATTGAATCCATATCTAAAACATGAAAAACCTTAGTCTTAGAATGTTTAGCCTAGATTTTTTTAAGAGGGGGATTCAAATTTATGTAGGAAGCATTTTATTATAGACTTAGTTTAAAACTTTAACTTAGGTCCTAGTTGTATTTATTAATACTATGTTAAGGCCTGAATCAAAAGTCTTTTTATAGGTCCATTACATTTTAAACAATCATTGTTTTATCCCATCCAAGGTTACTATGGATTGTTTCTTATATTTTTTAGGTTCAATAGAATTTATCTTGGAGGATGAAAATGCTTAGGGATTTAGACTTCAAAATTAAATTGATCTTTCATTAGCCTATGGCCTATCAATTATTAATCAAATCTATTTTAATCCATGTTTAAATATCTAGTCTAATGTTTCAACCTACATCCCTTTTATCTGTCATGATATATTTGGCCATTTTATTATTGGCTTGGTCTAAATAATGAAGTGTCCCTTTGTTATCTTAGACATATCCTAAGGTTTTAATTTCATTTATACAATGAAAAACTTAGGCTAAAACTTTAGGCCATTATCTCTTTTATTTTTTGGGGTCCCTTTTATTATGCTCGAGACTTAGCTTGAATGTTCTTAGCCTGAGGCCTTGAATCATGTTTATTAAATACAAAATAAGGCCAAAGTATATAAAATTTATTCTAAGTTCTATATGTACCTCAAACCTTATTTATATATTATGCACTGTTATGAGATCAATGATATATGTTTGTTAACTTGAAAATGATTTGATAGTGCATGTCAAGTCAATGTTTCAAATAATGTTTAGGATGAACATGGTGGTGATGGGTGTCACTATTTATTTAAAAGGATAGTAAGCATCAAATGGTAATCCACCTCTCATATCAAGATCCAATGGCATGTTTTAGCTCATATGAAGATGATCTAATGCAGAAAGATCAATGAAGACTTATCAACATAGCCAAGATGAATGTGGTAATGACACATGTCATAACCATGGGAGACATAGTAGAGGTAGCCAATGGTGGTTAACTCTTGAGACCAAGATATATGACCCATATTTATATGTGTAAATTGATCCAATGGTGTGAATCAAAGATAACTTTTTAAATAACTTGGAGCCAATAAAATATTAAGGATCAAGGTGCCACAAAAGTGCAACAAGGTGCCACATAAGAAAAAAATGACAAACAAATATTTTATGGACTAAGGATGTGAAAGACCAAGCCATTGAGGGTTGGATTGTCACTCGTGAAAGAATACTTCAATATAATTTCTCCTAGTGAGTAGTTTAATGCACCATGGCAGCTCAGAGGAGTGTTTCTTATCAAAACACAAAATTCTAGTTTAATCTCAAAAGTAGATAAGTAGATGCTTTTGGGCCTAGAACATTCCAAAGAACCATGAAGATCTTGCAATAGTACAAGGGCCCCAAAGATTAATTTAATTAAGAATATTTTTTTGTAACCAACATTGTATAACATTTTAAAGTGGAATATTTTGTTTGAATGCATGTGTTTTTTGTTAAACACATTGCCTATGAATCAAACCATTGGGAAATTATAGTGTATTTCTAGAAGATTTGTGGAAAGGACAACTATCCCTATACTTATACTCTTTTGATTGGGTATGACTGACTGACATGCTTCCTTTCACCTTATAAAAGGAACATTGTCAATTGTAATCAGGAGGGAGTTTTTGAGCTAAAACTAGTGTAAACTTTGAGCAACTAATGAAAGCATAGAATTATTTAAATATTCTCTCATTTTGTTTGTGAGAATTGTTATATGGCTTCTCTCTCACTTGTCTATTTAGAATTATAGATTTGAATGTTTTTTTAGACTCTTCGTGTGTACCTTTGAATGCATAATTATTATCTTGTGCTTATTCTAGGATAACTAAAGGTTCTCTAGTTTAATTCATTTTATTTGCTCTACATTTGTATATGTGCATCATCTATCTACTTGTTGGGGTAAATATTTAAAATAAGCTTATTCTTATTTACATTATTTTTCACATTCCTTAGAAGTTTTTTTGATGTGTGGTAAGATTAAAACTTAATTTATTTCATATCATACATTAGTTTTAAGTACATTCTTGGAGGATATCTAACTTTGTCATAATATATAGAATGAAGATCATCAGCAACATACTTTCTCTCTACCCTACCCTTAATTTTGTTTTTTTTAACAAATTCACTTTAGATTAAATTTTCATTGTATATGTTGATCTTAGTTTAGCTTTAGACTTAGAATTGAGAAGAATTAACCTTAATTTTCATAGATCATATTCTTATTTACAAATATTTATAGGCCATTGTGACTCCTAACCATAAAATATTATAAACATTATGAAATAGTTATTTTTTGTACTTTTATTGCATCATAGATAATGAGATTATCACAAACTACAACTCATGCTTTGAACTCATGGAATTCTAAAATGAGAAGTGTTTCTTAAAAACTTTGAGTACCTTATTTTATATATTTAGGCATCAACAAATGATAATAAATGGGCAACATCCAAAGATGTTTAATGTAGAGAAGTGGAAAGGGCCATAGATGTTGTAGGGTTATTGATGGATCCAACACTAATTATGCCAAAGGAAGGGAAAAAGTGGTGCATCAGGTGGATTTTGGTGAACATCCCACAACCACTAGCTAGAGATTTGAGGGCCTCCTTTCCTTTTGTTGCCTAAGCCTCAACTTTAGCTTTATCCTTAGCATCTACCTCATATTGATCTTTTGATTATTCCTCAGCCTTAGCCTTAAATTTGGCTTTTGATTTGGATTGCATCTATCTTAGTCTTAGATTTGGATTTATTCTCAACCTTGGCTACTTATGCTTTAGATATGTAATTGAATTATTTTTCCTTCTTATTTTTCTCCTCTTTTGCATTGGCTAGCATCTCTTATTCTTCCTGTTTTTATTTAACATCTTACATTTATTACTATTTTCTCTCTACTTCTTATTCCTTTTCATTTACCTCCACGTCTTTGGCTTATTTCTAATGAGCCTCTACTTCATTATCTTGATTTCATATAGCCTCTACTTATTTGTCTTACTTCTTTGCAGCCTCTACTTTTTATACGTTTTTCTTCATAGCCTCTATTTTTTTGTCGTGCTTCTTCATAGTCTCAGCTTCTTCAACTTACTTTAGACACTTATCTTTTATAGATTGTTATTTTAATTTTTCTTCCTACGTAGATTATTTTTTATTACATAGTGCCTCTTTTGTATCTTATTTTCACTTAACTTATTACTTATTTTTATTTTTATCTTTATTTCTTCATTTCTTCTCAACCTTATTTTGTTGCTCCTCCAGGTCCTATACTTAATATGTAGCTTCTATTTATGGCTTGGAATGTGGTAAAGTAATTTATTTAGGCTCATTCATGAACTCTAATACATCAAATTTTGTAAGTAATTTGGTTTCTTTTGAGGAGGTCTATTCTAAAATAATAATTTTATATGTAATTATCTTCTTCCTAGAGGTGGGTGCAAGAGCGAGGTTATTCTTGATCTTCTTTTCCTACTAGCCTTGTAGTTTTGTCTAAGATTGTGATGCTTATTATTATCCCTTCTATTATATGTACTCTGTGAAAGATACCATTTTATATTTTATATATTGAGATGGCCTTGTTGAAGGATAAGTCATTGGCTTGCACATCAAGGCTATAGGTGAATTCTCATGTGTAGGTTTCTCCCCTTGGTGTAAAGTATAAGATATTAAAGCTAGATACTGAATGAATATTTTTACAACCAATTTATTTTTAGCTACCTCCTAACCTATACTATCAAAAATAATGGAAGGGGGAGGTTGATTGATGTCTACCCAAAGGTCATTCCTTACCTAATTATGTACTTTATAGGTATACATTAATTTTTAGAATATTAAGTCCTCCTACTACTCATAAACTTCATTATTAATTTATTATAACATGATATTCAATACTTCTAGATCCACTCCCATTCATAGCAAATCACACTCACCTACTATCTTTGAAACATTTGGATTGTCTAGCCAAGACTTTATGTGATGTGTCCTCTTCTTGGGTGGTGGAGGTGAGTCTGACTTCATAAGTTCCTTTATCTTTCCTTTTTATTACTAGGATGGAACTATTGATGTTTAAAATATGGATTATTAATGTGCTTTCTATTATTATTGTGCTTATTTTGGCACTAGTTGGTATCCTTATAGGGGAAAAGATAACAAAGGTGTTATTCTCTACATAGTTATATCTTTATGTCTCCACAATTATTATGCATATAAAATTGTGATGAATAAAAAAAATTTGGTTTCCTCATGTGCCTTGATCTAGATGTTGTTGTGTTATTTTTATTATCCTAGATACTACATGACATCTTGGGGTATAATGGGATGTGACCTAATAAAGGCTAAATCCTAAATATACCATGTGTTAAATATCCCATTTTACTCATTATATTGTCACTTTTAGTCCATGTTATGTTTTTAAAGGTGGTAATAGGTCAAAAATTTGTAGTGATATTAACTAGTCCTTTTGATAATTTTTACTATGCAAAACATAAAATTAATAGCAAGAATTGATACTAAAATGAATGGGAGGTACTTAAAAGTATCTTCTAAATGTTAGTGGTTAGATATAATACTATAAATTATATAAAAATAAAATCCTAACATAAATTTATCATGTGATATTCAATATTTATAACCCCTTTTGTTGCTTATCTCACTTGTTTGGTTGTTTTCCCAAACCACTTGGTAATGCATTCAACTAGGATGTACACCTAAGCATCATCGATGAAATCAATAGGTATTCATCAACCTATCCTATTCGTATACTTCTACCTAGTGTCAAAATGAATGGTTGGAGTAGTGGATTTATAGGGGAGAAGGGATTTTATATGGGTTTGAAGACTTGTTGCTCAAGCTATAATATAGGGAGTGATCTAGATTCTGATATCTTATGATTAATGAATACCTCTATTATTATATCTACTTATAAAATTGATAATTACCTCATCTAATTACAAAAATTTACTATTTAGATCAATATATTAGTATCAAATCCTCAAAAGGGATGTTGGAGTAATAGATCTCCTACTTTTATGACTTCTTGAGAATCTTGAATAGAAAGGGTAGCCTCATCTACATCTATGAAATCAAAATGGTCTAGGTAATTATATTTGGTTCAATATATAACTGACCCAATCACCATCTCCTCATTCTATGTATTTGTAAGAGGGATAAATAATTGACCTTTGTCTATAGTTGTAGTTGTGGCTTATGTTTAACACATGTTTGGCTTGTTTTGGCTTTGGTTTCCAATCAATGAACAAGAAGTTTTTTTGAAAGAAGAATGCAAAATTCACTTGTTAAATAAAGTATTTAATGTTTGTGAGTTTTTCATGCCCTTTAATATATATATTTTGGCAGCCAAATATGTCTTGCTGACTAATTTAAATTCACTTCTAGGTTATACATGAGGTTTCCTCCCCACATCAATATCACTTGGTGTAATTTGATCTAATAGTGACCCTTTATATCTAGAATCATTGATTTACCCTTTAGTAATTATTTAATGTGATTTGATATCCTTTTGTCTATCCCATTTATTTTATGATGCCATTTTTCAATTGGCCATGTAATATTCCTTGGGAAGAATATGATCTATTCAATTTCCTTATCATTAATGGTCTTCAATAAACATTATCCATCCTTTCCCCATACCTATCTTATCATTTTCACCTTCTAAAAATTATTTCATGACCTCTAGTAGTTGGTTCCAAATGTCCTTCCTTGAAGTTGTCTTATGGAATTTGATCACACATTGTGACTATAAATGTTCCTTTTAAATTTTGATGTGTTTTGATGAAAATATCCCACCATATAGAATATTTAACCCTAAAAAAACAAATAAAGCACAAAATAACATTAAATTTAAAAAAAAAACCTAATCTATATGGTGTTCCTCGGTACCCTCTCTTTTTATTAATAAGAATGATAAAGACTAATGAAGGTAGCTATTAATCCTACATCCATTAACACATCCTAGTAATATGGTTCCTACAAATATTTTAACACAATGGTGCCCTATTTTGAAATTTAATGAGTAATGTAGGGTCTTTTCCATATGATGCACAACTTCCCTGAGAATGCTCTAAACTTGCTATCATATAGTAGTACTACTTTTTATAGTTAAAATTACTTGGATCATAGGTTGTGATCATGACATGGCTTTTGACTTAGCTTATGAGTTTATTAAATCAATTATGCCATTTTTTGACTTTATTCCATTCTAACTAGTTTTATTAATCCTTGATTTAGATAATCTTGGGTACCTAGCCTCATAATAAGTGTAGTGTATAGATTGAGAACAATCTAGTCTATAGGCATGAATGCTTCATGGATGTAGATAAGATGGAAAGGAGTGTAACTTATAACACAATTTTAATGTGTTTTATATGCCCAAATAATTTTAATAATTCAATCTTACCTATCATGCCTTTTTCACATTACATATCTTTGTTAACACTTTTCCCAATACTTTATTTGTCTCTTCAGCTTGTCCATTCTCTTGAGGGTGATAAGTTGTGCTCTTGTGGTGTGAGATCATAAACTCCTTAGTGAGAGTCTTCATAATATTATTGAGCAAATGAATTCATATGTCACTGACCAACTTGATCAGGCATCTAAATATTTCAATAATGTTTTCTTATAAAAATTTGGTGGGGTCTTTCACAACATAACTCGGACTTATATTATTTTCCACCTATTTGGTGAAGTAATCTATTATAGAAATAATGTACTATGTATGAATTAGTTTTCTTGGGAGAATTATAAGTCTAAAAATTATTGATTCCTCACTGTTCAAAAGGTTATTATGTGAGCATTATTAATAAGGTCATCTCATCTCTCTAATTTGGTTTTCCCATTTACTAACACACATCAAAATGTTTGGATACTGCATGTGAATCTTGAAACATATTTAACCACCATAGGACACTCTATAATATTTTTATATCAATGGATTCACTTGAAAAGTGACACCTTTTAGCTCCCTGATGTGATTCTTGAATAAGATATGGTCATTCATGCTATAATACTACTCTGTGTAACACAACATCTTTGCCCATATTGTACAAAAATACATTGATGAGGCTATATGTGATAGCTTGAGTTATCATTTGATTTTTATCCCTTTTCTATAATGCATAGGGAAAGCACCTTAAAAAAAAATTGCATTATCTTTCATATTATTTAGGATTGTAGCATCCTGAATAAGTACACATTTGTGGACTCATCTTTTAATAATTTTGGTTCTTCATTATTTTGTAGCCTGCTAAAATGATCTAGTTTGATGTTTTCTCATCCTGGATTTACATTGATCCAAAATTGAAAATATTTAAACATCATAAGCAACCTAGATATCCATCCTCCCAACATTGGTTTATATATTAGGTATCATAAGACTTGGTGGTAAGTGAAAATTTTAAATGGTGTGGCTAATAGATAGTGTCAAAACTTTTCAAATCAAAATACCATAGTTAAAACCTCTCTTTCAATAGTGTTATAGTTATTTTTGGCTAATAATAGATATCTACTGGCAAAATGTATGGGGTATTCCAATCTACCCTCACCTAGCTATGCTAAGATAGATCATACTACAATACCATAAGGATCTACATGCATGTGGAATGTCCTCTTCTAGTTAGGAAAGACCAAAATGGGCATTATTACCAACATTTGTGTGAGTTTGATAAATGTTTCTTTGCATTCTAATGTCCACTCAAATCTTATATCCTTGTACCATAGTTTTTCCATTAGCATAAATATGTATACATAACCTTTGATATTTTTTTGTAGTATCTTATATGACTAAGAAAGGTGTAAATTTTTATATAGTTAGTTTCAGGTTGCATCCCAACTATTAAAACAACCTTATCTTGGTCCACCAGGATGACATAACTACATAAAACATGTCTCAAAAGAAGATAAAAATGTGTTAAAAATAAGTATTTATTTAAATTTAGAGAAATGCATAGAGCTTGACACCATTCTAACATTAGACACAATTTTCATAGATTCTATTTAAATAGAGAAAATACATCCCAATCATCCAAATACGCTTCTAAAAACTCATGAATGATTTCCTTAAATGTATGTACTACAACACTATAGAAATTTTTTGGTGTTTTATTCAAACCAAAAGGAATTAGATTGTATGTGAATGATCCCTAGTCACTTGAAAAATTAGTTATAGCTTTGTCTTCCACTATGATTAAAATTTGGTGGTACCTATTAAAACCATCTATAAATGTGTACACTCCATGATCTACAACTAATACAAAGAATTCATCTATGAATGGTATTGGGAAAGGATCATTGATGTAGGCATCATTGAGTGTGAGATAGTCTCCACAAACCTGTATCTCTCTATATTTATTTGGTTGTATTACTATGGGACTAACCTAAGTCTATTTTTTCCATTAGATAAATGATCCTAACTTCCTACATTTGATCTAGTTCAGCCTTTAAATTTATTTTCATGTTAAGATTTAGCCTATATGGTCACTTATTAATGGGAAAAGTGCACTCTCTATAATCTATATGCATTTCCCCCAATGATGGATCTTCATATTTTATTTCAAATAATTTGGTTGAGAAAACATCTTGATAGTCTCATAGCAATTACAATGCTTTAAATATATGATCTTATCCCTAGTAATCTCCTACGATCATAGTATTAGGAGTTAACTCTATTCCTATGTTTTATTTAATATTTTTTAGGGTTTTTTAATACACTTTATTTGATGCAGTGGGTAAAACATATTTTAGAGTGCACTCTCCTTCCCTTTCTAGAATGTCTCTATTGTGTAGTATGTCTTCCTCCACTTTCTCTATGTTTTAGGCTAGTGTTTATTCAACTTCCCTTTTAAATTCAAAGACACCTTGAAAATCCAAATGTCTATCACTTTTTATAGATTCTATCATATAATATATTATTTGAATACAAGGCTTGATAAAATTTTCTTCCTATTGACTTTCCTTGTAATTGTGAATTTCCATATTCAAATCATGTGTGGCTTCATGTTGTGATGACAACTCTATTTTTTCCCAAAACTTCTACTCACCCATGACATAAAAATATTTTAAGTTTTTATAATTAATCATTCACCAAATAATTATCATATTCAAACATAAAGGTCTAAATGAAATCTTGTTACACTTGTGCCCAATGTTTGGTTTCTCTTCTACATTTTTGATGTATATACTAAGTCACTGGTAGGGGTGCTAGGGTGTGGATAAAAATTTGAATTTAATACCTTAGATCAACTCCTTATGTTTACCAAATATCTACACATTGATAAATGTGTATCTCAAGACATTAAAATTCTTTAAATAATGACCATTCATATTTCATCATAGGTGGTATCTAAAACCATGCATGAAAAAATTCTCATGCCTCATTTTAACGTATCTCTACATCTCTATAGATTTCCCACCATGTCATAGTAGGACCTTTTAACACATAAATAATTATTCTAACTCTTTGATACACATTTGGCACATGGTGATCTAACCTCAAAATGAATGGATTAAGGTACTTTATTACAAATAATTTAGGTAACTAACATTTGGAGGTGAACACCATATGTAGAGACCATAGCTCAAGATCTCATGTTTCCAAATTTAGCATGTGAGTGTCTATATCACCACTTATGGAAGATGTTATTTCCCAAGGTAAAAAAACATCTAAATTCAATTTTGTATAAGCCATTATTGTTACAACTATATTATATATGTCATCCACTTTTGACCTAGTAGG